>JACTOM010000129.1:97387-172730 GCA_015832385.1 Elymnias hypermnestra
TATAAATAAGATTTAGGTAGTCCTGAGAACGATTGTCGCTGCTTGTTTGGGATATATTTATATTTATATCACCCGCGATAATAACGGACTCATAAGGCCTCATGCTGTCAAGAAGCAGATTAAAACTGTTTAGAAAATTATCAGCTTTTTTGAAAGAAGGTGACCGGTATATAGCAATAAGACATAATTTATTGTTTAAAGTACACATAACTGAGCTTGCGTCAACTAAGGAAGGATACGATATGTTAAAATTAAGCTCATTTTTAATGTATAGAACGATGCCGTCACTACGGTTTAAGAAATTTTTTGAGCAATGCGTTGTGTAACCAAGTAAAGTAGGTACATGTGTGACATGCATAAGCCAACACTCAGTTAAGACAATGATATCGAGTTGAACGTTTATTCGTTCCAGTAGTACTTGCAGTCCTTCAAAATTTGCATTTGCATGTAAAAGAATATTTTCGTTTTCTATTTTGTTTTTGACACTTGACATTGACAACCAAGAATTTCTGATCGGAACTATAATATTTTACATACTTTGGCGGGAATCTTGACGTTTATTTTATTTCAAATTCTCTTTTGTCTGGTAAAGTTTTGACCACGTTTGTTAATAAAGGTGAAACATTCTGCAATTTTTCTGATGATTATTCATCGAATTATCTGAATTAAAAATCTGAATGAATAAGAATTCAATTATCTGAATATCATTGTTCATTGTTTTAAGTGTATGTAACTCATGGAGCTCCGAATAAAGCTTTCTTACTTTCTATTTTCAATTCTCATTCACCTTTTTTTATTTATAGATTCTGTTGCGGTTACGAAGTTTGCCGGGTTAGGTTATTAATAAAATTTAATTTGAATGATAATGTCGTGTTGAAAATTGAAACAAATTGACCCTTTGACAGCGATGTAATATACGATTCAAATTGCAAGACTGTTTGAAATCACGCGGATTGAGTTTAAAAATACACTAATTATGTAATATTCGTTTAAACTGACTAATAAATGTTTGGGTGGAGTTTTTGTATACATAGTTTTGTTTATATTGTGATAAGGTTCACGGTTCCGCTTGCTTATTTCGTGTCTTGGAGTATCAAACTATTGAAATCTTAATAACGACAATTTTAGAGAATTATTGAGAATGGTTGCTATATATATACAGAAGAAATACAATGCAACCCCGATGTAATGAAACTGAAGGTACTTAGAAAAAATCCGTTATATTACGTGCCTAGTTTTAATAAAGTTGTGTTATACATATAAAGAACTAGCTTGTTTTTTTTTGTCGCTGGGAAATGCTATACATGCACTAACCCTGACCGATGATCAGTCAGGAGTGTGGGAGTCGGCGATGGAAGGTCTCGCAATACCCACCGAAACCCAGCGAAACCCTCTTCATCCATTAGTGAGGCACTAGGTGTTCAACTTTCGCATTCTGCCCCGGTGTCCTGGATGAGTCCGACGGAGGATTCACGGAGGCGGGAGGAGATGCGCAAATATGCGCCGCCTTATATTCCGCCTCCTTCGGCGATGAGGGGGAGCATCCACTGCTCTCTGAGCCCACGAGAGAGAGAGAGACTCTCTCTCGTGGGCTTCCTTCGGCGAGACTGCCGTCTCGCATAAGAAGGCCATTTCCAACCACCATCTCTCACTGGAGAGCATCGCGCCTACAATGCTCCCCAACGAGAGGTCGCCGCAGATCATCTTCACCAGGAAGTGACGCTGAAATCCCCAGGCCGCACAATTTGCCACAGTGTGATGCGCTGAATCGATAACTGCAACACACTGATAACAAGCGAGTGACTCCTCCCGGCCAATTTGGTGCAGGAACTTTCCGAAGCACCCATGTTCGGTCAGAACCTGCACCAATCTTTAGGAAAAGCGTCCCGTGCTCCCTGGAAAGCCATTGTGTACAGGTGAGGACGGATCGCCGCCACAGTGCCCATACCCCGCTACTGGGGATCCGAGATTGTCACTCCATTTTTGGACCAGAGCTGGTCGGCCAGGGCGCTGACCCTTCGGACCTCGTCGACATGAAGCTGCCGGCCATCCGCCCTTGCAGCCGCTCTGTGCCGGTATACGACCGCTAATGCTTCCGCCCGTAGCTCCCACGGGGGATCGCCCGCCAGGAGGTTCGCCGCCGTCCAGGATACTGTACGGTAACCTCGTATTGCCCTGACCGCTATTACCCTTTACGCTTTGTGCAAGCAGAGGATATTTGATGTGGTCAAGACATCCGCCTATACGGGCGCACCGTTCAACGCCATACTGGCGACGATACCGACGTATAATCTCCTGCAGGGTGATCCAGGACCTCCCACATTAGGCAGCAATCTACCGAGTGCAGCCGCTGACCCCCGCAAACCTCCTTGCGGGTGGAATTTCATAAAATCCGTTCTTAGGTGACCTTTACTTGCCAAAAGGAATATTCCTAACAAATTCGAAGTCTCTACACCTTTTGGTTCCAGAGATATTGTAGTAGGTATAATATAGTTGTAGGTTTTACGATTTTTTTTAATAAAGTAAAAACTTTTTATGTTGTATCAAACAACAATGAAGAGTTTAACATATCTGAACGTGTTGAGAGATAAACTGCTATCGAATTGTGAAATATAATTGAAAAAAGACCAAGAACAGTGTCTGTAATGATTAAAATTCGTGTCAAAGAAGCTTCGATAAATGTATTTGTAATGTAAAGGCATAGCTCTTTCGGACAGTTATAAAGGTTTATGAAAAATTCGTTAAATCAACAATTTGATTATATTCCTGTTCTTTATATTAATATTACTAGTAGTCCACTCCATATGTAGTTTAAATTATAAGTTTGAACATTATAAAGCTTCCGATATTTGTTTTATTCTTCTGATTGTTATAGTCGTCTGACAAAAGTTACGAGGAACATGAACATTTTTCAGTAAACTATGCCACCATAGTAACTTTTCCAATGTAACCTCCTTAGTGCTTTTGACAATAAAAACTTTTTTCTTTTAAGGTTATGGCGTTTGACATAATTGTCAAAGATTGACAGAAGAGTATATATATACGCCTGTGTCGAATACACGATAGTACGTGCCTAATGTTTTTATTAATTCAATGTATTTTTTATGGATAATGTTTAAACAATATTATCTTTGTGCATTTCATATTTCTCCGTCGCGCAATTATCATAAAAATGGGAACAAAGTTTTTGCTTCACATATTAATAAATAAGTTTCACTGTTATAGTATGCTTTTAAAGTGTCAAATTTATAACGAAGTAGTATACCCGACAGACTTCGTTCTGTCAAAAATGGTTAGTGGCAGTTTTTTGTTTCTACCTATTTTTATAGTCAGCGCAAAAAATTATCTTTATTAAATAGCAATAAAGTTCATATTGACTTGATTTTTGTTGGAAAACGTTTGTATGGGAAAAAGAAAGGGGCTGTTTTTAGGGTTTTCCCAGCAATTATTCGAATTATTCTCGCCGTAAAAACCACCCTTGGATTTAAACGAACATTAAAAAAAAGAATTGGTAAAATTGGTCCATACGTTGTTGAGTTATGCGCTTACCAACACATTTTGCGAAATTACTATATCTGTAAATAAAGTGTTTTACCACGATAGCATCCGAATTTTATTTATTTGTTAGGATTGATTCCGACAAAGGATAAGTTTCATTTTAGTTATTGTATAATTTCATAACATTTTTTTTAACAGTGTTCGTTGAGACGGAGTTCTCCTGTCACTAAAGTTACCAGACGAAGTTGACGGACGAGCTTGATTCAATTTATTACAGAAATCATTGTAGTAATAAATGACGATAAAAATCATCGCGCGATTAATCATGCGTTTAATCATTTACAATGTCAATAATAATAACAATGTTTATGACTGTCGTTCGACCTCCAATAACTAAGAAAGCACACGCTTCCCTTCATTACCAATCGATATCTGTTTATGTATATAAAACAAAGTTAAGCCTTTGTTACGCCATTTATAACTCAACTAGTTGTGCCCGCAACCTCGTCTGCTTGTTATTCAACAAATAAAACACATATGTACACACATATAAGTATTTGGATCTTGGAGTTACATTTGGTTCAACTTTGTCATTTAGACATACATACATACATAGCATCACGCCTCATTCCCATAGGGGTAGGCAGAGACAACATCCTTCCACTTGCCACGATCCTTGCATAAATCTTTCGCTTCTTTCATTCTCATTAAATCTTTCTTACAAGTTCGTCGATTCAGAAAACTCTTGACCTCGCCCTTATTTAAAATGTCCTGGATTTGGTCCAGGAACGTTCGCCTTGGTCTTCCCCTTCCAACTTTCGCATTCACTCTTGACTCATAAATCCTTTTTGTCAGTCTCCTTTCATTCATTCTCTCTACATGCCCAAACCATCTAAGCATACCTTTCTCAATTTTAGTCACTACGTCTTCTTTTATACCACAACGTTCTCTTATCACACTATTTCTCACTCTGTCACTCAGTTTTAATCCACTCATGCTTCTCAACGCTCTCATCTCTACCGCATTTATTTTACTTTTGTGATTCTTCTGCCATACCCAACTTTCACTACCATACACAGGTGTTGGCACCAACACTCCAGCATGCACAGCCAGTCTAGCCCTTTGAGACACCATCTGGCTATTTATAAAGGCGTGCAGAGCACTATTTACCATATTCCCTGCATTCACTCTTTTTTCAATATCACTTTCACATGTTCCATCTTTTGTAAATTTAGATCCCAAGTATAGAAATTCTTTCACCTCTTCCACTTCTTCCCCATCTATCAAAATATTGCCATTCATCGTAGATTCATCTCTTTCAAAAAGCATAACTTTCGTTTTGTTTACATTCACTTTCATTCCTTTCCCTTTCAAAGCTTCATTCATAATATTTAGCATCTCCAGCTAATGGAGATGCTAAACATTAGCGGATGACGCAAGTATTACTTGATCATCAGCGTAGAGTAAACATTCGATGAGTGATTCATTCATTCTTAACCCATACATACTTTCTTTTAAATCTGTCAAACATTTATCCATGAATAGGTTGAANACACAGCCCTGTCATTTAGAGATCACATAAATAATATTATCAAAAAAGCAAATCAAATGATGGGCTTCATATTCAGAATTACCAGAGGCTTTAAGAATCCGCAAAGTATTATACACTTGTACAAAAGTCTAGAGCGTAGCAATCTTAAATATGCATCTACGGTATGGAGTCCTTACCAAAAAACTTATGTCAATAGTATTGAAGCAGTTCTGAAAAGATTTGTACGCATAATTATATGCAAATTCGAAAGACACCTTCACCATTTATCTTATGAAGACAAATTAAAACATTTCAAAACGGACCCTTTGTTCTTGCGACGAAATCTTTTGGATATAATGCTTCTATACAAAATAATTAATAGTTTATGTGATACATCTCTTCTCGCACACATTAAATTAAATTGTAAGATATCTACACAATCGACAAATAAATTAGATATCTACGATCCCAAAGTAACAAGTTTCCGTCGCCAAGTTCTTGTATTATTGCGAAAACTACCATAGATTTTTCCCTCTCTCTTTCAACTGGTAAATTTGCATTGTAACTGTTTTTCTTAGTTTATAATTAATTTAATTTATATTCTGTAATTACTGTATATGCCTATTAGTGACGTTTATGTTATGTAATATTGTTTCTTGTTTACCTCCTCCTGTGTCCATAAATGTTGTTGGCTTATCTAATAAATAAAATAAAAAAATTGCATTGTTTCATCGCAAAGAGTTTATAGTCCTTTCCCAAGTATTACGGAATGCAACAGAATTACTTTCACGTTCATAATATTGAAAAGGATTGTTATTTTATACCCTTGAGTGTAAAACTCTTACAAAATTTGGTACCCTTTTTTTACATACATACATACATAACATCACGCCTCATTCCCATAGGGGTAGGCAGAGACTACGTCCTTCTACTTGCCACGATCCTTGCATATCTCCTTCGCTTCTTTCATTCTCATTAAACCTTTCATACAAGTTCGTCGGTTTAGAGTACTCTTAACCTGACCCTTATTTAAAATGTCCTGGATTTGGTCCAGGAACGTTCGCCTTGGTCTTCCCCTTCCAACTTTCGCATTCACTCTTGACTCATAAATCCTTTTTGTCAGTCTCCTTTCATTCATTCTCTCTACATGCCCAAACCATCTAAGCATACCTTTCTCAATTTTAGTCACTACGTCTTCTTTTATACCACAACGTTCTCTTATCACACTATTTCTTACTCTTCTATCACTTATTTATTACTTACCTTTTTTCGCATTCAAAATGTTCATTTAAATCAGTTCAGTAGTTGTGTCGTAAAAATGCGACAGACAGAGTTATTTTTGCATTTATATTATTATATAATAGCAGCTGGATCGCATTTAACGATCACGGATATTTTGGTTTCGTCTCGATATCGAATAACGATTCAATGAAAAAAATAATATAGGAAGATATTAAAATACATAACAAACACTTCAAACAAAAATATAAGATACAAATGACAACAACTGTCAAATGGATTGACATGCATATTTTTTTATTGCTGACAGGTTAGCGTTTAAGGTAAGTGATGATACAGTCGAAGATGGAAGCGTTAGCAAGACTGTTAAGAGGTTATTTACCTCTTATACACACTCTCTCTCTCTCTCTCTTTCTCGACAAAAAGGTAGCGGAACGCATTTTTCTTTATTGGCTTTACATTTTTGCTAGTAGGATGATAACTAACCACGGCCGAAGCCTCCAACTAGTCCTCAGTTGTGATTGTGTGCACAATTCTCTAAATTTTCTCAGCCATGAATCAAACTTACGACCTCTGCTAGCGGAGCAAATACTAGCATCACTATGCCAGCGAGAGAGAGTTTTGGAGATCTCGTAACGAAACGAAGAGAAATTATACCTTGTTAGGGAAGGTAATGTCCATATTTTAACAAGACACTCTGCATTATATTATTATCATATAAATGATCGCAGTGATGATTTAACCACTGTCACCTGGGAGATCAGATTAGATATGTAAATCTTATAATTTGAAAGTACAATCTATATCCGATAAGTTTTATATGTCACGGATATTATTAGTCTTTTTTGTCGTTGGGAAATGCTTTTGCGCACGTCAGATGAAGTTAACTCCATCCGACAGTGTGGGACTCGGTGGCTGCACCAGAATACCCACTAAAACCCAGCCGAACCCTCATCATCCGTATGCTGGGGGTCAGATGTTCGCTGACGCATTCAGCTCTGGCACTCTGGATGAATCCGACTCAAGGGTTCAAGGAATGGGAAGTAAACGGGCAAAGCTGCGCCTTCTGGCACCCCTTCTCATCCGGCAGCCGGGAGGAGCACCGAACGCAATCTCCCTTTCCCTCTCTAATGCCTCCTTCTGTAAGATGACAGACTCACAAAAGGAGGACACAGCTCTCTTACGTGACTCCTCACCGAGCATAGTACCAACTACACTCGACAAAGAGAGGTTACTTCCAACCGGAGATATCATGAGATAGCGCTGTGGTCCCCAAGCCGGGCATTCTGCTAGAGTGTGGTGCGCCAAGTTAACAGCCGCTCCGCACACTCAGCATGCAGGAGAATTCACACAGCCCACAACCTGGTGCAGGTACTCATCACCCGTGTTCGTTTAACACCTGCAACAACCTGTAGGACAAAGAACCGTGACGTCCAGTAAGCCGACCCTCCAAATGGGGACGGATCGCCGCAACCTTAGGTCCTCTTTCCATCTTTCAATCAAGGCCCTGTCGGATAGAGTCCTGATTCCCTGGACTTCGCTAGCATCTGGCCAATCTCCCCTGTCCCTTGCAGCTATTCGATACTGGTAGACAGCCGTAAGAACCTCCGCTCGGAGTTCCCAAGGGGGATCGCCCGCGAGAAGTATCGCAGCCGTCCATGAGACAGTACGATATCCCCTAATAGCTCTGATGCGGATATTATTTTCTGCCTCATTGGTGTAGTCATCGACATTTATGGTAACATATTGTTAGGTACCAGGTTAGTATCGTTTTGTGTAGTCAATTAAAAATATGTAGAAGTGTGCCTAGATAATGTTTTAATGGGATGAAGACAGTAAATCCGACTGTTCGTAGTGGTGTCCTCATCATTTTAGTTTCTTAATTCACACTTTAACGACTTCAGACGTAAATTAATTTAATAAACTGATTTGTGCATTTCAAAATGCTGCTATAGCGTATTATATATGTAAAGTATACCAGTTTTCACCAGACCGGGATAAAATGTAAATAATAAACTTTAAAATAATATGAAATAAAGTTAGATATTAGATAATAGCTCGCATGCTCCCACTAAGTAACTAAGCAACGAGTTTTTAACTCATTTATTTATGAAAACTTTCAAATACAAAATATATCATAACCTTAAAATAAGTTTAGATATGCAATCAAATCCGCGAAACTTAATAAAATATAAATCGTAAGTAAAGAAATGAATCGAGTGATTTACAAATTTTGATGACACAGCAAAACAAATTGCCAAATATCTTGACATATAAAACAAGCGCGCATGCGTCGAGAATTTATGGTATGCGCACTAATTTACGCATTTATTTAATCGGAACGCAATGTGGCACTTTCGCCTCTCAAAAGAGCGCCTGAAGTACCAACTTTCGATATAGGTATGATGAAAAACTCTATTTAATGAAATAATTTTTGACATGTTTTGTTATGAGAGAGCAGTTTGGGCACGTGGAAGGGTGTGTCATATTGACCTATCTATATTTCACAATAACAGTAATATATAATCACTTGACGTAATGCAATTGGCATTGATATAGGATCAATAACATAGGTATCTATTATTGTGTTGCGATAGCCCTAAGTGATAACCCGCGATTTTCCTTGACGTTTCATTTTATTGTTTCACGAGGGATGCACAAATAATAACATATTCTAGAGGAAATGCGTTCTAACTTCCTTTAGAAAGAAGCAACACGTAAAGCGTATTATACAGTTGAGCAATACTTCAATGATAGAACACTTGAATTTAAATCCAGTTCTGGCTGTTTCTGGATAAGATGCGTCTAATCGCCTAATCTCTATCCCGTCGTGTGGGAGACCCGTCACATCGGGCTATGAGAGTAAAGGAATATAGAGTGCCCTTATGTACTTTGCCTGCCTCCTATGAGTGAAGAGGTCTGTGCCCAGGAGTGGGACAGTTAATAGGCTGCTACTTACCTTACCTTACCTTAACTGTGATTGACTAAATGAAACAACCAACAGTCACTTTCTGCGTAACGCAAATTTTGTCTCCTGTGCCATATTTTTTTTTTTTGAAACATATATTTAAGATTATAATTTAAAAGTAATTTTAAAAGGCTATCGACACGGATTCCAGCTGCATAGATTACTGTGTTATCGTTATCTAAATTCTTACATTGGTGGCCTCATACATTAATTATGGAGCAAGTCAGAAGTTATCAATCTCGACTTTAACATCTTAACTGGAACAGGAACGAATCACCAGTATTTCCTCATCACAGTCAAATGTTAATGCCACTTAAAGAAATTATTCATAGCCCCCACATTGTTGTCAAACGTATTGGAAAAACAAAATTCAAAGAATAAGCTAACCTCCAAGAAGTTTTTGGTCCTTCGAGCCACATATTGAAATGTTACGAAGCGAAACTTTATCAGGGCTGAACGTACTTCTAAAGAGTATCGTACCGGAATGCGATTCTGGTATTAAAAAACCCCTATACCAGTTGTCTAGTGTCTCTCCGATCTTGAAGATTTCTTCTAACTTCTTTGATGATACAGTAAATTAATGTAGGTTTTTGTAGTTCAACAACTGAATTATTTAAAGTAGATATTCTTCTGTTTGTTTGTCCATTTGCTCGACACTTGTACACATCGCATAAAGGTCAAGAAATCAACACATAACGAGTCCTATGCTGCAATTGATTTTGTGTTTACAATTCTCAATCTACGCCATATTTCAAGAGGGTATCTATCGCCACACAATCCAAACATCTATTTCTTATGAACTAGATACAGTTGATCGTTAATTTTAAGACTAAGGCCGGGTTAATTTACGAGTTAAAGATCAATAAGTAATGACATAATAAATAAATATACAGAATGCCGTATCATGCGGTGTTATCTTCTGATG
Organism: Elymnias hypermnestra; assembly: GCA_015832385.1. Classification (NCBI taxonomy): domain Eukaryota; kingdom Metazoa; phylum Arthropoda; class Insecta; order Lepidoptera; family Nymphalidae; genus Elymnias; species Elymnias hypermnestra. The sequence goes on from JACTOM010000129.1 coordinate 107,549, forward strand.
ATTTCACTGACTACTCGTTAATGACTACTCACAAATTATAGCATCAGATGATGATGGTATTTGGGGTGCGATTTAATTTCATTAACTAAATTTTGTAAAGCAGTAAAGATTCGACTAATGTTTAGCAATATTAAAAACGTATGATAAACACGTATTTATTATGAATCACTGTCTGTTTCAGTAAAAAAAAAACAATATTATTATGTTTTCGAAATTGTAACGCTAATGTATTAACATTATGTATGACACGCCTGCGAATTAAAATAGCAAATACGTACCAATGAGGGATGGACTTTTTCTGCTGAATAATTGCCTTTTAAAATATTTTAACAGTACTTGAGTCTTTAAATCGTGTAAATAATTCGACTTTATTATTTACATCGACTAACTTTTCGCTGCGTATTTACCTGCATAATTTTAAAAGCTTACTTCTTATATCATCAACTGTCTGCCAGAGGATTCATTGACAAAATGGGTGACAGACAAAAATGTAATTTGATCTTTAATATCAGTTCCAGATATACTTTCCAACACGTGCACTCTAATTTTATTTATTTGTGTAGGTAACATTTAATGAAATGAAAAAGAAATGACTCAAAACCATGTTCTATTTTATTTCATAAAATGGCGCCATTACTGTACAGAGTAATGCACAACAGCGTAGTTTTCAACTGTTCTAATAGTTGGCGCTACTTAATCTGTCATCCATAATGACGTACGTGACACATTACATTAATATATATGTAAACCTATAAATTTTACACGTGTACCATAATACATTGTATAATAACTATAAAATGCAACATTTCCTTCTGTTTGTTTTGTTTGATGAATGGATATTACGTTAAACAAGCTTTATCTGCTTAATGTTTATGAATTATTTATCACAATATAGTCATCATATTTTGAGATAAACATCTCGATGCTTACAAAACAATTATTTAAAAACAAAATCCAAATATTCTCTATTTAAGTATAGTCTACATTTTAGCTATATATGTAGAACACTAAAATCATCTGTAATTTATGACCTGCTTTTTGTATAATTACGGAATTAATTTATCTGTGCCTTTATGTAATTTTTCTAAAAAGGTTTTATAATAAAATATGGATTGCCATTTTTATTCAGATCGACTTCTGGAAGCGTCCAGAATTCGTAACGAAGCGTCGTTACATATGGGAAGAATTCTTCATTGTTAAGTTTAAGTATAATAAGGAAGGTTAACGAAACAGGAAAATTGTTACGTATTCGACAAACGTCTCGTGTATTCTGTAATTTATATGAAAATATACGCCAATGTTTTATATATATCCAGTCAAGATAAAGAAGCAATATGATATCATTCATTGAGGTCCCTATTTGATAACGATAACAGTTAATTGGTTTAAACTAAAAATTTAATCTTAAGGTTATCAAATTCAGATACAGTCAGATATTTTCAGGTCGGTTTGATATTTATTTTGTTTCTTCTTGGAGATTTATTCACAGATTTTCCGACCGTAAATAAGAGAAGAAAAAGAAATTTTGCAATATATGACTCAAAACTGCTGGTAGGCTTCGCATAGCGCTATTTGCCGCCAAGAAAATAGGTGCCTCCAAGTTAATAAAATTTACGTTCCAGTGCGCCGTGTAAAAACCATAAGTTATACTTCTTATCCGTACCATTGACTGTATCAATACTTATCGTCAAGTGAGATCAAACTCAAACGTTACCTTTTCAAAATTAAGAAAAAACAATAAAGAATATGTTACTGAAAAAAACTGTTGAAATGAAATGCTTTGATATACAACGGCCTCGCTGGCGCAGTGGTGCGAGTACTCACATCGCTAGCAGAGGTCCCGGTTTCGATCCCCGTTAGAGTGAATTTGAGTTATCACATTTTCTAACTTTTCTTAATCTAGACTGGTGGAAGACTTTTGCCGTGGATAATTATGTTGTGTAGAAACTGTAAGAGAAAATTGCCTCTTACCAGATTAGCGCGCGTCCATCATAGATTTTATCATCACTTACCATCAGACGTGTCCACAGTCAAGCGCTTACCTGTCAGAAATAAAAATATATACAAAAATTACTTAAAATAAAAAATAATTAACATTTTGTATCGGTATTTAACTTTTATGCAAGAAATTAAATGTTATAATTAAAACATTCGTTTTACTAATAAAAAAGGTAAGGTAAGTATTCTCACTCATATGAGAGAAGGATTTTAGCGCATAGACCCACCACGCTGCTCCACTGCGGATTGGCAGGCATAATACACAAGTGTACTCTCTCTTCCTTTACTCTCATAGTCCGACGTGACGGGAATTCGACACGACCGGAGAAAGGGGCGCAGGGCCGACGGCTTAACGTACTCTACGAGGCACGGGGATGGATCACAACGCCAAATTTGTCCCACCTTCGGGCAAATATTGAGAAAATCTTAATAGAAAACTCAATATCGATTTTGTATGGTATTCCCTGTTTTTTTTTATGGCAGGCAAACGAGCTGGCGGTTCACCTGATGTTAAGTGATCGCCGCCGCCCATGAACACCTGCAGCACCATAGGTACCATTGCTGGCCTAATAAGTGGGAGTTGATTCGCCTCTTAAACACATCTGCATCATATCATATCATGGCGGGAGTTCGTTCCACATTTTACACGTCCTTGGGAAAAAAATGTACGGTATCTAATTTCTTTTATAATATATCCCTTTAAAGAGAAAGGCAAACTTTTATACCATACAGTCTTTTATTGCATTTTATAAAATGGCGCCATTATTGTACAGAGTAATGAGACGCGACGTAGTTTTCTAAACTTCTTACAGTTGGCACCATTTGTTTAGTGTTCCGTAAAGACGAGTGAACAATATGAAGGCATTATATTTAAATAAATCATATTATAAGACAAAATATTCTACATTTAAGTAGTCTTAAAAAACTTATGATTCGTCATTTCCCATAGATTTCAAAATCATAATCTCTTTCATTCAAGTAGGCTCAAAAGGCACTTTTAAATAGTCGGTAGTCTGTCGATTTCGGATTGTCGATTCCGTTGAGAAGAAACCGGCATGAAACTCAACAGTTACTCCTTTAAATATAGGTTTTGTATGTTACAACTTGTAACATTTTGCTTTTGTGTGCAAATGGAAAACGTTATTGACGTAGACTTAAAATTATGTAGAGGCAAATCCAAAACTAATTGCGCTATCTTATTAAAGATACGTATGCTCAACCCGACACATGTATTCTGAACCTTCTTCACTCTAAAATGTGGAATTACAAGTTTGTTTTGATCCGATATATTAATAGTTATTCGTAACGGAAAGAATCACAGAAACCAGTGGCCATTAAGATCAATTCAGCCGTTATAACGAACACGACTTTTGTATATATGTAGATTATAGATAAAATATACGAAATAAATAAATAAACCAGTTCACTCTTGTTCTTAAAAAGCTGTCACTTTGCAATCTACGTCATAGAGGTCAATGGACGTTTTTTTAATCTCACGTTGTCTACACACAATACGTTATATATAGTAGTAGGTATATAGTTTAACCTTCTCAAGGATCGCGTGTTCTCTCCACAAACTGTTGTATAACATTCTCATACATTTCGCAGTTTGAGGTTACTGACCTGATCCGATGATAATATATGATTATAATAATAATATGTGATAACAAAGTATGTAAATAACCCTGCTGTTATCTTTAAAAAAGTTAAAACAATAAATCTATCCGTAGTCTTTATTGACAATTTTTTATAGTTGTCCGATAAACAATTCATTTAAAGTTAACTATATGCGTTTCTTTTGTTCACTCAATCAGGTAATAAAAAGTGTAGTATGCAATTGATTTAATTTTATATATTATACAAAGTGTTAGGAGACAGTTTCCGGAAATGAAGACAGATGATAGTACTAATGACACCTTTGATGATGCGACGGAAACAGATCGATCTTGATTTAAAAAAATATATTTCAAAAAGGTTGTATTAGCATTATTGACGTTCCATCATGTTAGTACAGCTAAATTATACGAGTTTCATAAAAAATACCCGCAACTAGCGACGGCCGCGGTCGCGGCAGCTAGAGGTCGTTGACCCACGCTGAGACGTCAGCTGTTTTAATTTTGTGGGTTGTTTTTTTAAGAAAGGTAATGTGTTTTATGAAACTATCATACTAACTTGATGGAGCGTAAAAAAATGCCAATAAAACGTTTAAAAAAGTGTTTTTTAAATCTTGATCGATTTTTTTCCGTCCCATCATCAAAGGTAACATTATTTCTATCTGTCTTCGTTTTCGGAAGCGGTCTCCTAACACCTTGCATAAGTAAGTAAGTGGCAGCCCATTAACGTCCCACTGCTGGGCACAGGCCTCCTCACTCCGAGGAGCGAGGGATTTAAGAGCATAGACCCACCACGCTACTCCACTGTGGATTGGCAGGCCACCTTGCATAGGTTAAACCAAATTACATGTAAATTATCATTTACACTTTAAACGCTATGTCACCCACATGTGGCTGACATTGTATTTCGGTATGCTCTAAGGTAAAAGTTATGTAGGAACTCATTATCGTCCCACTGCTGGGCACAGGCCTCCTCAATCCACCTCGCTGCAGCACTGCAGCTTAGCGCACATAGTACACAAGTCTTTCACTCTCATAGTCCGCTTGCGCAGAGACAGAAGTTCATGTCGATTTTTTAATTCGCCTCGAACCCAGGACCTGTCTATAGCAAAACAATCTGACCACTTAACCACTGAGGCAGTTATACTCTACTTTGATTCAATATTCTCAACTGTCAGTCACTTTTGTTCTCATAATTTCAGTTTTAAGTTGCTCACAGGACGCACCACAAATACTGACCCAAAAATATAGTCGCAAAGACAATAACAAACATTAAAAAATAAAAAACTTAAATTTGCTACGACTGTGAATGTGTGAATGCATAAAAGCTTATCAAATAAGGTTTCTATTGGTATCTTCTCAGCCTATAAATTTTCCAACCCAGTGGTAGATTCCATCCAATGACACATCTAAGGACAGACTTGAAATAGCTTATTAAGTCCACTCGATGATAGAATATTTTGGGTTTTGATTATAACAATATAGTGAAGTCATTGTAACAGCAGTGTGGTTTTCACTTTTCAGATCAGGTTACATGCAATACGCAATATCAACGCAGTTGACGTAAGAAGGGTCTTTATTACATCGTGTGTAAAAATAGTGATCGTGACGTCCCCCTTAAGTGCCTCGTGACCTGCACAGATAAGGCAATTATGCTTTTATCTCGATATTTTCATAAAACATAGGTTTTTCCCTATTAAATACTACGCACCAGTTTATAACAGTCATATTTAGTTTCCAAAGATCAAAGAAAAATTGACGGGTTAAACTTATTTACTAAAGGTGTCAAGGTTAGTAATTATTGTAAAGGAAATTGAACATTACAACATTGACTTAAAGAACATTTTACAATAATGGGAACATCAATTAAGAAAGGTAAGCCATATTCGTCCCACTGCTGTTCCTCACTCACAGGAGGGCTTGTGCAGCATACACCTACCATACTTCTATTATTCGATATTTTCCTTCACAGAAAAGTGCAATGATGCATTAAAATGGACAATCGAGCACGTCAGATGCCTTTTTTGTAAAAAGAAACTTGGTGGTGCTCTGGCTTCGAACCCACAACTTCTCTAAATGGAAATCCAAGCGTATCATAACTCTCTTGTATTTCATAGTTTAATTAGATTCGTAATGGGTTTATTCGTTTATATTGTAATCACACATTGACGCTACCTCCAAATGAGCTGGTGCGGCGGCGTCATCTCTCTTAGTTGATGTCACCCGTGACCCTAAGGCCGGGTGGTACTTCGGACAGCGTATAAGTATCGCTGTCCAAAGAGGTAACGCTGCCAGCCATATGGACACCCATCCATTTGTTTCTGATGGCGCATTTTAATTACTTTTATTTTTTCTGTATTAATGTTAAGGTTCGATGTAATGTTATCATGGTTAGTTGATTATTTATAAAGTAAAGTGAAGCCCACGAAAACGTTTACTCGTCGCGTACCGTACTATTGTCAGTTCCGGCTGACGTTCGTATATAGACAGATTGGGTGAGAAAATTACTCCGCTCGGTAGTCTAAGGCGAAATGTCATCCCGCATAGGAAGAGGCGGCCCAAACACATCCTTGACGACCCAAACGACCAAATTACTATTGACAACGCCCCGTACACTAACACACACACAACGTCTTTGCCGGCGAAGACGAGTTCCCCGCTATCTGGCGCACATTGGACGCGGCCCCCAGTCGCGGACCCATGGGCGTCAACACTAAGCACCTGACCGATTATCCTTTTCAGCAGCAGCAAACATTGCTCTAAGCCTAGGTCCGAGCCTCGCAGGAGGCGCCCTTAGAGCAACGTTTCCTCCACGACGCAGCAGGGTCCTTCTACGGGCCCACCCCTCGGCAGAGCTTCTGCGCTCGCCACCCCTCTCGATTACGCTGTCAAAGCCAGTAGGGCTAACAGCAACTACACACTTCGAAAAAAAAAATATGCGAAAATTGTGATGCGGGAGTAAGCTTTGTGGTCATACAGCATAAATGACAAATAAAAATGACATATATTAGCTTATTATTATATATTGCAGACACTAGTGTCCAGTCCAGTAACCCCGCTGAACTGTGTTTTGGTGTACGACCCACTTGTTACAAAATAAAGTACCTTAATGCTATTTACAAATAATTTTCAAATAAATAACCAATTTAATCTAATACACAAATAGGGACCGACCCTATTTCGAACATGTTCGATATATCGTTCGTATACATCGGACGATAAAATAAAGTCAGCTTATATAACGATAATTTGAGATAAAGATATATGCTAAATATGCCCAATTAAGGAAATAAAATTGAAAATTTTGCGTGAAATTGCGCTATAAATCGAGTCTATACAGGTTTGTCGGTAAAGTAAGGTCGCCCTATATAACGTCGTTTTTAAAGCGGCTTATCTGATAAATAAGACGATACAGGCAAAAAAATAAGCGGCTTTTAAAAACAAACAAAAAATCTAAAGAGTTTTTTTTAAACAGCTTGTGACAATTTGGCTTAAGATCCACTTATAATTGCTTGCAAGCCGATGTCGTCTAAATTTAAGGTGACCCTTATATGTTTTATCAAACATCTCGAAATGAGGCCGGCACTAATGCAATTTCACTAATAATAACAAAAAACTTCAAAACGTTTGTTGTGTTACATTACGAGATCATTGTTTTACGTTAAAAATACAGAGAAATTAAATAAAAATACGATATGGGTATGAACACAGCTGGTGTGATTCATTTACAACATACAACAACTTTTTGAAGCAATTATTTGAAATAACCGAAACATCCACATTATTTTTCCAACCACTTAACGCCAACAAGGAATTAAAATGGATGTCACGATCTAACAATACACAAATAACAACAAATAAATTGTCTCATACATTGCACACGTTTTGTTTTTAAATTTCATGTGAGTAAAAAAAAATTATAAACAATATTAATGTAGTATAGAAACAAAATAATTCTCCTTCTTTTTTGGAAAAATATTCCATTAGAAACACTTTTGTGACAAAGTATTATTAAAATCTACGTGAAATAAACACTATTTGTACAGGTCATCAATGCCTTCTGACTTCTATGGCAACAGGAAATGGTAATAAACAGTATGCTACAGCCTATTAACGTCCCGCAACTGGGCACAGGCCTCTCGCTAGTAGAGTTTTTAGAACATACATCCACCACGCTGCACTGTTGCGTATTGGCGGGCTGCGCATTTTCTTCAAGATATATTCCTTTACCGAAAGGCACAATAATGAATATTTAAATGATAATTAAGCACATAAGTTTGAGAAAAAGAACTTAGTGGTGCCTGCCCAGGATTCAAACACGTAAGTCTAAACAACAATCCACGTGTCTAACAACTAAGCCATCACGGCTCTTTAATGAACAGTAATCACTTCAGATTACTCGCAGAGAAAATTTTTGTAAAAGCGGTGGGACGCATTATTTGAAGAAACCTGCTGAGTTGTCGAATACTAGATTCTTCGTCCGGTTACAGAATATCGTACGGTTGCAGAATATTGGCTCTAACTATATGGCAAAAGAAACACGACTCTACAATAAATAGTCCGTTAATTTTTTTTAGTTCATTCTATGATTTTCGATTATTTATCCATAAAAACGGAAAGAAAATACATTTTTTTACATAAAGTTTTAGTAATAAAACGTTATCTAGGTACAAAAACAAAACATTAACCCGTAGAATATTTTGCTTTATGTGAATCGTGGTTTTAAAAGCTGACCAATTATGCTGAAAAATGGTATCATCACCGTGTGACAGTCAGTCACCGACTGCAACTTGTAATTGAGCTGACTAGCTCAAAATACCGACGTGCACTTGTTTATTTTGCTACATTATGTTGATTGAAGGACTCGGAAATCTAGGGGTTTTGTTGGGTGGGTAAAACATGTTAGCCCTTCGAACTGGCAAAGCATTGGGATTGCAGAGCTTTGGATGTCAAAGTTCTATAGTGTACAAGGTAAAATTGCCATAAGAGTTGCCAGAGGAAATCATACGATATCTTTCGAGGCGGTAACTCCCTTGGAACGTTCTTCACCTCTGGACATTCTAGCAGATATGGCTGCTAAAGTTTACACTTAGGCCTGCGCCATTGGTCAGAGGGAAGGAGATACAATTGAGAGAGAGCTGTGCTTGTAAAACAAAGTGGGCATACTACCAAACGTATGCAGAGTAGCGGGTGCGCTTAGAGGATGAAGGTGCAATGCGCCAACGAATTGTGCAGGCTTTTTTACCAAACTTCCAGGCCTAGATAGGGAGGAGTCATGGTAACACCACTTTCAGATTGACACAGATGCCCACCGGGCACGATTCTTTTGGTCATTATCGGTTTCAAATTGGATAGAAGGAAACCTCTCGATGCTGCCACTGTGAGGCAGATCTAGATCACGCCTAGGACACGCATGAACAGTGTCCTGCATGACAGTCCGAAATACGCACCTTGATCAACAAAACAGGACGAGATATCTCCCCAAAACCAGTGGTCGCAGCAATATTAAAAGAGCCAGATGCGTGGAAGGTAGGGGTCTCCTACTATGAAGATGTTCTTCGCAAAAAAGAGACTGCCGAAAGAATGCCGAAAGAATGAGAGAACTGATCCCGCTCGCAGAGGAGTACATCGGGCCCGCAGTAATAACCGAACTTGCGCGGACTGTTAGGTAGTGAGATGTTAGAGTGGGACGCTGACTCCTCCAAGATGGCCGTTAGATTTTGTGCATCGGTGGCGCTGGGACGTTCTGCACGAGAAGCTGGTGTTACCCCAGCAGGCGCGTGATGTATAGAGGGGACTGTAGTGAGTAAAAATCCCACATAACCCCATATCTTTTCCCCAGATCTCAGGTATGTTTTTAACATTCCTTTCCCCCCCCCCCCGCCCCTCTCCCCGTCAAGTACAGAAAGGCTCTGGATATATGAAAAGGTTAACAAAATAGCTCTCTTAACTGGCTGGCTGGCTAAATCCTCAAGAACTGAACACCCGAACCCGCAAGATCAAAAGCACCTGAACCACATACAGTCCACTGAACCCGGAGGGATTTGCCTGAACCTGAATCCCTCCCCAATAGTACTCGTATGACATCATTACGTAACGGCGTGCGACGGCATTCTCGGTACACACGTGTACTTTTCACGTTGTAAAGTTATGCGATACAAAATAGTTGTGTATTAGTGTTTTATATTCAACAATAAATTAATTGGAGAAATTGTGGTAGGGCCCAGTTGCAGTCGGTTACTGGCTATCGTCAGTCAGTCATAACAATCAATGTAGGAATCATCGATTTAAATATATTTCAATTCATCTTAAATCAATTTTTCATCAAAATTTTGTAGTTGTATATGAAAAAGAAAATAATTTCTTACATGTCTGTGTCATTTGGAAGACGGTTTAAAAATTTTACAAATCAAAAGAAATTTCATCTAATATAAACCACTAAATTAAAATTAGGAAATATAAGTAAAAATAAATAAAATGCTACAGCTAAATTTATGTTTGTATAAGAAAATATTATTTACACTTGTGGGTAGGCAGAAATTATAATATTTGTACTTCATCTGCGTAATTTGATGTATACGGTTGGTTGAAATCATTTCTTTATTCAAATAGGCTTAATAAGTGAACCAGAAATCATATGCCACGTTAAGCTATCAATTCAAATAAATAAAAATGGAGAGTCTGTTTCTATTTTGAAAGTAATAAATTTTAATCAAATGGAGGTATTCACGGTAGGAATTAAAACATATTATACGAGTACAATCGAAGAATATTTAAGATGACAAATCATCTTGGATTTGAATCCAGTTTTAAATATATATGGTTATTATTAATATAAAAATTGTTGTTAAAGGGGTTACTACTGAATATCTTAACAGTATCTTGTCAATAATATTAACCTTTTAAAACAGTAGTACACTCAATAACAAGGGTGTTTTAACTATTCATAAGTGTTTGTTAAGCCAACTTGAATAAAAAATGGGTTTTAATGTATTCATTTAAATATGAAAAAAGTTGTTAAAAGTTAACTAAAGAAATATATATGTCCCCTTTTGATTATTTACTAGCAGACTTTAAAAATACAAAAGAGTTTTTTACACTATTTAAAAAAGAGTGGATTTCAATGTATTTATTTCATTAAAAATAGGTTTTAAGATATAAAGTTGATAGAACTGTTTAGTATTAGTCAAAGATAGTGTGAAGTTTTCGTAAAAAACATATATAGATACATATGTTTCTTTCATTTTGGAAAAAATATTAAATGGTTAAAAGTGCATTATATATATAACTAAAAATAAAGGATATGATCTAAAAATGTATGAACCGTGGGACAAGTAAATGTAAAGGTGGAATATGAAGCAAAATATAATTTCTATTAACATGTTCTTTTAAGACAAACAAAAACATTTTTATTAATTTATATAATTTATAGATGGAATAATTATTGCCACAAAATGCAACGAAACCAAAAAGAAAATATTAAAATGGCGGGTTAAATACCCGCCATTTTAATAATTTGACAGCCGCCATCTTGTTGAACATATTTGAAATCATTTAAAATGTATTTTTGTTAATTTCTTTAGCAAATTATAGAATTGTAAATCATTTTATAAATAAAATTTTTCTCTATACATCTAAAAAACCATACAGAGAAAGGACAGTCTCTCATACTTGTTCTACGCGACATACTGTTATGTAAACATCTCTGTTAAAACGACTAAAAGGACAAAATATAGTATTATGAATACCTTACTTTGTATATATAATACTATTTTAACACCACCACGCTTTACAGCTAAATCTGATTTTATTTACACATCTCAAATTCATCTTACTCATAGAAATTTTGAAATATTAAGCTAGTAGGCCTGCAGCGGGGAATTTGAAATCCCTTGTTTCAAGCTATGTACGAGTTTTAAAATAATAACTTTAGTATTGGAAGAGCTAGTTTTTTCGTATTTTTGTAATCATAAAGGCAATATAAAGGGTATCCTCATTCTGCTTTTCTACCTATTATCGTTTTTGAATATTGTTTTTGGTAATAAAACCTGCAAATAGTTGATACGTGTTATTTCTTTCACTCTCAACAAACACAAAGAAAGTGCGAGGCAAATGTAAGGAACTTTTTTCGTTTTGACATATATGCATGTGATATGGCGATGACTATTTCAGATTTCCATTAAAATGAACTGGGGTATTTTGGTGCCCCCGTTCGGATCACGCCTAATTTTTTGATATTTTGACAGGAAAGGTTAAATGTGGAAATGTAGCTTCCAAACTGAGCAAAAACTGAATTTCCTGTTGCCTGATAAGACAGCTTTCTATTGATACAATATATTCAAGATTTATTCAGACCAATCACACAAAGAAAAAAAATCTACTTTTTTACAATATACTGGTATATATACAAAATAAGGTCTCCATGTAAAAAGAAAATAAATAATACCTAGCTATTTTGAATTTTAAAAATGTTTTATCAGTTTTAGGAATCCAAGATCCTCACGATTAAGCGGGGTGGCTTAAACAAAATGCCCATTCGTATTCTACTAAATGTTTCGTTATATTTAACTGCGGCATGACTGAATTTATCGTATCCCAAATACCTATATACAAAAATTATTTTGCTTTGTATCAGTTAACATCAATTTTTTTTTCACAACCTATTCGCATTCCGGCATCAAGACTCGCACACAAATGGACAGACAGTACGTACTGTAACGCTAAAAAAAAATTGCATACTTTTGGAAGGGCTTTCGGTATATGCAAAAGAAACTGCGACGCTGGAAAGCAAACATGTAGTAAACTGCAGAATAATGTTTTAACTAAACTTTATCATAACGCCGCTATAGTCAATAAATAAGGTAATTGGTTTTTTTATGTTTATGGTCTTCAGCTCCTATATGCAATTTCTGGTATACTTTTTTTATTGGCTAACCAATGCCCAATTTAAAGCCAAGTGCCTAAAATATATAAATCATATTAAAATGTTATTTTTTGCAACTGATGTTTTAGGAAGATATGTGTGACAATCAGGTTTTATTATAACCATCTTATGAAGAATTCAACACATCTGAATCTATCACGAGATTGCTTTTGATAAAAAAAACCAAATAGCTGATAAATCTTATTTCTCTCACTCGAAAAAATTAACTATAGTCATACTTAGGTCGGAAAGGTTTATCATATCTCCATTACTATGTTTTTCCTATGAAAATAATGCGTTTCAGTACGTCCCACCGCAAAGTGCGTTCGACTTTAGGACACATTATAACCATAGACTAACAACAAAATTTAATAAAAATAGGAAGTGTTACTAATTGAACAAACAGTACCATAAACTCAGCCGCACGACAATGTTGAATTGATTTAAAACTGTAAAATGCATTTTATACGTCACCATTTAATTTACACATAAAACTTGGTCCTGTATTTACACAATAATTTTTTTATTAATTTACCTAGATATTTACAATCGGGCTTACTCATTTGGTGTGTGAAAGTGTTCCTTCAGAAGCATAACAACAACTAAATATTCTTTATTAATCTATATATATATATACACATATGTGATTTATCACTGCCTCATACATTTATAACTATTGTCTGATTGAGTTGAAATTTGATAAAGTTACTCCAATTGCAACATAGACCCTCATTGAGAACAGGTTTCCCCACATTGCCACAGGATTATAATTTAAAATAGGGAAACACAATAAAAGACCCTGTTTATAGCCTGTCACTATTCTAGACCTAGACAAATTAGAAATTACAATTTCCTTAAGGAAACCCAGGACACCTGTAAACGCACCATTGCGCCAGGGAGGCAATCCAATACTAAAAATAATTCATTGTAATACAGATGATGTCTGATTTATGTCAAGAACCAATCGGGATTCCTTAATTACCTCACCTATGAAGAAATGGCTCACAGTGAAGGATTTCTGAAGGAACACTGAACCGTACGAGTTGCCCGTGTGAATAACACTTACGCCTCTGTGGCTATAGGGTCCCTGGCGTGGTGTATTTTCACGTGTTTGTTGTGGTTGGACTTATTGCTGGAGGTCTTCCCGCACACGTTACACGAGAACGGCCGCGCACCACTATGCACTTTCATATGTTCAGATAAGTAATAACTCCTATGGAACGATTTCCCACACTCGGGCACTTTGCACACATACTTCTTGGCCATCTCGTGTTCGCGCACGTGCCGCTGGCAGTTGTACTTCCTGATGAATTGGCAGCCGCAGTAATTGCAGGTGTACGGCCGCACCGACTTGTGCGAGTTCATGTGTGACACGTACTCCGTGTGCCTGATGAAGGCGCCCTTGCACAGGTTGCACTTGAATGGCTTCGCGGAGCGGCTCACGTGCGTCCAGCGGTGGAGCTTCAAGTTCCACTTAGTGGTGAACGACTTGTTGCACACCACGCAGCTGTACGGCCGCTTGCCGCTGTGCGTCAGTAGGTGGGCACGGAGATTCAATCTGAGGTACATCTGGAATCAGCATAAATTTTTTCTTTTAAATATATTTTCACAAATCCTGAAACGTTCAACTATTGCGGTCCTCGCTATCTGACGCTACAACTCCATCCTCGAGTTCGGGATGCCTCGACTAAGCACTGGTTTAAAGTCTGTACACATGCAATGTTCCTTTAAATGGAGGTCTGAGCCTCTCAAGAGGCGCCATTAGCGCAACGTTCCTCACCACCTTGTCAAGCCCTTCCACAGGCTTTCGTCCATAATTCATATATATACCCATTCGCCTCGACCGATCACACTTTTCACCAGTAAGTACTAAGAATTCATATTCAAATATTAAAAAAAAAACCGCCGCCTCACCTGCTTGCACACGGGGCAGGGCACATTGTCGTTCTTGCCCTTGAGCGCGTCGGCGGCGAAGTACGCGTTGTGCGTGCGGCGCACGTGGCGCGTGAGCGAGGACGCGTGCACGAACTTGTCGCTGCAGTAGAGGCAGGCCTTGGGCTTGTCGTCGTGCGTCTCGCGGTGCCACAGCAGCTTGGCGCGCGAGTGGAACACGGCGCCGCACTGCTGGCACACGAAGTCACGCACCTTCGCCTTCTTCTTCAAGTGGTGCCGGTCCCTGCGAACGCGAACAAGTAAACGATCTTAGCCTTCTGTGCATAAGCATGAAACTGAACTACTGCTCGGTTCGGTCCGATCTCACAGAGGACGCCCTTGGAGCCTCTTTTAAGGGCTCCCCCCCCCCTCTCGCCCTACCGGTTAAAGACAAAAGGGCTAACAGCGAAAGCTTCTCTGAACAAAAAAAATCCAACTCAGCTGCATCAATTATGAACAGAATTATTCCACAGGATAGGAAACTACGAAGGAGACATTCACTAGTGTACACTCACTAACGTTCTTTTTATACTAAAGCATGCTTATACTTTATATACGCCACTACAAGTGCATGGATAGGACCACAAAGTGGAGGAAAAATATAACTTCATCTGTACATACGCGTCTAACATGCTGCCGTACATAATGTAATGACTGCGAACATGCTCACGTAAAAATTTGAGAGAGCATTGTAGTACTTACTAAGTACATGTAAGTGCTTTTGTCCTTTTTGGGGGTTTCAGAGGGTTTGCGGGGGTTTAAGATGGTTTGAGTTTGGGTACGATGCTCACCTGTGCTGCACCATGTTGGAGTAACGACGGAAGGTGTCGTCGCACACGGTGCACTTGAAGGGCGCGTGGCCAGTGTGCACGTTGTGGTGCTCCGACAGCTTCTGCCTTGTGACGAAGCGCTTCTCGCACACATCGCATCTAAAGCAGCCGAAAAACTATATACTTGACTATCGCGAAACGCCTTTCCACTGATTATCATTATAGTAATAAATTGAGCTAAACAAAACTGCCTTTATGGTCTATTGGTCAGTATGTTCGGCTACTGATCATCAGATCCTAAGTCGAGGTAGAAATTCTCAGTATACATCAAAAACTCTCATAATGTAAGCCAATACGAAAGGCAAAACTTATAGACAGGGCATTAGGGACAGAAAAGTATGTCATTAACTCCCCATATTTTGACCTGAACCTGGAACCTCATAATCTGTAGATGAACAAACTGACCAACCATCATAATAATAATGTAATGAATCTTCTGAAATATATTCTATACAAAAGTTGATTTTATCGTCATGATATTATGGACACAGGATGTTTTTTCCCTAGATGCCTTGGCTATAGTGCAAACAAAACCCATAAAGAAGGAAATATTTCTGCTTTGAAGTTGATGTACATTGAATAAAATATAGTCAGTGCTCACGATTCATGTAACCAGGTCGAAATATCGCCAAAATATACAAATGCCATCAAGGAAAAATTTAATTTTAAAACACAGAGTATTACTATGAATAAATATTAATGCAGACTTCTATAAAAAATATTGTCTAGATCAGTGTTTCCCAACATGGGGCCCACAGCCCACACTTCAAAACTCGGGGGAACGGATGGCACTAAATGAATATATAAATACCAATAAAAAAATTATTTTGAATTTTAATTTCAGTTTTTCATTATATGTTTCAATGATGATTTCTTCCTAAAGTTTATCATTTATATTTCTTATAATAACAAATCGATTTTTAAAGGTTAAAGATTATGGGGCACAGCCTAAAAAAGGTTAAGAACAATCCCCAGAAGGTCATAGAAGGTCACATCTTAAAAATACCATTAAATCAAATAACGATGACGATAAAAAGGATAAACCTACTGGATATGTTGTGGATTCCTCTAATAACCCACGTAGATCATTTAAATATCGGTCGTATTTGACACTATAACTTCAGCTCATAACCATTCGCGGGCTTCACACAAACATCTTCACACAGATGCGTTTCGTGACATAGTCTCGTTAAAAATGGGTTATATCCATATTTACCATAGGAAACTACGCGGGTAACACTAATGAAAGGAATTTTCCAATATTTTGTTTGAGTTCTCATTAGCCTAACAATCCAATGACCAAAACAAAAAGGATGTCATTCGTTTTCCAATAAGGGTGCTTTGCAGTGATCTTACATACTAATAAGTGGTGATACAATCTAAGATGGTGTTAGGTAGTTTCCTCTTATAATCATCATAAAAAGTAAATTAAGGTCACCACCACAAGTGTTACATCACCGAAAAGCACAATGGCAGATGGTAAAAAAACAATCAACCCCCCAAATTTCATTTTTATAAAGGGAAAGTTTAGGTTGTCTGCCCAAAATTCGAACCAGTGGCCCATCATGATCATCATGCCATCACAAACTCATAGCCTAGAGAAGGATGAAGCTTTGAAACCGACGTACATGCACAACTCACTTATAATTCCTGATGCCTAGATGTGTCTTGACATGGAGAGCCAGATTGGCTCGTCTGTAGAAGCACTTGCCACAAGTGAGGCACAGTAACGGATGGATCTTGAGGTGAGCATGGAAAGCTACATCGGTGACTTGGTCCACTTTGCAAGTCGGGCACACAAAGTTATTCTTCTTCTTCTTGGCCTCCTGTTTGATGAGACCTTCAATCTTGGGCTTCCTCTCGTTTAATGTGTCATACACTGTTAATATGGTTGATGATATTGTTTCCTTCGAGTCCATAGACAGGAGATTTCCTGGAATAAGAAATTATTTATATTTCAATTAGGCATTTGCAAGAATTGAGGGCCTCATGAGCCGAGGTTCTGCCAGGACAAAATTTAGGAAATGGCATTTTGTAACTTATCTGAGTGCAAACTGGTGGGAAGCTCTTGCCGTGACTGCCAATACAATGCTGTATAACCATGACAAATAAATTACCTCTTAACACGCTACCATCTCAGACTGTATCATCAATTATCATCTGGTGAGATCACAGTCAAGTGCTTAGTTGTCAAAAATACCTAAGAACCCAAAAAAGAAGTATTATTAACGGCGTATAAAAGTAAGTAAGTAGCAGCCCATTAGCGTCCCACTGCTGGGCACAGGCCTCCTCACTCCAAGGAGCGAGGGTTTTTAGAGCATAGACCCACCACGCTGCTCCACTGCGGATTGGCAGGCATAGTACACAACAAGTGTACTCTCTATTCCTTCACTCTCATAGTCCGATGTGACGGGAATCCGACACGATCAGAGAGAGATCAGGCGCAGGACCGACGGCTTAACGTGCTCTCCGAGGCACGGGGGTGGATCACACCGCCAACTTCCCAACTTCGGGCAAATATTGAGAAAATCTTAATAACGGCGTATAATTTTTGATAAATATCTACCTTAGATACAACATGTCCTATAGATAACACAAAAATAATTATGTGATCTATATATATATAAATCAATCAGTGTCTGTTAGTCTCGGGATCGGGTGGCCAGATTTGGACTATTTTGGTTTTGAATTATTGGTGGCAATCCAGAAAAGGTTTAATAAATATGAAAACATCATTGAAATATAGTAAAAACAATAAATTCCCTTAGAAACGTGTCCTGTCTGTAAATGGATTTATAATTTGTAAACATGAAATTGACAACCGTCAAACAAATGTCTACAGTAATAATTAAAAATACTTTTATTATTTAAAAAACAACAAACTATATTTGGATAACTTTATGGAAAGTGTTTTGCGGAAAAAAATAAAGTATACTATTTATTAATCTATAATATAAAAATGAATCGCAAAATGTATGGGTAAGCGCATAACTCAACAACGCTTGGATCAATTTTGACAATTCTTTTTTTTTTAATGTTGGTTGAAGTCCAAGGATGGTTTTTACGGCGAGAAAATTTCGAATAATTGCAGGGGAAAACCCTAAAAACAGCTCTTTTCTGTTTCCCATACAAACGTTTTGTAAGTAAAATGTAGAATCAGTTAGACCTTTATTGCTATTCTGCACTAAAGTTCATTATAAGTACTCACTGTTGTCTAAGCAATGTAGGCGTGTTCCTAACGTCAAAGTGTCAATTTGCACTTTATTACCGCTGCACAAAGTTCAAAATCAATTGAATAGTCACAACCCGACCAAATTGAATAGTCACATAAATGTAAGAATTGATGATAGTTTTTTTATAAACATAATATATTTGGAAATAAAACGTGAACTTACTTGTAGGTGAGTGACAATATAAAGTTACTTTCGTCAATATTAGCTTAAGGTATTTCTTTTATGTTTTTAAATTTAATAATTTTTCAGTTTATATGGAATTATTTCTACATTGAAATCACCTTTGGGGACTCTGCGTGACCCCACAAAATACTCTATATATATTTATTGCTCCAATATATGAACGAACTCGAAGAACCAAGAATATTCAAAATTTACTATTTAAATAAAATTCGCTTATACTGTTGATCATTCTGAAAAGTTTTCATAAAAACTAACCTGTATACAATAAATAAAAAAATGCGTTCGTATAAATTACACGTGTCAGAAGTGATACTTCTTTGGCAAACTAATTTTTAAGTCTTATTAATTCATTTATTATTTATACAAATGTAAAACTTTAGATTTCCGAAACTTAGAGGAAAAAAGAGGAAGATAGTAATTTTGGTGTCTAAAAGTAATAAAAATAATTTACTGAAATCTCAAATGACGAATTGTAAAAAAAATGCCACATGTTTTTGTTAATATTACAAATAAGTTAAATCTTGCTTTTGAATATTAAATTTAGAAAAGAGACTTTATGAAATATTTTTATTTTATGAAAAATAGTATATTAAATTAATAAATGACAAGTGGCAAATTAAAATGCCTCCAAATGTAATTTATAAAGATTACAACTACCTAACCTTCAAACTAATCACGTGTTTCATCCGTAAAAATTTTACCCTCATGCACATAAAGAAGTCTCACTTCAAAAAGTATTTGTTGCAACATTCTCACCTGAGAGTACATGTTCGTCAGGTTTCTCCTCTTTCTTGATGGCTCTAGCGGTGATGAGACGGCTGTAGGAGGTCTTGGTGTTGGAGCACGTGGGCAGAGCGTGAAGTAAAGCTTTGTGGGATCGCAGCTCCTTGAGGGAGGTAAACTTATTACCGCACTGGGCGCAGTTGTATTTCCTCGTCTTGGGATAGCGTATCTCTTCCTCACTGCAATATACAAAAACTATATTAAAAACTCATCTGATACAGCGACTTATCGCTTAGAACAACAAAACTTCATCATTCGTCGGCTGCAACGACAAAACGTTTAATTATTCCACGAAAAAAGGAGAATGACGCCTAAAAAAGCAAACCAAAATGACCAATTACTTTAAAAACTAAGTTTAGTCTAGGAAACATTATGTTAAGTAGGTTCTTAACTTTTTTCATTATAAACTTTTTGAAGTGAAACTTTAGACGCATGAGGGTAATTTTTTTATGGACGAAACGCGTGATTAACGCCACGAAGACGTGCAGCGTTCTTTATGCTAATTCGTTTGAAGGTTCTAACCTTCATAACCTAGGTAATATACTCAAATAACATGTGGCATTTTCATTTGCCACTCGTCATTTAATCATTTAATATACTGAATTTCAACGAAAAAATTTAATTAATAATTTCTAATATCGACAAAAAACACGTGGCATTTTTATTTACAATTCGTCATTTGAGATTTCAATAAATTATTTGTATTAGTTTTCGACACTTTTAATATTTTCAAAAGAAATCAAAAGTTTTAAAATTGTATAATTATAAACAACACTTAAAAATTAGTTTGCCAAAGAAGTTTCACTTCTGACACGTGTACTTTGTACGCACGCACTTTTAATTTTTTTTCCCACACTATTTCAAAACAAATTCTTAAGAATAACGTATAGCCACACTAAAAACCATGTCTACCTGTATACACTTATAACAACAATCGGACATAACGTTCCAAATAAGCGATCCCTTCAATTTATTTATTTATTTAATTAGGATACCAATGGGTTACAGTAATAGGACGCAAAATGTAAAGAATAAATAAATAACAAAAAGTAATTACTGCAAACCCACTTATTGGTTGCCACAGCATGCAAAAAAAATACTGTTTGTTTTCTTGCCCTTATCCCACTAGGTGGGGTCGGCACAGCATGTTTCCTTTCGCCACTTCACTCTATCCGCTATCATTTCTACATTCACAGCCTTAATACACATATCCTCGTTCACACAATTCATCCACACTTTTCTGGTCGCCCTCTCCCGGCCCTGCCGCTTACCATCATATTTAGGACCCTCTTACATACATGGCTATCCACCCTTCTCATTACATGTCCATACCAGCCTAACCTTGCACTCCTTAACTTCTCGGTCACTGGTGCTACTTTCACACTTCCTCTAATATACTCATTCTTAATCTTATCCAATTTTGTCACTCCACACATCCATCTCAACATTCGCATCTCCGCTGCATGCAATTTCCTTTCATTCTCCCCTTTGGTGGCCCAGCACTCTGATCCATACAGGATGACAGGTCTTACGATCGTCTTATAAATCTTCCCCTTTAGTTTAAGGGGCATTCTGGCATCGCAAATTGTTCCCGAGACCTGCCTCCACTTCATCCAACCTGCATTTATCCTGCTAGTAACATCTCGGTCAATGCCGCCGTCGTTTTGGAAGATAGAGCCGAGGTAACGGAAATCTGAGCAGACTCGAAGGGAAACACCATCTAAGACAATCGAAGAAAAACTGGATGGATCCCCGAAATCACAGAACAGATGTTCTGTTTTGGTCCTATTGATCTTCAACCCTGCGTTTTCCAGTTTTTCCTGCCATATTTCTAGCCTTCTCTGTACCTCAGCTCCATCCTCTCCAACAAGCACAATGTCATCGGCAAACAGCATGCACCAGGGTGCTTCCTCTTGTATGTTTGATGTCAGTGCATCCATTACCAGGAGGAACAAAAAAGGGCTTAAAGCCGATCCCTGATGCAAACCTACGCCCACATTGAATTTGTTAGTTTCGCCGGCTGCGGAGCGAACGTATGTAGTTGCTCTACCGTACATAGCACGGATAAGACGCAGGTATTTCCCAGGCACTCTTTTCTCTTTCAAAGCCCACCACAAGACTTCACGGGGTACCCTATCATATGCCTTCTCCAGATCAACGAATAAATACTAAGAACTACAAAACTAAAAACAAACAATGAAGAATGAAACTAAAGTAAATAATAAAAATACTAATAACAATTACGAGTTAACCAACTAATAACAATTAGTTACAAGTATGAGATCTACGTCAGGATAGGCAAGACTATCACAACTCACATATATTAATATTGTTATAACAGGTTCGATTGTTATAACGACATTATTCTATGCGGAATATGTTATATATAGTCTATATGGAAGAATATAATAAATCTGGTAGCTATGTTAAACTTGAATTATGCATTTTTTTCTTCAACTAAAACCAATCAAAAAAATTATATTTGCAAAACTAACTCTTTGTCTGTTTATATTTTAAGTCTAGATACCTAGTGCTTCCCTTCCTTTCTGTTATATATTATTTTAAGTTAAACAAATATGTTGAACAATATAAAACCATATCCAAAATGGATTCTCCCTTTAATAGCACATATATTTATAGTTTAACACACATAATACTAACATATTATCAGTCTTCTCATTGACCTCAACATCTGAACCGTCTGAAACCCAGCTCTCACGAGCTATAAGGTCATAAGGTTCTGTAGGTGGCACACTGGAATACATCTGGAAAAGATATATATTTTATCTATTTCTTTAAAGAAAAAAACATCGAAGATTACAAATTTAGGAGACAAATGAGAAACTATATTTAAAGTTCATGTAAAGCACTGATCTATCAGCAATAAAAACATTGAGAGTGACATATGATACATGGATAAATTTTTTGCACTAAATCTTTCCAATGTTCTAATTTATGGTTGTCTATGAACTAATATAATTATATACACTTTAATTTTTATTATGTCTAAATGCACCATATGCAATGCATATGGGGGTGGGGATCCGTTTACAGCAGTATGAATTGAAGGATAACTTTTTTCCCAAAAAATTGTTTCAATTGGACTATGGATTTGCTAAAATATTAAACATGAATTTTGATAATTAGCAGTAAAATAAATTATCGTGTCCATTGGTAGGGGAATCTGTTAAGCCTCCCACCATAACATAACACAATATTTGTTTTCACTTCTCCAATAAAGTTCTCCACTAGTCATTTAAATGCCAGCTGCTTAATCAAGTATACAACCTTGGCACATAAATTACGATTTCAAAGTTAATTGTATAATTGTTAACCTCTGATTATACAATAGTTTGTTTAATTATTGAATTGAAACTTCAACTAGATAATAGATTTTCACTGTCTGAATGAAGAAAGGAAATATAAAGAAGTTTTTTTTCATTGCAGATTAACACAGATGGTAAGTGCTGATACAGTCTAATATAACTGTGCCAATATGTTCTGAGATGTAATATAGACATGAGAAGCAAAGCTAGTACCAGCATCAATGTCAAACTCCTTTACACTATTATATTACAATGACTTTTACTTTATTACTATTATTAATGGGGATTAATTATTCATTCATAAAATTAAACTAAAAATAAAATATAAGTTGATTTTAATTTCTTATATTTTTTAAAATATATATATGAAAAATTTTCAGATCATTTAGATATTTGAAAAGCAAAAAAATCAAAAAATTCAGGTACAATTAACTCATATTGCCATCTTAAAGTGTACCATCAATGAACATAGAAAGTGATCATAGTTACACCTGTATAAAAATTATAAATTCACTTACTCCACTCCAAGGTGACTCCATATCCCCATTGCTCTCCTGTCCACTCAGTTCACCCCTTGGTGGCATTCTCTCGTCAGCACAGATATTTAAAGGGGCTTCACTCTCACTCCTACTCTCACTCAAAACATCCACTTTGCTGTCTCTATCACACCTATCTACATGCTCATCACCAGCACCCATATCAGAGTAATTACTTTCAGCTATCTTATAACTTTCGTGAATAAAATTTGGTAGTACAAATTCACTCTCCTTTCGGGATGTCTCACCCCAAGCATACACCCCATCTTTATTAGCATCCTTGGCATAGTTAGATTCTTTAGCTGCTTCGAAAGCCTCTACACGGTCTGGTGTAAAATAATCAGCATAAATATTATCACCAAAGTAATTCTCATTCATCATGGAAACAAATTGTTTGTTCTTTGAAGTTGCTTCCAGCTCTAGGAGTTCCCTATGGTTTGATTCATCATCAAAGGCACCCTCCATACTACTGTAGTTAATGACATTTATTGGCCTCAATGTTGCCATTGGAGCAAGGTCAATACCGGATCTGTCTGCTTCATTGCTAAAATCATTGCTAGAATTTATTTCTTCCTTCACTTTCACTTCAATAGTGGCAGTGAACTGGTGACAATGGCTTATATTAGATGGTGTGACTGGTTCAATATCCATTGACTGTTCTTCTGTGTTCGCATCAAACTCATTGTTTTCTTCTGGGAAATCATTTTCTTTAATTTTCTCGATAGAAACTGTTTGTAATGTTCCAGGTTTTCTATCTATAACAACATCCTGGCGATGTATTTTGTTTATTTCAAAGTCTTCTGGAGATTTTGCTCTAGATGATGAAGCAATGGGCTCTTGTATCCTGGGACCTGTACTGGATGGGTTTGTACTTGCTGGAAATAGCTTGGCGTTTTTTATCTGCAGAATCTTCTTTTGTTTCTTAACAAAACTATTACTAACCCTAAGGGTGTTGCTCCTTTGTTGTTTATTTTCAACCTCAGTGTTTCTAACGACTACACTTCTGTGATAAGGTTGACTACCACCAGGTTTAGGAGAAATAGATATGCGATCAGAGAAATTGTCTCCGTGTTCAGATAACTCACTACAAGGTGATATAGAGGGTTTTTCATTGCATATAAGATCTGGTACAGGGCAACTATCCGAAAATTCAGAGTCCATCTTGTTTTCGGACTTCGTGGGATCTTTACCTAATGCATTTCCAACATTTTTTATTACACAGAATGCGTTAGAAGCTATGCTGTCACCACTTGAGGAAGAAGGTTGTGTTGAATCATCACACAAACTGGGATTGTTATCATCCAAATCAGGCAAAATCTTTTCTGGAGTAATCGGTCGTTCTGTATAATCAGAATCAGGTGATCCTGTAAGATCCATAATGGTATTCACCATATTCTTATGATGTTGAACAGGAACCTCAACCTTAATATTGCTAATAATTTTTAGTCCTTTATTAGGGCCGCCAGGCTGTCTGCTTCGACTTGGTGCCTTTTCTTGTTGTACCTTTTTGTTTGAAGTGCTAGAAGAACTCTGAGGTGTTTGAGAAGATGAAGCTGCTGTACTTGATGTCTGTGACATTGGACTTACTTCGATAATTAGAGTCTTATTTGGCTCACTCACTAATTTAGGTGTGGATTTCTCAGCAAAGCTTTGCACATAGGCAACATTTTCAGTAAAAACAGCTGGCTTACATGGTTTAGTTATTATATGCTGAGGTGTTGCATACATGCAAGAAGTGTTACCAAATTGATCAACAACCATAAGATTTTGGTATACTGCACTGCTCTGTGCCACATTAGTAACATTACCAACACCACTAAGAACTGCAGGAATAGTTGACATAAAAGGTTTGCCATTTAAGTTATGGACCATCTCTCTATAAATAATCTGTGAATTCTGGGTTACCACAGTAGTACCCGGGGTGAATGTCCCTGATGCTATTTGGTTAAATTGATTAGTAAGTGGTGGTGCCATCAATTTTGGATCTATAATCTGTGCACTTGTTAAACTTCCAGTCACTATCACATTATTCTGCAAGTTCTTTTGAACAAATTGAGGTGCTGCTGGCATCATAACATGTAAAGGTTTGACTCCCGGAGCCACATACTGCACACCACTAGCCACATTTGTTTTTAAGAGAATGTTTGCTTGTTTTGGTAGAACCTTAACAAATTCTCGTTCAGTGGTTTTCTTTGTTGTTGTTGATGTTACATTACCTGGCTTCACACTAGGCCCTGTTTTAGGCGCATTATTTGTAAGTATGTTATTCATATTTTTGTTTTGTGGACTATATCCAGTACTACGTGAAAATTTAATATCTGTTTCCTCTTGTGGTCCTGGATAGAATGGGAACCTCCTTTCAAAGTCTGACCCTGACAGATGACCATTTGAAATATAGGTCTGCTGACTTTTGTCTGATTTCACAGAAAATACATCAGAAGGTGTGCTAATATTGTTCTCAAATGAGATGCTCCCAACCCTTATATCTGGTGTACCATTCCTTGATACACTAGATCGAGGTGTTGACTTAGTTTGGCTAGGTGTCCTTCTCCAGTATCTGTCATTATCACTATTTCGGTTAGAACTATTCCATCGTACATCATCAGTAGCTGGTGTCCTTGATCTACTCCTGTATGACCTTTCAGAATGTGGGGTGGGAGTTCTGCTACTGTAGTTTATGCTCTTAGCTGAAAGATTGCACAGCGCTCTTATAACCTGGTCTTTTGGGTGTGTATCCAAATGTGACTCCAGTGACATTCCACTGTGTAGGTACAATGTACACACAGGGCATTGCACTCTCTGATCCATGTCGGTTGTATGTTATAAAAAATATGTACAAAAACAATGGTCGCGCACGGTGACCCTTGCGATCCGCACTACGTTATATATTCCAATGCGTACTCAGACCGAAGCACCACTTCAACCTGGGCCTGTCACGCACATATCTACTACATTCACATAAGGCAAATTGCCCACAACACATATCTTCTTTATAACTCCTCTGCTTATCGATCTGTCGGACAAAATAAAAAGATGTCAATATAAAACGTGCAAATTCGCATGACCAAATGTCACAAACTCGTTCAACGCACGGCCGAGGGACAAAAGGAAACAAAAGTCCGAGATAAAGGCCATTGATACATAAAAAGTCGAATACGTAAAGAAAGAATGGAGTACATTTGTGATATCAATATACGAACGGGCCTTACCTTTTCGGAAACTTTGTCATATATAGTCCATTTCATGGACAAGTCTGTGTTCGATCCTCTTATTATTTTACACTACGGTTACTCTAAAAATATTTCCAAATAGTCAGACATATTGTGATATTGCAGACGTCTTGCTCAAAGGTTCACAGAGTACACTTAGGTTCACCGTACTCACTTCACAACTTCATTGATGTCGACACAGATTATCTAAAATAACAAGACAGAGTATATTATGTACGCACTCACCTAAGGGATATGGAATATTTACATAGACATAATACAATATATGTGTGATAATTACAATAATTTCATTAATGAATTATCTGTACTGCAAACAATATCGACATAATTCACTACGGATATGTACTACATATTATTATAAAGAGAAAATTTAAATATATGATGGCAAATCTCAGAGAAAGAGTAAAACAACTTTAATTATATAAAATAAATAATTGATATAATTGATTGAAATAATTGATATAGTATATATGAATCAACTGCATCGCATCAACTGAACTTAAACTAAGACAGTCACAAATTAAGATCACAGATCTATGCTACTGGATATAGCATGATCTGTTGATGACTGCACGTATTTACTATTTACTCTATAGGACATGTATTATTATCTATGGACTGAACAGTGAACACGAACAGAACCGATTGAGTTCTGACAAAAAAAATAACTTAAAATTTAACAACATAATCCAAGGAAAATCAAATAATTAATTCATAGCTATAGTGTTCCTTAAAAATAAAAAAAAACAAGTTTAGAATCCGTATGTTGTAGTGGAATTTTAAAACACATTACTAATAAATTTACTAACTTTGTTAATAAAATGTCTTATAATAATTATGAAGATTTAAGTTTAAGCGGTAAGTTGTATTAAATTAGATAACTCATTCGATTTAAACATGATGTTCATCATTAAACGTAATGTTATCATTATTGCAGAAGTAATCGACTTGCTGCGACAGTGGCGTGAAAATAATGAGAGAAGGAGTGAGGATGTATTAGACCTATTTGCTTATAAGGAACCAATACCTAAATTAGGAAGTGAGAGTTAGTAGAGTTCATTTTATTAAAACTTTTTTTCTCTGGTCAGGCAATTTCAAAATGAACATTGGGTTTTAGTCAGTGTAATGGTCTAACCCCTTGCCTTAGAGAGCATGTTTACCCATTAGTAAAGCTCACTTCGATGGTTTCTTGGATCTGCTATCTCATCAGATTGTAGATGCAAGAATATAGAAATAGAGGTGTGGAAGTTAAAAAATGGTGACATACAACATGCTTATTGGAAAGCATTTGGTGCATATTACTGTAGTCTGTTACATCATGTAATGTAAATTAATACCTTCAGCACTGCTTCATTCGTCTAGTGGTAGCGTGTTCTGCTACAGATGTGAGATCCTAGGTCAAGTTAATTGAAAAAATTGATATTGAGTTTCCTATTAAAATTTTCTCACCATTTGCCCAAAGTTTTATAGTTGGCAGTGTGCAAGTGGGATTTTAATGGGCTGCTACATACTATACCTTACCTAATATTTTAAGAGTTATCACTAAAATGTTTTTTATGTGTGAGAAAATTTATTCCACTTGAGATTTGTTAATTTTGTATATAAATATACACATTTTACTTTGTTTCTCTTATAACATCTACATAACAATTTTCATTAAGATGCTTCAAGTGCTGTAGATATAATACTTCAATTAAATCTAATTAACATGTTTGATGCCTCACTTTAATATGATCATACAACAGACAATCAGTTATGATATATAAGGAATGCAATATTTATAAATTAGCGATGATTTCAGAAATCCCTTCATGATATATTAATCAACAAATCAGTCATAATATGAAAAGTTTGTTTTCTTATAGTAGATCATATTGTTTAGCTGTATGTAATTCAGAATTTTACTATTTTTACACTTCTTATTTGCTTCCAGACTATATGATTATGGAGCAAGTGATTTACGCTGCTCTAGATTGTCATTTATACTCCACTGCAATGTCGGTTATCATCACATTATCGATGGAGTTTCCTGGCAGTCAGAGGGTCATGAGGTACAGAGCTGCTTGTTTGGAAGCTGAAGAAAAGTAAGTGTTCAGCTTTGCTGAAATATAGAGTAGTTCCTTGCAATTAACTGCCCAAAGTTGAATATGCTTTAATGTAGAGAAGTCGAACACTTAAGCAGGAGCTTCTTTTGTTTTATTATAGGTATGATGAGGCCCTGGAAATTCTGGATAGTATTATAAAAGCAGATGAAACCAACGCAGCAGCTAGAAAACGAAGAGTTGCCATCTTGAAAGCGCAAGGGCTTACCATTGAAGCTATTAAAGAGTTGGTGGATTATTTGAAAAAGTGAGTGAATTTTTGAAATGTTATTAGGCTTAAATTATATACACACAAAATTTTTAACATCCTATTTTAT
Source organism: Elymnias hypermnestra (assembly GCA_015832385.1). Taxonomy (NCBI): domain Eukaryota; kingdom Metazoa; phylum Arthropoda; class Insecta; order Lepidoptera; family Nymphalidae; genus Elymnias; species Elymnias hypermnestra. The sequence goes on from JACTOM010000129.1 coordinate 136,555, forward strand.
GTTAAAAAGAGTTTCAAAAATAATTTGATACGCATAGTACACATATTTCATATGGTGTATGCAAGCCAAGTTCCATTTCATTTTTAAGGCATTACAGTGAAAGGTAATCATACATATACAATACATTGATAAATGTTTAATCGTTTTTATTAATGGGAAAAAAATGACATTTAAATGGATAGTTTTTCTTTATAAATTCTGTAGTCTCGTTTTTGACTTATTTTGAAAAAAAGCTAAATATCACAGTAACTCTAAAATGGTCCATTTTTGCATAATGCGTATGGAGGTTAATATTATCTTAAATATTCACTTCTATCACCTAACAGGAGATACAGGATTCTATCCTGTTTATTAGGAAAATTCATATTATTGATAATTAATACTAAAAGAAGAAAGAATAAGATTTTTATTCTGCATTTAAGAGATATAAAAAATACAAACTAAAAAAATAACAATAAACACACATTAAGAGGAAGCAATAAAATGAAATAAAAATAATAAAACAAACTTTAAAACTAGGCACCACACAGAAAAGGTCTGCAGCTCAACATAATTGCTATGCGTGCGGATTACCCTACCACGAATTCCCTAATTTGACCACTGCCAGTCAGGTTAAGTGTTTCTAAAGTTTTGTTAAATTTATACAGTGTCAATTGTACATTACTGTTATCTAAGCATATGACAATTCTTAGAATATGTATACATATATTTTTCCACTCTATAATTTCTTTTCCAACAAAAATTTGTGTATCATCTACCTAACTAGCATTTTTAAAAGTAAATAATAAAACTTCATGAACTTTTTTTATTCAAATTACACCTAATCTACATTGAATAATAAATTTAATTTTTAATTATCATTCAATTTGACCTGATATGGTAGTAATAGATATATGAGAACTGTTGGTAGGTTTAGTGTTATATGTTGTAAATAAAATTATTATATTAATTAAGATTTAACGGCTGTTGTTGCTGCTGCTTGCTTTTGTGATTTAAGAAACCTCATGCTATACAGCAAGGTCTGTTCCCGACATTAGGACAATAAAGGGCTGTTACTCACTTTAATGTAATTTATATACGTAGGTTTATGTCTGACATGGAGGCATGGCAGGAGCTGTCCGAGTTATACCTGCAGGTGCTGGATTATTCTAAGGCAGCCTTCTGCGCAGAGGAGCTGATCTTACACCAGCCCCACAACCACCTCATGCATCAGCGGCTTGCTGACATACGATACACTATGGTGAGACCATCATGTCATTTGACCAGATCCCATAACAACACAACTACAACGTAATATTTTTAAATACCAAACAGAGAGTATGCCCAATCTGTAGGTATCAAAGTTCTTTTTTTTTATTGCTGTCAGTTTAGCACTTGACTATAATCAAACCTGATGATGACCAAGGCTGTCAGTAGTTGATAAAGCAAGTTGTATTGTAGCATCAAGCTGTACATGTAACACAGTTGGAGATAGTTGTCTTATCTAACTGCATTGCTTTCCAGGGTGGCATTGAGAACCTGGAGCTGGCGAAGTCATATTACTGTCAAGCGTTGAAACTCAATCCGGACAACACAAGAGCTTTGCTGGGACTGTTCCTGGTGAGATTCATTGTGTCATATGTTTAAATTCCACTCAGAGGAGTGTTTAGCCCATTTAGCGGTCGTGTGTAATAATTGGTCGTGTGTAGTAATGTTCGACAGGGATGTGTTGCGTCACCATGGCTGTTCAACCTTTTCATGGATAAATGTTTGACAGATTTAAAAGAATGTATGTATGGGTTAAGAATGAATGAATTAGTCATCAAATGTTTACTCTACGCTGATGATCAAGTAATACTTGCGTCATCCGCTAACGAGCTTCAGGAGATGCTAAATATTATGAATGAAGCTTTGAAAGGGAAAGGAATGAAAGTGAATGTAAACAAAACGAAAGTTATGCTTTTTGAACGAGATGAATCTATGATGAATGGCAATATTTTGATAGATGGGGAACAAGTGGAAGAGGTGAAAGAATTTGTATACTTGGGATCTAAATTTACAAAAGATGGAACATGTGAAAGTGATATCGAAAGGAGAGTGAATGCAGGGAATATGGTAAATGGTGCTCTGCATGCTTTTATGAATAGCCAGATGGTGTCTCAAAGGGCTAGACTGGCAGTGCATGCTGGAGTGTTGGTGCCAACACTTATGTATGGTAGTGAAAGTTGGGTATGGCAGAAGAATCACAAAAGTAAAATAAATGCGGTAGAGATGAGAGCGTTGAGAAGCATGAGTGGATTAAAACTGAGTGACAGAGTGAGAAATAGTGTGATAAGAGAACGTTGTGGTATAAAAGAAGACGTAGTGACTAAAATTGAGAAAGGTATGCTTAGATGGTTTGGGCATGTAGAGAGAATGAATGAAAGGAGACTGACAAAAAGGATTTATGAGTCAAGAGTGAATGCGAAAGTTGGAAGGGGAAGACCAAGGCGAACGTTCCTGGACCAAATCCAGGACATTTTAAATAACGGCCAGGTCAAGAGTACTCTAAACCGACGAACTTGTATGAAAGATTTAATGAGATTGAAAGAAGCGAAGGAGATATGCAAGGATCGTGGCAAGTGGAAGGATGTTGTCTCTGCCTACCCCTATGGGAATAAGGCGTGATGCTATGTATGTATGTATGTATGTAATAATCTCTTTAGCAGCCAATAGTAAGCACGGGTTCATTGAAAGTGCCGCGTCTGGCGCCCCTCTGACGGCGTTTCATCCGTATTGCAAAGCACGCGTCCATAGATAAAGCCGTAATTCGTAAGCTCGAATTATTCGCACACCCCTATTGATTATGTTTAATCTGGTCAGGTGTCCAACTCGCTGGTGGGTCAGTACAAGGGCACCAGTGGGGGGAAGAGGGCGGACGCCTGGCGGTTGGCGCACGCGGCGCAACGAGCAGCCGCCCCGCCACTGGCCGCCGCACTCGCGCACCTCTCACTCTCGGACTAGCACTCGCACACTCTCCATACCACATAGATTCACGTACAGTGACCGGGAGTGAATACAGTCGCAAGTCGCAACCGAATATAACGACATCGGTTATAACAACTACAGTGATAAATGTATAAAATGTTGTTTTAGTCAATTTATTAATTTCGTTCCTCATTCCTCAATAAAGGTGTAATGAAGAGGTCCATGTTATTGTTGAATTTTATTTATAATTATATTCAATTTCATTTATTTCCTTATTGTTATATTAAAGGGCAAGGATAAGGATAACCTTATACTATTATATAAGATATTCTGTTAATATACACACTTGAAGAACATTTTAGTTTTATTTATCAATAGTAGCTGAATTATATTCTGCCCTATTATTTATTTTAGTCTGCATTAGTATTAGCATAGTAATAATAATAATAATAATAAATTTCTTTATTTTAGCAACATAGGCTCACTCGTGTTAGTAAGTACATCACTTATAACTATGTTAGTAACATAAATAACTTAATCCTAATCTTACTTTTCCTAATCTAATAGTAATAAGACCGCCTTTTCACGCTTTAATTATAGTAATAAATATCTTAGTTTATGTCTTTATTTTTATCTTGTGTGCAAAAAAGTGTTCTCTCTCGCTCTCTCTCTCTCTCTCTCTCTCTCTCTCTCTCTCTCTCTCTCTCTCTCTCTCACACACACACTCATACTTGAAAGATTTCAGTTTAAATTATGGTAAAAAATACTTTAATAACACACAAACACACGCACAGATATACACACAAATTCTAAATGAAGATGCTCTAGATTTTTGATAAGAAATAGATATAACAATGATATTAAATTATTACATATCCACGTCGTGTCCGAATCCGGGGAAATTCAGATTTAATTTTCAATTTAGACAATTTTTTGTACCATCACCATTACTTTTTGTCGCTTTAACATTAAAAAAAATATCAAAATCGGTTCAGCTAATACAAAAACATATAGAGATATATTTGGCACCTTTCTGTGTGAAAATAAAAAGCTGTTTAACATTTAGCATATAATGTATTGTTACTAATTGTTTTTACATTTATTCTGCTCTATCCAGAATGAGTTTGCTATTAGCTCCTTCGCTTTGCGCTCTTTCCTCTCCTTCCTGGTTATTTCATTAACTGAAAAGTACTTTTCCCTGGGGAAAAATCATCTATTTAGTTACTGTTACCCTTTTCTTTTCATTTCATTACATATACAATAGCAATTACCGGTCTCTGGCATCAATACCGTGGGAATATAGCAAAACACATTCTTAGTAAGAGTGTACGTCGCGAAATTAGTATGTATGCTGAAATTAGTCAATCAGTTATATACTTTTGGATATCTCGCTCAAAATGATCCTTATTCAATCCGATCCCGTGGGGATATGGGTGAAAACCGTTCCTAGTAAGAGTGTACGTCGCTAAATTAGTTTGTATGCTGAAATTAGTCAATCAGTTATATACTTTTGGACATCTCGCTCTAAATGATTCTTATTCATCCCGATCCCGTGGGGATATGGGTGAGAACCGTTCCTAGTAAGAGTGTACGTCGCGAAATTAGTCGATCAGTTATATACTTTTGGATATCTCGCTTTAAATGATCCTTATTCATCCCAATCCCATGGGGATATGGGTGAAAACCGTTCCTAGTAAGAGTGTACGTCGCGAAATTAGTATGTATGCTGAAATTAGTCAATCAGTTATATACTTTTGGATATCTCGCTCTAAATGATCCTTAGTCGCCCCGATCACACGGAAATATGGGATAACCGGGCCTTAGTAAGCGTATACGTAGCGAAATGAGTGTGTATGTTAAATTACCCCAATCAATTATATAGTTTTGAAAATATCGCTCTAAATCAGTGATTATAAAACTTATTTCTTAATTTCCCTTTGGAAATTCTTAAAAATTTGAAATTGTCCAGCGCCCCCCCCCCCTTTTTANGGGGGGGGGGGGGGGGGTAATTAAAAAAAGAGACGTAGCCAGACCGGGAGCTTGTCTATTCTTCGGTTTAAGATTATATTAGTCAGTTCTGACCAGTGAGAGCAAACAAAAACCCAACTTTATATTATTAATAACATATTGTTATCAAATCAAAAGAAACAATCTAAATGTGTTATCGGTTTTTGTTTTATACTAATCTAATGAGATGCATGAAACGAAGCGAAGTAGTTGGGTTTTAGTTTTAGTGAAATTTAAAATCCTATATAAAGTAAATGATATTACAAATTCTACATAGCCCCTCTAACCCATAACAACGCCCACCATGTTTTCTGGACCCCTTAGGACGCCCTCTAGGTTTCAATCTCCTCGAGGGGGCATTATCGCCCACTTTGAGAAACACTGCTCTAAATTTGACGGCCTCGCTGGCGCAGTGGTGCGAGTATTCGCTTTGCTAGCGGAGGTCCCGGGTTCGATCCCCGGTAGGACGAATTTAGGAAATTGTATTTTCTAATTTGTCTGAGTCTGGACTGGTGGGAGGCTTCGGCCGTGGCTAGTTACCACCCTACCAGCAAAAACGTACCGCCAAACAAAGAGATTTGTGTTCCGGTACGATGCTGTGTAGAAACCGTAAGGGGTATATCGCCTCTTAACAGATTAGCGCGCTTCCATCTTAGACTGTATCATCACTTACCATCAGGTGAGATCACAGTCAAGCGCTATTCTGTCAGCAATAAAAAAAAATACTTATTCGCTCCGATCACGTGGGAATATGGGATAACCCGTTCTTAGTAAGAGTATATGTCGCTAAAAGGATGTGAATACCAAATGTCGCGTCCATCCGGTGAATACATTTGTAATTCAAAGCATCTAAGTACTTTTTAATGTCTTCCTTGATTTTTGTCGCGCCACCTCCTTTATATCACTTATAGTTTCCTTTACCCCAATGTTATGCAATAAGACCGCCTTTTGTATTCCGAGATTCCTAAACTTCTATATAAATGTTCCTGTAATCATCATATAAAAATCAGCACGAATAGATAACTCACCTAAAGTCATAAGTGGATAGGGTATTAACTGGCGTTTCCGGTAAGTCATCACTTATCTTCTCGTATGTCAGCAGCCTGCGCGCCGTGAGCTTGGACAGCACCTGCTCGGAGTTGGCGACCAATCTCAAGCACGGGTGTCTTGGCAAATGCTCCTCTTTATACTCCCCTCTGGAAATAACCGGTTTCTACTGGTTCGATACGAGTTCGTGATTGGTGTTTTTTTTAATTATAGGACATTCGTGAGTTTAAAACAAGAGTTATAATGATTATAAAAATGACACAGACTAGTTCACATATCCTTTCTGTACTGTGTACTATTTGACCCAAAAACGTATCTTAAAAATATGTTTAACTTTCTTGGAGAGCAACCCCAAATGCGATCATCACGCCAGCTTATTCCAAGGATACCTATTTGCAAAACAAATTATCTTAAAAATCTATTCAAATCCAAGCTAGTAATTTGGGCAGAGTCAATAGTGACAATCCGGCACACATATCTCTAGTTCTCGAGTAACGGTCCGCCAGAGCGGTCGACTATTGAAACTGTCGCGATCCTAGCTATTATTATTAATGGGTTTGCGTAAATTGATATCGGGAACATTAAAATCAAAGTTAATTAATGAAATGTTTGATTGCACCAACGTTACCCACCAACGCCCACAGTAATTTATTAAATTATGGAAGCCATTAATGACGATTTCGGCGCAGTTCCCTATGCCCCGATGCTTTGTGCTTCTACTTCTCTTTCATTCTCCGACATATTTACCTGACAATAGGATACCAGCAGACGAGTCTTTTGCCGAGCTCAAGATGTACAGCCGCAAAGTTCAGTAGATCGTTGTATATGTTCGGCAAGCCGTACTCCACTTTGGACGGTATGTGGTTGGCCAAGTGTTCCTCGGACAGCGTGTAGTTGTCCAGCTCTATGCCTATCTTCTCAATCGGCTCGCGTACTCCGTATGGCGCTTGAAGTTATAAATATTCTTAGTTTGCTATAACAATGCTGAAGTTGTTTAAACACACTACAAAGGCTTGAAAAACACTTCAATTAATCCAATGATCCTTACAATTAAGAAAAATTCGCTTGAAGTCATTAAAAAACGCATAAATTGTTGAAAAAGCGCTTGGATTGTTCAAAACTGCGCTTGAATTATTCTAAATGTGCTTAAATTGTCCAAGATGCGCTTTAAATGTTGAAAACGCGCTTTGATTGTTCAAAATGCGCTTGAATTGTTCAAGCCAATTTTGAAAAATCTGAATATTTAATAAAGCGCGTGAATAATTAAAAAACCGTATGAATTGTTCATCAACTGAATGCAAGATGCAAATCATAAAAATTAAGGTTACTGAATAATTTAAACGTAGAACTAAAAATAACTGATGAACGCAATCACACGAATAAAATTTACTGACAAAAGTAATCATTGAAATAAAAATTATTGACTTCGGAGTTTATTACATTTGGCAGAAAAAGATTGTCGATTCAAAAGTGCTGTAAAAGTGAACTTGAATGATGAATTGTTTATTTGGTTCCATTCTAACTTACGGTCTGTGATAATGGCATCGAATGTTACGTCGTTTCTCCACATGGGCAGTGAGAAATCGCTGACAATCACGTCCATGTACTTGGACAGTGTGCCGTACTGCGTCATGTTGCCGCGGATGCTCTCCTCTTCAGTACGCACCTGGACATATACATATTACTATTTATATCCTTAAATATTATAAATGAAGCTTTATAAGGGAAAGGAATGAAAGTGAGTGTAAACAAAACGAAAGTCATGCTTTTTGAACGAGATGAATCTATGATGAATGGCAATATTTTGATAGATGGGGAACAAGTGGAAGAGGTGAAAGAATTTGTATACTTGGGATCTAAATTTACAAAAGATGGAACATGTGAAAGTGATATCGAAAGGAGAGTGAATGCAGGGAATATGGTAAATGGTGCTCTGCATGCTTTTATGAATAGCCAGATGGTGTCTCAAAGGGCTAGACTGGCAGTGCATGCTGGAGTGTTGGTGCCAACACTTATGTATGGTAGTGAAAGTTGGGTATGGCAGAAGAATCACAAAAGTAAAATAAATGCGGTAGAGATGAGAGCGTTGAGAAGCATGAGTGGATTAAAACTGAGTGACAGAGTAAGAAATAGTGTGATAAGAGAACGTTGTGGTATAAAAGAAGACGTAGTGACTAAAATTGAGAAAGGTATGCTTAGATGGTTTGGGCATGTAGAGAGAATGAATGAAAGGAGACTGACAAAAAGGATTTATGAGTCAAGAGTGAATGCGAAAGTTGGAAGGGGAAGACCAAGGCGAACGTTCCTGGACCAAATCCAGGACATTTTAAATAACGGCCAGGTCAAGAGTACTCTAAACCGACGAACTTGTATGAAAGATTTAATGAGATTGAAAGAAGCGAAGGAGATATGCAAGGATCGTGGCAAGTGGAAGGATGTTGTCTCTGCCTACCCCTATGGGAATGAGGCGTGATGCTATGTATGTATGTATCCTTAAATATTATAAAAGCAATCGATCTTCATAGTGCGATTCACGTGGATGATTTGGCTATATCATTTGTAAAGAGTTTGCGTACATTGCGGGAAATATAACGGAAATTGTTGGAAGTCCAAACAATTTTTATGTTTTACTAGCGGCTTGTCCCGGCTTCGCACGGGTAGACATTAATAGGTACAGATATTTAAGTTATAAGCATGATAATTAAAACGACCATGAATTCACAAATATTATAAAACAGTGTGATTCCTAATACTTAAACTAAGTAGCTCTGAGAAGAACTTTTCAAGTGAAGCATAAAAATGCAATATTCAATGTCGCTTGCGTCCACTGCATAAGGAGTCGACTGGCTATCTAGCTCGTAATGGTGCACCCCCTTCTCCCGCACTGCCCCTCTCTCGTCGAGATAGTATTTTTATTTTTATTTCATGATATCTTATGAATGGAATATCCTATTTCAATACTTCAAAAAGTAATCATCAGGTATTGAAACAGTCTAGAATATTCAATTATTTATTTGGATAAAAATTTATAAATGGTATGGATAACACGGTCTGATTTTGATCGGCATTTCTATCAATTTGTTAAATATAAAAAGTAGTTATAGTGACCTAACTACAATAGTTAGACATATGGTCTCGCGAAGTTTTTTGTAGGCATTGATATATTCTATACTATTGTCGAACATTTTTTTGTCCTATGATTTTATGGCAAATTTTTTTACACCTTCGGTTGGTTTTAATAGGAATTTCTAAAGATTTCTGTAGTAAGTAGAACTAAATATAGCCAATGTTACTCAGTGATAATGTAACTATCTAATGAAAAAAGAATTATTAAAATCGGTCCAGTACTTTTTGAGTTTATTCGTAACATACAAAAATACAAATCTTTCCTCTTTATAATATTAGTTTAGATATATACAATATAGATTGTAATACATACATTGTTACCTTTTGTCCGCACCGCGTAGGCCGCGTCCTCGCGTGTAGCATCATGAAGTCTATATCCGAGCCCCAAACGTATGCTGCAAAATTTACAGTTTTTTATATTCAACAAGAAAACCTAAGAGTTAGTTCAGATGACAAGCGCTCAACGCGCGTTTATAACTACATAAACTTTTGTTCAGGCAATACACATGCTAACGCGCGTTTTAATAAAGCGCGCGTTGAATGCTGCGCTAGTGCTTGACTGTTGTCAGCGTGCGTCAACGCGCGCTTTGAGATAATTGGATTTTTACGTTACCGTTCAGTTGAGCGCGCGCTTTCGACGCGGATGGACGTATTTTAGGATTCATCAGTATCAGTGCGTCCAGAAATCGTTCGAAATGAAAACCGAACGGACTAATGACGATTCAAAAGTGCTTTTTGAGCATACTTGAATAAAGAATATTTTGAATATTATGGAAGCTCATTAACCTGGTAAAAGGTAATTTATATCTTATGGTTTTTACATCAGACACAAACACACACAAAATCTTTAAGTTATCTTTACTCAGTGGTCCAGATTGAAACTAATAAAAAATTATTTTTTTTTAAATTCGTCGTTGTCGTCGTTTCAACTGATGGACGTCCACTGCTGGACATAGGTGTCACGTAATGACGTCCACAAGGCTCGATCTTGCGCCGCCTGGCTCCAGCGGCTACCGGCGACCCTCTTTATATAGTCGGTCCACCTTGTGGGGGGTCTGCCTACACTGCGCCTTCCGGTGCGGGGTCTCCACTCCAGCACCTTCGGCCCCTGACGTCCATCGGTCCTTCGGACTATGTGCCCCGCCCATTGCCACTTCAGGTTCGCGATTCGTAGAACTATGTCGGTGACTTTGGTTCTACTACGGATCACTCCATTTCTGATTCTATCACGTGGAGAAACTCCGAGCATAGCCCTCTCCATCGCACGCTGAGTGACTCTGAGCTTCCGCATGAGGCCCATAGTCAGCCACCACTTCTCGGAACCGTAGGTCAGCACTGGCAACACGCACTGTTCGAAGGCTTTGGTCTGCAGGCACTGAGGAATATCGGACGAAAATATCTGGCGTAGTTTCCCGAACGCTGCCCAACCGAGTTCGATTTGGCGGTTGACTTCCTTCTCGAAATTGGACTTACCTAGCTGGACTATATGTCCCAGGTCGTCAACAATTTCGAGAGCCGAGTTCTCAACGATGACTGTGTGGCAGTACATGGATATTAGACATAATTTTCGTCTTATCCATGTTCATTTTCAGGCCCACCTGTTGAGAAACTCTGCTGAGGTCATCGAGCATTGTATTGAGATCTTCGAGAGTCTCTGCCATAATGACTACGTCATCGGCAAACCGTAGATGAGTGATGTACTCGCCGCTGATGTTGATGCCCAGTCCGTTCCACTCCAAAAGCTTAAAAAGGTCTTCCAGCGCCGGGGAGATAACATCTCCCTGTCGCACTCCACGTTGCAGTTGGTCCTGTATACGGACAGACATGGTGGCGTTTTCGTATGAGCGCTTCAACACGTGTATGTACCGGTGCTCAATTCGGCATCTCTGTAAAGATCTCAACACGGCCCATGATCTCAACACGGCCCATGTTTCCACCGAATCGAAGGCTTTCTCATAGTCCACGAACGCTAAGCAAAGTGGCCGATTATACTCTTCGGTCTTCTGTATAATCTGCCGCAGCGTAAAGATGTGGTCTATGGTACTAAAGCCTTTTCGAAAACCTGCTTGTTCGGGAGGCTGGAAGTCATCAAATCTGCGACCGAGACGATATGTAATGACTCTCGAGAACAGTTTGTATTTGTTTTTAAATTTACTCCACTGGTAATCAAACCAATGCATGAATGAATGATTTCAAGTCAAAACATTTATTTGATGATCATCATGATCGATGATTTATTCATTGTTCTCGACATTGAACTGTTACTATGTTTGTAAGAAGTTAATCACTATCAGTATAATTGTGTTTTCTTGTGACAAAAACCGTGAATTCGGCTGTGACGTCACCATCTTTGTGTTGCATGCATAAACTAGTGTTTTACCTTGCTGCTTGCTTTCCTGACCTACCTCCGAAATGTGCAGCCGCCACCAACAATGAGCCAGAACCCACAAATGGATCCAGGACAGTTTGTCCATTTGTCACTTGAGCTTGGTTAGCCATGATGAGCGCCAGTTGAGCATCCATACTGGTGTTGCCAATGAACTGTCGTTTCTTTAGCGAGTGCACTTGTATGAGATCCCGTTGACCATCCGCTATCTATATATATAAAACACATAGATAACTATTGCAAGAGAAAGGTACTAGCGCAAAGATGACTTTAGACAACTAATCTGTCTCACACTTCACTCAATTGACTGGAAATTTAGCAAAGTGATTCCTTGCACAATGCTTCTCTCACTTGGTATCGTTTTCCCACAATCCTTTGGGATCTGGAACTAAACGCATGACACAGCGAGATAAAGCCTCTGCAATATAACTTTTAAGACACTTTACAGGTACTAAAACATTCAGAAATTCTTTCCTAGATTGAGCATACAATCTACAGTCTGCTAAATAGATCTGAAGTGATGGGCAGCTCAAGCACTTATATTTTGAAACAATGCAAACAGCTCAATCTATAATGCCCACTCATGATTACACACAGGTGACAATAATAAAAAATCTGTTATTTACACATTGGCAATTTAAACTGCAATATACATATAGATGTAAAAGGCACTGTCTAGAAAACTGTATATTAAAATTGAATCATTTTAAATTCCCAATTAAATATCATTTTTAAAATATAATTTATAAAACTACAAAAATATTTCCTTGATCTAGAACAAGTGTAGTTTTAAATAACTAGAAATTGACATACCCATCTACCAAAGAATAGGTCATATGGTTCTTCAGGTACATCGTTAGGGTCCACACCATAAAACTCAAGGTAAGCAAGGGTTATATCTGGATTTTTCAACCTCACAGGACCCATTAATGGTAAATAGCTGAATTTCTAAAACAATAGCATTACTTTGTTCAAATAAAGAAGTCAACATTTTTATAATTAACATATCAAATAAAATTTAGGGCTTTGATACAAGATGAGTCACTGGCTCCTGAACTATATTTTACTGTCTCAAAAACCAGTGACCACTGAAAATATCTACACCAATATTATAAAGAGGAAAGATTTGCATTTTTGTATGTAATGAATAAACTCAAAAAGTACTGGACTGACTTTAATAATTCTTTTTTCATTAGAAAGCTACATTATCACTGAGTAACATAGGCTATATTTAGTACTAGATTACTATAGAAATCTCTAGAAATTCCTATTAAAACCAACTGAAGGTGTAAAAAAATTTGCCATAAAATGATAGGTCAAAAAAATGTTCGGCAATATTATATAATATATCAATATCTACAAAAAACTTCGCGAGACCATACTTCTAATTATCGTAGTTACGTCACTATAACTACTTTTCTACATTTAACAAATTAATAGAAATGCCGAACAAAATCAGACCGAGTTACCCATACCATTTATAAATTTTTATCCAAATAAATAATTTAACAATCAAGAGTGTCTCAATACCTGATGATTACTTTTTGAATTATTGAAATTGGTTATTCCATTCACAAGATATCATGGAATTAAAATAAAAATACATCTCCACGAGAGAGGGGCAGTACGGGAGAAGGGGGTGCACCATTATGAACTAGGTAGCCGGTCGGCTTCTTACGCAGTGGACGCAAGCGCCATTGAATATTTCGAGTTTTTTTAACACATGTACAGGGAAGCTTTAAGATAAGCATAATTTTTTTTCCGATTTAGTGATTCATGGTCGTTTTAATTATCATGCATTTAAATATCTGTACTGATTTATGTCTACCAGTGGAAAGCTGGGACGGGCTGCTGGTAACTATATAAAAAAGAAAACAAATGATGTCTAGAGAACTAATAAAGTATAAAATAGTATATGCATGACCATTTTTAATAATCTACAATTTGTTGGCCATTAACCTATACTGAATAGCAGAATAAAATATCAGTAAAGAAGTACAAGAGGAAGGCAGGAAGCAAAATTTCAGTGTAATCCATCTTAAAATCTCATCACTAGATCTCCAAAACTATTTGTCCAATTGTCTTGAAATATGGCCTCACATATTACTTTGCCAAAGTAAACTTTTACTAAGAACCAGCTTCCTAATATCTCCATGGGATCAGGTTGCATGTGCGCGAAACAATCACTTATTGCAACATGATTTAAAGCTAATTATCACTATTACTAGTGGTAATTGGCTTTAAATCATGTATTCTTATTTCATTAGCAATGTTGACTCATACAAACAATAAGAATAGGATAGAATACTAAAAATTAGAAATCATAAAATACTATTAGCTTGCTTCACTCTGATTTAATAAGTAGTTGACGTGAAACTTCTCATGGCACAGTAGAGAAAAAAATTTATTATGTCTAATGTGAGGTGTGAGTATGTATAAGTTTTTGGTATATCTTTATTTAACATTTTACTTAGAAAAAATTTAAAACAAAATATTTATAGAAGATAAATAAATTAATAAAATAGATAAAAATAGTTTATTTTGATAACTTTAACACTTTATGATATAAAAAGGTTAGAGCCTTCCTTTAAAGGTGGAAGTAACCCCAGTGGCCGAAGACTCTGCTTTTCCTTAACAATAACCAGAAGAAAGAAATGAAGACATGGAAAATAACAAAGAAAAATAAGAAGATGATTTTAAAATAGTGTTATACATTAAAATTCAATGCAAAGATGTTTCACTTTCTTCTCATGTAATGAAAATTTTATAGATTATTAATAAACTCTAAAAAGACTATATCAAATACCTCAATTTTTTCCACTTTCTCCTTCATTGTGAAATGTTTACAAAAAGTTTCCACTTCAATTTTAAATGATTTATCACTATCAGTACAAGCATCAATCAGGTAATTTGGACAAATGTGTGACTCTGTTGTATCTTCATCTAATACTGCCCAACTCCCTGTACTATTTTTGAGAGACCTTTTCAAGTTTTCATGTAATCTATCCTCTGTTTTCGCTCTAGCCCATAACTCAATGCAGTTTTTTATTAATATAGAGCGTGAGGCTATCTTTCTAGCACAATCTTCTGATGGTAACTCTATTATCCAATATGGTTTATTAGAGCAAGGCTTCTCGATATATTTTATGGGCATATTAAACAATGATAATATACTCTGTATTTCCTAAAAATATTTTTTTACCAGTTTACAAATAAATCTACTTTAATTTATACAATAAAATCTTTCTCATTACTCTTGTAACAGGAAACACTTGTAAATTGCTGTCAGGTTAGTGCCTGATTGTGATCTCACATGATGGTAAATGATGATACAATCCAAGATGGAAGCCCGCTAACATGGTAAGGTTTCTACACAGCATCATACTGGAACACAAACCACTTTGTTTAGGGATACATTTTTGGTGGTAAGTAGCCGTATCTGAACCCTCTCACCAGTCCAGACTCAGACAAATTAGATAATACAATTTCCTATATTCTCCGTACCAGGGATCGAACCCAAAACCTCCACTAACAAAACGGGTACTCTCAGCACTGCTCCAGCGAAGCAGTCTGAAATGTTTAGGCTAGCATAATGTAACATAAATAACCTAAATCCATGTCATGACCTTATCAAACCCAAATCTTCTGCTAGCTCAGCGAGTTCTTGCCCAACCCCAAATGCGCCAGATAGGCGATAAAAATAGTTTTAGAATGATTATAAGTAATACATACAGCATATCTGAAATCAACGTGTTCGTGTGCAAACCACATCAGATATCTGCGCCACATTGTTAAAATCACTATTGTAGAGGAATTCAATTTAATTATTAATTAAAGTGTACAATAATTGATGTTTTTAAATCAACCTTCACTTTGAGTAGAGATATCTAACCTCAATTTTTGTTTACAATGTACATTTTATTTTGTTAAGACAATGACATTAAGCTATCGATTATTGTAGAAATATCGATTAATACTCTCGGTATAGTTACTTCCGATATTGTCAATTTTTAAAATATTTTCTGGGTATCCATTCATTTTATACATCTTAATCGAAATATAAATATTTTTATTACATATGTAAATATTGGATACCATAGAAATCGATATTTTCTTCATTGTATCATCCGTTTTATTCAGCAATAGAAGTGCTAACACTTGAAACCATGCTACAACAACTAGCAGATAAAAGTGTCAAGGCAGGGCTTACAATTAATTTAACTAAAACAAAAATTATGTCAAACTTCCAGCAAACATCCAGAATAATAGTGAATGGCGAACAAATAGAATACGTACAGGAATAAATTTGTTTGGGACAATTAATATCTACCACAAACTGCATGATGAAGGAAGTAGTAAGAATAATAACTAATAATTGTATGTAATGAAAAACAAGGAAATGGCGGTGAAAGAAAATTACTTAATATGTGTATTCTACCATGCCTATTATATGGGAGCCAGACGTGGGCATTGATAGAAAAACTAGTAAACAAAATAAAAGCTTGTCAAAACGAAATCGAGAGAAGTTAAATAATAGTTAGGAGAAAAGACCGAGAAAAATTGAAAAACATAAAAAGAAAAACAAAATTTAAGAATGCGTATATAACATTCAAGCAACTAAAATGGAGGTGGACAGGGCATATGCAAAGAGAGACAATAGGAAAATGAACAAAACTAATAACAGAATGGTATCCACTAGGCAGCAAAAGGAAAAGAGATAGACAGGCTAAGAGATGGGACGATGACATCAGAAAAATAAGAGGTCCAACATGGTCTCGAACAGCGAGGAACGGAACAGAATGGAGAGCTTTAGATGAGGCCTTTGTCGGAAGACAAGTTGAAGACTAAAACCGATTGCCGACTAATTATACATATACATAAATAGATTTAGTAAATAGTATTATAACTTTAGAAAAATAGTTAATAGGTAACTTGTTCATCTCTAGAAAGCATCGCGGCCAGTGTATAGGTATTATCTATGGTCTCGGCCATGTTCGATGACAGATTTCTTTTGAGTGACAGTAGAAGGTAAACAACGCGTCCGTGCTGTTTTATATTACTAATCAATAAACATTTTATATTACAATTCTTGCACTATTCAACCAAGAAGACTAACAACAATTCATGAGTGTTTTATAATAAATAATTTATTGTTTGCTATGGCTGAACCTGAGAGTTATTCAAACGAGCCTCAAATCGACGTGGGATCCCAAGAGCCACCCGAAGAGCATATTGCTAATAAATTAATAACTAATATCGATAGTCCGATGGATACAATGTTAGAAACGCCCGAGCCGTCAATTGCAGGTACGAGTTCACAATCGACTCCAATACAGCTAGAACCACTTGCCCCTGGCAATACCACCCCTAGTAAATTAATAACCAATATCGAAAGTCCACCTGTTTCAATTTTGCAAAAGCTGGAGCTCTCAATTACAGGTACGAGTTCACAATCAACTCCAATACAGCTAGAACATATTGCCCTTGACAATACCATCACTAGTAAATTAATTACCAATGTTGAAAGTCCACCTGCTGCAATTTTGGAAACGCTGGAGCCGTCAATTGCAGGTACAAGTTCTCAATCGACTCCAATACAGCTAGAACCATTTGCCCCTGACAATACCACCACAAGTGAATTTATAACCAATATTGAAAGTCCACTTGTTTCAATTTCGCAAAATCCAGAACCTTCAATTTCAGGTACGAGTTCACAATCGACTCCCATACAGCTAGAACAATTTGACCCAGATAATACTGATATTGAAATACAAACATGGTGCAATCTTACTGAAAGTATGGTGAAAAGTAAAACAATTGAGGGTGTTGATTTGTTTGTGGCTCTCACTAGTGCACTTAAAGGGCGTGCGATTCCCTGTATAAGTAAATTAAATTTGGATGAGCTAATATGGGATGCTGTGAAACATAGATTAATGGTCACTTTTTCTCGACCGAAATTTTTTAAGGATTACTTTGATAAAATTTTACAGTTCGAAATTGGAGACAGCGAACCTGCATCAGAAGCTGGTTTACGTTTGTGGAATATAATTGAACGTATACCTAAAACTCAAATGGATGAAGAAGCTATAACAGGTTTTGTCATATCAATATTGTGTCAAAAAGATAATTTCCTACGGGAAGTTTTAGATGAATCTACAATTGAAACCAAAGCTCAGCTATTTAGAATCTTAAATGGCATTTCGTCACAGAAAAATTTGAATTCATCTGAACTTCAACTTAAGCGACTTTTAAAGGCACAAAGTAAGTTTTATGGTAGATGTCATATATGTGGTCACATAGGGCACCGAGCAATTCATTGCGAAAAACGTCAACAAAGTCCTGCAGATATGGTCAAGCAAGCATCTTCAGCATTAAATTTACGCCAAAAGAATCCTGCAACAGCACTTAAGCAAACAACTTCCTTAATAAACTTTCATCAAAAGGTTCCTGTATCAACAACCCTCAAGCTAGTAGGTGGGATGAAATGTTTCAAATGTGGTAATAAAGGACATATAGCTAAGAAATGTCCAGAAAATGGTGACAACAATCTGGTTTCTACAATGAAAAAAGGGATCAATGTTTGGAAATAAAAAATTTTGAAGGAGATTAAGAACGTAAATTGGTGAGTTAATATTTAATGATTCGTAGTAGTACATCCCAGAACATCTGAATGCAAAATTAGTGGTTATATATCTTATCAGCATCAATGACATTAAATATATGTGGCAGATTTTACATAGGATAAATATTTGATTTGGTTCAAAAATATGGACGTTCCTTTTTCCTCTCTTTTGAGGCCTGTCATAACTTTGAATTTGGGACACATCGAATAATGTTGTAACAAGTATTAATGTTGACACTTTATAGACTTGCTTATTTTGATAAAACTATAACATAGGCTAAGCTTTATTATAAACTATATATATTATCAAGTGACATAATAACACTCATAGTGCCACTTGGCGACTAGTAGATGTAATATTCATAAGACTTATTAAATACACAGCAGGTTATATCTACATGCATCAGACAATGTAACTCCCATAACTGTACAAAGGTGCATATGGACATATAAGTCTTAAATTTGCATTAAGCATATGTGCAACAAATTGACAAATAACTTAAAATCACACAAAGAGATTTTGATGATTTGTTTTATATTGGAAGGTCATACTTCAGGCGTTGTTTGATGATAGTTTAGTTAGGTTTTGATCATGGGATCCCTGCCAAAGTAACGGAACTCTTCTATTCTTAGGAGCAAATTAATGATACTCAGCAAAAACTTTTATAGGCTATCCGGATGTTTGAGTCACCTACTGTAACATTGGTATGGTCAAGTGATTGTCATAGTTGAATATGATGATCAATAGTACTCCTCAATGACTTAAAGTAAAGGTTCGATTTGTGGAGAATATCTAATTGTCTAACAAACATGTATCACTTCTGACTTTGGTAGTTTGTTTTGGTACAACACTAATGTATTTACCAAGTTGTTTTGGTACTAGAACGTAACGATTAATCGCTATGTTCCTTCTGAACCGTGCGTGCGAGCGAGAGCGGGAACAAGCGATAGAGAGTCGTGATCGGCCTTATACCATTGTTTAATACAAAAACATTTTTTCTTTGATGTTTAATTATGACTGTATCACGTAAAATTATCACGCGTAAACCGATTTTTTATAATAGTATATAAAGAGGAAAGCATATGAAGGCCTTCAACTCGCAGTGGAACAGTGTGGTGGGCCTACGTTCTAAAAACCCTCTCTCTTATGAGCGAGGAGGCCTGTGCCCAGCAGTGGGACGTTAATGGGCTGCCACTTACCCTGAAGGCCCTTTATAGTGTTGTGTGCTCTTCTCAGAACAGAGCGGGAAGGAACCTTCGTAGCTCTAGATTCTATGTCGTTCTTTGATATCACCATCAGTTGCACATTGAAATATCATATGGAAAAACTATATTCAAATAGCCTATATAAATAAAAAAAAAATGAATTTGAATAATCGCCTGTTATAAGCCTTCTGCAAATGAGTTTTAGAGAACGTATCTTTGTGTTACTAACCTAACTGGTGCGGTGTTATATATCTAAACTATGTATTTAAGTGTGGATGTCTATTAAACATGCTAGTCGTGTATGTGTGTGTAAATTTTACATGAGTAAAGTGAATTATAGTGTGGTAACGAAATCTACAACTTCTGCATAGGAGGTATTTTTAGCCAATTACATCGTTAATGGGTGAGAAAATTCAACACATGCTATGCATTCAGCTGATTAAGCCATGGGCGTTGTTAGATTGGCTGTGGCTGCTCTGCCGTCTTTGTGTTTACCACCACTCCGCGGCCAGCTGTAATGTGACATCCGATAGAGGGACGATGAAAAAAAGTTTCTTTAACACACGAATCACATGGATTTTACTGACAAGTGCTGCGGAGAAGGTACATGCTATTAGGCTTTTACATATAGAAGGCATCGTTCAGGTAGATGCTTTGCGGGTTGGGCAAAGAGTATGTCGAGAATGTTGTCGACTCTATGAGTGGTTAAAAAGACACTCTTGTTTGTTTTTTGAGACGAATTTGTCGTCAGGTCGATGCGTAGTTGAAAGCATATACTTTTTTATCTTAAGGCGAAAATCCATATGGTCCACAAGTGGCTAAAGGGTCCCACTTGCATGACAGTTGACACGAATATGGGGTCCATTCGTGATTGATGGAACACAGTTGTTTGGCAGGTGCGACAAATGTGTCGCTGGCCCATGCATGGTTAAAAGAACATGTTTGTTTGACCGTGGAAACGAATGTGTCGTCAGGTCAAATATTGTTGAAGCTAAACAGATTTTTGAATTGAAACTGGCTTGTGGCTGGCATGGTTTCAAATACTTAGAATAAGAATGGTGCCAGAGCAAGCAGAGCTAAGTGTTCATGCCAGATGAGAGGTTCATTCAATGAGCTACAGATACTTTCGTAATTGATGTAATTGTTACAGGATCCGAGGACATAAGTGACGGCACATTACATCTCCATCTTGTACGTTACATCAATATCAGATTGGCAGCTGTCAATCTAGTGATGTACCGTGTTCGAAACACACGATGCGCCCAAGATTTGTTTTTATTCCTTGTAAAGTTGCAAAAGAGTTATTTTTGGGATTAGTTTGGTTAAATAAATGATTGTTTTTAGTTATTAAGTAAATGTAAGGAATAACCGAAGCCGAGGCTATAAACAGCCTCAATATGTATATCGTACTGTCAGTTGGCACTAGCTTTTCTTTTCTTTTGCGCAATATTTCATTTGTGATTAAATGTATTGTATGTGTATTTTACTTATTGTATTTACCAGGACTTTTAGCATTACACTCTCTCACCTTCTGTCCTTGTATATGGTTGCCGTTTTTTTCTAACAATGGGTTAGTTTAATTGAAAACAAGAAATTTAATAATAATAAGAATATTTTTCAAAATGCGTTTCATGAGAAGACGAAGTAAAAAATATTTTTTAAGACTACCATGTAGTGATTAACGAAACATTCATTTTATCGTTTCAGTATAGTCTTTTAGTGTCTAAAACGTTTATTTTATGTATTTATCAAAATCGTTATTGCACAACCAATAAAAGAAACTAAACGTTGTTTTTTTTAAATCAGTGAAAAGCATTAGTTTTTACAATAGGTATCATAGAGACCGTGACATTTTAATCAATTCACGTTAATCGTTTTTTTGACTATTCAAAATACATTTACAAGTTTATTTGTAATGAAAAAAAAATCAAAATAAAAGACATTTGCAAAGTTACTATAGTTTGTTGAAACCTTTAATCATTATGGTTCATTTTAAATAGTAAATGTCTTATAACTTAATAAACCAATAGTTCTATTATTTAATATCAACAATAAAGTTGTTAAGAATAGGTAAAATTAACAAATAACCTTATATGCCATTATATATATACAATTATATGTTTTCATAAAGAGTATAATGTTTTGTTTAAATGTTTCATGTATAATCTTGGAATGGTGTTAATTATTATTTCATATTATGTAATGTTTATCAGCTAAGAAGGAAAGTCAAGAGCAGCCTGAATGAAATTTAAAAAACATGTCTTAATGAAAGTTTATTGAACTTAAAAATAAATCATAATGTCTATGAATTTCTTCTATTACTTCTCTGCGGCCCTTCTATTAAATCTTGATATCTGTCATGAAGGAAATCTAAATAAGCGTCTTTAATGGAACCGGAACACGCTACATAGTGACCACCGGAGTGCTCTGCTACCACAGGTTTAGTGAATAAATTAATAAGGGATTCACTCATTTCTGAAAAATAAAACAATATTAAAGTGTGCAACACTACTAGTACAGAGTGATGGACGATTTGAATTCGAAATTGCATAATTGTTTTAACACAATTTCATAAATAAAGGAAATAACAACACCAGCCCACACAAAATTTGACTTAGAAGGCATTTAAAACAAACTTAGACTACAACAAAGCACTACACATTTTAAATAACAATTAGGTAGATATGTTTTGAAAAGCAAACGTTTTGGTACCTGCTAATGATTCGAACCTCTGTCTATAATGTGACTAAGGATTGGGTTATGCACAATTCTAGGTTTTGGTACTCTTTCTAATAGAAATAACATTAAATAAAATATGCAATAATAAATTACTTTGTTACTTAGTACAGCAATTTTTTTTCTTCACAGTTTTAATTTAAGAAACCTTTCCAATAGACATAAAAAAAAACATGCAACTATAAATCTATAGTCTGGTAGCATATACCTTTTGGAATAATAGAATCACTCTCCCCGTAAACATGGAGAGATCTCAAATTAATATCTTCATCGTAGAATGCCTTGTGCACCAAGCTTCCTGATCTAAATCCAGAAGCAAATATGGCAAATTTGAAATTGTAAGACAAGTCTAAAAGAGAAAAAAAATATTAATACTACAATTGTACAATTCATTATATCATAACAGCTATTTTAAATGTTAATGCATATTTTTATCTATGTGCAGTGCCAAAAAACATTTTAATAAGTAATGTTAGCAGTGTTTTTTTCATTCTGTCTTTCTGAGAAGAACCCACAATAAATGCAGTATATCCAACCTAGTCCATCATCTTTCACAGTTTATTTTATATGAAACCGACAAGTCCTAAGCATCTTTTTAAAATTTTCTACATTAAGAATAGTTACTGTCTTACATCCTTTCTGTTGCATAGCCGCAAGCAGCCCCACAAGACAGGCGCCTTGTGAAAATCCCATGAAACCATCAAATGGGCCATGTTCTTCCACTACGCTTTCTATCAGATGTAATGTATCTTCAAATCCAATGGCAGGACCACCTAAGCACTTGCCACTAAATGTATTGTCTTCTGCATTAAACCACCAAGAACGAGAATCTGAATGGAAAAAGAACAGTTTGTATTAATTAACATATGCATTGAACTTTACTAGTCCAGTAGCTAGACTTGTGAATTGTTGTTTAAAGCCACAGATTGAAACCCAAAGCAGGCATTACAAAATTATTTTAGTAAAATTTATGTGCCTAATTAATTGTAATTTTTTATTCATTGTGCCTTATGGTGATGCATAAAAGGGAAAACCTGCACATCCTAGAAGTCAATATGGGATATGTGTAGCTAGCTAATCCATAGTGGAATAGTGTGGTGGGTCTTTGATCTAAAAAATCCCTCTCCCCTGGGAGGAGGCCTGTGCCCAGCATTGAGACCTGAGTAGCTGCTGCTTACTTTTTTACCTTTTCTTATGCAAAGTTTTAACAAGACCATTAAATAATTGTGGTATTCTTTTTGGTCTCAGTTTAAACTAATATAGTAAAATATAATAAATTATTTATAGTCAATTATAACTTGTCAGTAGCAACTCTAAGTTTTATATAAGATAGATATACTAGAAATACTTGCCACTCTAATTTCATTGGTGAAACACTATGTTTTTTAATTAAATGTTTAAAAACTGCTATTAAAACACTTGAAATCTCTTATGTAATTGATAACTTCTTTAGTTCATGGCGTATATGGGTGCCAAACTGTGCCAATTTATTTCACAGATGACAGGGACAGTACAAAATAAATACTACAATAAAATTTTACAACTTCAAAGTATAGAGAAACTATATTACAACTTAATATTATTAACTCTAATAAATTTGCATAGAAACTTATAGAAAGGACTAAATACAAGTGTCAGCAAACTCCCCGGATGATAAATAAATACTGTACTTTTGGCTAGGATATCAGATACAATGCCTTAGTCTAATCTACACTCACAGATAGAATTATCCCTATTCCTCACCATTTTACACAGGTGGGCTGGTGTACAATATTGATATCTTTATACTTGTGGATGATGTGCCAATGTTTATGGGGTTTGAGACATGAATGAAAAAGTTATAAGCTACAGTAAGTAAAACTATACCTTCTTCACCTCCCCCCTCTTCACTGTAAACCTTATGTGGTGCTGATATGAAAATTAGCTGCGCGTACTTTGAGACAGCTTTCCTAAAAGATCCAATCTTGCCTCTAAACACAGTCCCGTTTTGACGATATCCATGAAAGGCTAATATTTTAAGCTTGTCTCTATTTTCTTTATTGTTCGTAGATTGGTTGGAATTCGAATTGTGTTCTGACATTTTATGGTTATAAGAGAAGGTTATCCATTTAAATGTTTTTAAAACAAGTTGCCTATGCAAAAACAGAATTCTTATTGTTATATTAATTTAATTAATAGCATTAGGCTAACGCAATTATACTTGTTATTCTGTAATCTGTGTCACTGAAAAATGGATATGCTATGACAGTTTATATTGTCAAATACCCATCATATTAGTCATAGATAATACCTATATAATAGTGCTAACTAACCATTATATAGTTTTACCTATGGTGCTAACTGTCAAATTGTCTATTGCTTAAGGCTGCACCGTGATGCGTAACAGTTCTGTAAAAATACTTGATTTTGTTTTTCGATTTGTTATGCTTCAAAATAAAGAAACAATACTCTTATCCTTAAATACTTTGTGTTAGGTGAAAATCTTTTTGACTGAGTTATCATTTAAAAAGAGGTAGTTACTACTTTACCTGGATATAAAATTAAGCTTTCCCAGGCCATATACACATGTATTTATATTAATCTGTAATTTGTTAGGCAGAAATATTTTTTATGATATGATATAAAATAAAAAAAAATGTCGAGATAGGATTCTAATACATTATGGAATAGACACCTAATTTGTACAATTACGTTGATGATGAGGACGCCTGTTACCCTTAGATTTGTTTACTATTTTATTTTTATTATATTTAATTGTAATTGTGATTGTAATTTATTTATTATTAATTTAAGTTTTGTTTATTCTGCGTTTGTTTTGTTGTTTGTGTTACACAGTTTTTACGTGTAAATTTAAAATATAAACTGGGGCAAGTACCTTTTAAGAAAAATAAAACTGACATAGATTTGAAATATACTAAATCTATGGTAAACTGATTTGACATTTCTAAATTCTTTTTCGCGCCAAATTCATTATACGTCTGCTGTCACTATAGAACTTGTTGAAGTTTTTTGTTTATATCCTCACAGTGAAGTATATAGTATCTTAAATAATATCACAATATAAAACCATACAAGAATGGAAGACGGTGACTTCGATCAACGATTAAGAGATCTACAGCGAGAGTATCTTGAATTTTTAGACGATGAAGTATGTTTATTATTTGACTAACCTATTCAGTAATTTAATGAAATGTTTTACTATTTAAAATGTTAAATCTTTCAGGAAGACCAAGGTGTTTATATGGAGAAAGTAAAGCAAATGATAACAGAACAAAGCAGGCGACTTGTAGTAAATATAAATGACCTTAGGAGAAAAAATCCTGAGAGAGCAAAGAATCTGTTGGAAAGTGCTTTCGAAGAGCAGATAGCGTTTCAGAAAGCCTTAAAAGAATATGTATCTTCTATTGATCCTACATATGCGAAGGAACAAGAGGAGTTCTTTGTGGCTTTCTCTGGTAGCTTTGGCACAAAACATGTAACACCAAGGAGTTTGACATCAAGGTGAATAGTTTTTTAGACAATATTTCAAATTAACAATTTCATTGGAAAATTAATTAATCTCTGAAATAGTAATCATTTTATGTTTCCTTATTCCTGCTGTCTTCTTCATTAATTGGCAATTGGCTGAGACACAAGAGAATAAATGCATGTACAGTTCTGGTGGATAATATCAAATAACCTGTGTAATTGGTGTTAAGAAATAAATAAAGATTCATTATATATTATAATTTCTGTAAATAAATTATTTTCAGATACTTAGGTAATTTGATATGTGTAGAGGGAATAGTAACAAGGGTGTCACTGGTGAGACCTAAGGTGGTCCGCAGTGTGCACTATTGCCCAGCCACAAAGAAAGTGATGGAGCGCAAATACACAGACCTGACATCCTTTGAAGCTTTCCCAACTTCTGCTGTGTATCCAACAAAGGTAAGAGTTAATTTTAACATTGTTTGGATATTATTTCAGTGAAATGGTCCAGACTATCTTTTTAATTGAATATTTTTCTTGGAGTTTTGAAAATTGGTGATTATAGATTAATGTAATGTAAACAGCCCATTAACATTCAACTGCCGGGCACAGACCTATACAGTCATAAGAGCTCTTTCCTATGAGTGGATAGAGCTGTGTCCAGAAGCATAGCCCACATAGCTCCATTGCTTATTGGCTGGCATAGTACACAAGTTTAGATTGTCTTCCTTCACTATCAGAAAAGGATGTTGATGGCACTCTCTCAAGGTTGCAGAGAGATTACAATATGGCTTAACATGTTGTCAGATGCTGTTGTTAAATCTATCCATACAAGTTTTCCATATATTACATCAATTCTAAAGTTCTAAGGGTTCCTTTTACACCCTTGTCTAAGAAGAACCCATGACAAACTCAATGTTATTCTAATTTATTTTATTTACATTAGAGCAACCCAATCCTATTTGCTAAACCTTGTACTATATTATGATTATTAAGTTAGCTTTCTAAATTAAATTCTAATATACATAGTTTTCCTTGTCCAGGATGATGATGGGAATCCGCTAGAAACAGAATATGGTCTATCACGTTATAAAGATCACCAAACGCTTACTTTACAAGAGATGCCTGAGCGTGCCCCTGCAGGACAGCTTCCGAGGAGTGTGGATGTGGTCTGTGATGATGACCTGGTGGATAAATGCAAGCCTGGTGACAGAGTTCAGATAGTGGGCAATTACAGGTGCTTGCCTTCTAAACAGGGCAGCTTCACTGCTGGAACTTTCAGGTAATATACTCTGCTAATGTTTATTCTTCATAACTGAGTTAAGTATATAATGTTCATGGTTACCAATTGTAATGGGATGTTCATTGAAATGGAAGACTTCACCGGCAGTAAGGTAGAATAAGCTAGAAAATTTATGAAGAAGTGGAATTTGAGTTTATACTCATCTGCATGTGCTTAAATGTGGGTGTAATACTTCGGCAACATCTATTCTTTCTTATGTCATTTTGCCACACAGTGCCTGTCAACTGCTGTGCCTCTGCTTTGTAAATCACTGATTTAGCCTAAAATATCCATTGTAATGAGATGTTGTTAAGGACATTTTGTTCTACATGAAATATACAACGTATATAATATATATAGATATGCAAGGATCGTGGCAAGTGGAAGGATGTTGTCTCTGCCTACCCCTATGGGAATGAGGCGTGATGCTATGTATGTATGTGTGTATATAATATATTTGATTGCTTTAGGAATAACACTGTATTGTATATAAAAATTTAGGGGCACAATTAATGTTTGTTACATTACACAGACTGCCTCAATTCAAAAATCAATATAGAGTTTTCTATTAAGATTTTCTCAATATTTGCCCGAAGTTGCCTCGGAGAGCACGTTAAGCCGTCGGTCCTGCGCCTCATTTCTCTTCGCTTGTGTCGGATTACCTTCACATCGGACTATAAGAATGAAGGAATAGAGAGTGCACTTGTGTATTGTGCCTGCCAATCCGCAGTGGAGCAGCTTGGTGGGTCTATACTCCAAAAAACCCTNCCACGGACGGTGCGAATGTGTTCGGTGAAGTGCATGCACGCATCTAGGGTGACTCCTAGGTATTTGGCTTTCCGTTGCCAAGAGAAAGGAGAATAATGCCCGCCAACGCAAGCAAGCTCTTTTATACTTGTTTCTGCGAGTGAGGGTAGTTCGAATGTTGCTAGATGTTTGTTGCTAGCTCGCTGCACACCTTGTTACCAATATTAAAAAACGTTGCCGCCGTCATATACATGAGAGTTAATATATTTATTTAATAATTACAGTGATATCAATATTCTTTTGATCGGTGACCCGTCAGTGGCGAAGTCGCAGCTGCTACGTTACGTGCTGATGACAGCCCCCCGGGCCATCACCACGACTGGGAGAGGATCATCAGGAGTTGGGTTGACTGCTGCAGTCACCACCGACCCGGAGACTGGTGACCGCAGGTACAATTTATGCAGTGAAAACTTGTTAACACAATTATTGATTATTGAATAAAAGTGAGCTGTCAGCTTTCACTAGAAGGAGTAACTCATGCTTTAAAAAAAAAAGTAATAACATGGCAGGAAATGCTAGTTGTAAAGTTAATTTATTATGAATATAGAAGACAAAATAGTTGTATTTTGTATCATTACCCTTTAGGAAGTGTTCATTTCTGCTGTCTGGATGTGGGCAAACTCCCAAGTTTTATATTTATATGGACTTAACAGCGTCTTCACGTAATAACTACCGGGGGTAGTTAAAAAAGAGATAAAAAATAGAAAGAGCCATCAGGATGCCTAACAGATGTGAAATATCAATATTATTTTGTATTGGTTTATAATTATGCATATTATTAGAAGTTATAAAGATCGCTACAATTTTCTCTAGATTGGCATTTTTAAATATTTTGAATAGAATGCTCGATTTTAATAATTTCAAAAGTATTTTACAGTTATTGAAATAGTATTTAATAAAATATAAATATAAGGATTTATACAGAGGCATGAACAATATGGTTTGAATATAGTTGGAACTTTTAAAATATAAAAAAGTAGTCAAAGTAGCAAAACTGCAGTACTTGGACATATGGTAATACAGACTTTTTTGAAGATATTAATCCTTCAATAATATTGTAGAACATTTTTTTTTAGTCTATCTTCAGTAGCTTTCGCACTTCAAATCAGCTTTGTAATGGTGAAAAAAATATTGGAATCAGTCCAGGAGTTTTTGTGTGGAAACGTACATGCATACAAAAGCACAATGTTTCCTTTTTATAATATCGGTTTAGATTACCATTACCGTGGCGATCGTGGGACTCACGCATGGCTATAGATGTTTCACATTAAAATGTGATTGTTTTACTTGGAGCGCGTCCCTGTGTCAGGCTAGAGGCAGGCGCCATGGTGCTGGCGGACCGCGGCGTGGTATGCATCGACGAGTTCGACAAGATGTCGGACGTGGACCGCACCGCCATCCACGAGGTGATGGAGCAGGGCCGCGTCACCATCGCCAAGGCGGGCGTCCACGCGGCGCTCAACGCGCGCTGCGCCGTGCTCGCCGCCGCCAACCCCGTCTACGGCAGGGTGAGTACGCTCCTGCGTGCACATATGCACACAGGCACACGCACGCGCGTGCACACGTACAAATGAACAGGCACGCGCACGCACGCATTCTTACACACCCCAAAGCACGCACACATACACATCCGAGCACCGCAAACACATATATTTGTGAAAGTTATAAACTGTTTTGTGTCTGTAAAAAGATATTTTTCGTTGGATATTTGCATATTCAGTATTCCTTGCACATGATATCAACTTGTATATTTTGGAAAACAACCAATACCGATTGATAGTTTACTTAAAGCACATAATTGCGGCTCATGAAGTATCTTAAATCATCTGTTTCTTTATTATAAATATTGTCATTTTTATGCATTGGCAGCAATACTAAGAGGTGTGAACTGAAAAACAGCTTATAGCTAACTCCATGATATTTTTAATATTGAGGAATGAGCTGTGTCAACGTTATCTACGTATGGAGTGAGCGGTAATCTGATTCAAGCATTGAAGTCTCTCTATGAGGCTTCTAGTGCTTGTGTCAGAATAAGCGGAGCGTACACAGAGTGGTTTTGCGTTACCATGGCTGTTCAACCTATTCATGGATAACTGTTTGACGGATTTGAAAGAAAGTATGAATGAATTACTCATCAAATGTTGCTAATAAGCTACAGGAGATGCTAAATATTATGAATGAAGCTTTGAAAGGGAAAGGAATGAAAGTGAATGTAAACAAAACGATATTTATGCTTTTTGAACGAGATGAATCTATGCTGACTGGCAATATTTTGATAGATGGGGAGCAAGTGGAAGAGGTGAAAGAATTTGTATACTTGGGATCTAAATTTACAAAAGGTGGAACATGTGAAAGTGATATTGAAAGGAGAGTAAATGCAGGGAATATGGTAAATGGTGCTCTGCACGCCTTTATGAATAGCCAGATGGTGCCTCAAAGGGCTAGACTGGCTGTTCATGCTGAGGTGTTGGTGCCAACACTTATGTATGGTAGTGAAAGTTGGGTATGGCAGAAAATCACAAAAGTAAAATAAATGTGGTAGAGATGAGAGCGTTGAGAAGCATGAGTGGATTAAAACTGAGTGACAGAGTGAGAAATAGTGTGATAAGAGAACGTTGTGGTATAAAAGAAGACGTAGTGACTAAAATTGAGAAAGGTATGCTTAGATGGTTTGGGCATGTAGAGAGAATGAATGAAAGGAGACTGACAAAAAGGATTTATGAGTCAAGAGTGAATGCGAAAGTTGGAAGGGGAAGACCAAGGCGAACGTTCCTGGACCAAATCCAGGACATTTTAAATAACGGCCAGGTCAAGAGTACTCTAAACCGACGAACTTGTATGAAAGGTTTAATGAGAATGGAAGAAGCGAAGGAGATTTGCAAGGATTGTGGCAAATGGAAGGATGTTGTCTCTGCCTACCCCTATGGGAATGCTATGTATCTTATTATGTTTCGTTAATTTTAATGAATAAATTAAGTTTAAAACAATTAATTCTAATTCGCTTACTTTAAGGTGTTAATGTTTGCATGTTTGGTAAATAAAGATTTTTATTATTATTTAATTATGGACGAATTGTAGAAACTGACATCACCTAGAAAATGGTTATATTGTAAACTTATGTCTTTTCAAACAAATCATGAGTCAATTCAATAACTATTTTAGTAATTTTATTTAAAAAGACTTTTTACTCACTCATATCACATCATTATCTGTCCTGTCTTTCATATGATGTTGGTAAAAGACAACACCTGAATGGGTTTTTTTAAAAACATAGTGTGATGGAACCTTTGTTACTTTGGATTACAAGTCCTTCTCTAATATCATTATTGGTCATACTTAGGTAATAATGTGAAAACAATATTTGAATATTCAAAACTGCTGCTAAAGGTTGTATGAATAAAAAATTTAATTTGAATATATTTTCCAACAGTATGACCAATACAAGACTCCAATGGAGAACATTGGGCTCCAGGACTCTCTACTGTCCCGTTTCGACCTGCTGTTCGTGATGCTGGATCTGGCTGATGCAGACCATGACAGCCTCATCTCTGAGCATGTACTCAGGATGCACAGATACAGGTAATGGCATGTTACCTTACTCATCGTTTTCATGCTAATATAATCGATAATTATGTAATGTGTGAGAGGTAAACAATCACATGTTTCTATAAAATAATTTTATGAGTTCCAAATATAGGAGCTAATACAGTAATATGAGATTTAAAAAAATTCGCAAGTGAAAACTTCTTCAGCATCGTTGTGATGTGAAAGTCGATTGAACATTAGAGCAAATAAGATAGAAAGCATTATACAGTGTTTGTAATGCTTGTGGTTCTGTTTGAGCAAACTTCGTACCCGTTCCACCACAGTTTGTTCGCATTAAGAATGTAGTGAGTTATCATTCTAACCCCCTAACCAACAACTGGTCACTGGTAAATTTGGGGGCAGGACAAGAATTAAGACTCACTGCATTCTTAACGCGAACAAACTGTAGTGGCTTGAAGCCAACATTTTTAAACGTTTTATTTCTACCGCGTGTGAATAGCACACTAGATTTTGTTTTCACGTTGAATACTAATTTTTAACATAGTTTTAAAACGTAACTCATTCAAACCCCCCCCCCCCCCCCCCCCCCCCCCCCTCGCAATCAGCGCTTGTGACTACAAGTGGATNGCCCCCTTTCACAGTGACACAGATGAAACTAATAAACTATAAACTGTATTTCAGGAACCCAAAAGAGCAAGATGGCGAAGTACTTCCCATGGGTTCATCAGTGGAAATGCTCTCCACAGAGAACCCGGATGATGATGATGTGGAGGTAATAATATTTTTTAGTTTTGACAGGCTTGTGATTGATCTATGATAGTAATTGATAATACAGTCTAAGAAAGAAAAACTTTGTGTTGCGGTGTGACTAAGAAAAGGTGACCATTCAGGCTAACATGGGATTAATACATAAATCCCAATGCTCGTTTTCAGTGGCCACCTTCTCCAGCATCTCGAAGACACGACGGTGGTACCGTTGGAAATAAAACACTACATTTCATTGAAGTTTTGAAGTGAATCTTCTTTAGGGACATGAGGATAATTTTTTTACGGATGAAACGCTTCCTACGCGTCACGAAAATGTGCAGTGTCTTTTATGTTAATTCGTTTGAAGGTTAGATTTAATATTTACAAATAACATGTGTCATTTTAATTTGCCACTCGTCATTTAATCATTTAATATACTATTTTTCATAGAATATGAAATATTTCAAGTATTAATAATTTCTATTATTGATAAAAAAACACGTGGTATTTTTTTTTACAATTCGTCATTTGAGATTTCAATAAATTATTTGTATTAATTTTCGACATTTGTATAAATATAAACAAGACTTGCCAAAGAAGTTTCACTTCTGACAAGTTTGCTTTGTATGCACGCACTTTTTATTTTTTATGAATGAATGGATGTATGAATGGTCTATAAATAAATGAATGAAGAAAACTTGATGGTAGCAGTCTGACTTGGTAAGAACTATTATACCTCTTATTAGTTTCTACACAGTAACCACACACAATTTATTTACTTGCCAAAATCGAACTCAGGACTTCAGGAATACTGTAATAAGTCAAAGTCGAAATATCTTTATTCAAGTAGGCCTATTACAGCACTTTTGAATCGTCAAATATCGTTTTTTCTACATATTATTTCAATGAATGACTGATGATAACATTAAAGAACGACTTACAATCTAAAGTTACGAGGGTTCCTTCGCGCCCTGATCTGAGAAGAGCCCATAACAAACTCAGTCGGGTGTACGTTTTTTTTCATCATAATTACAATATATATATTTTAAAATTTATTCTATATCTATATACATATAGTTTCAAATTATAGAATGATTTCTCAATTAGTTTTCTTTTAATAAAAGATTTAAATATATTAAGAGACATCATTGTAACTTCTTCTGGGAGCTTGTTGTAGCAACGTATACAGTTACCCTTGAATGACTTAATGGCGCAAGTAATCGCTTAGCTTCCAAAAAACTTGAGTTCAATTCACAGATTTAAGAAGTTCCATTAATTTGTCTGAGTGTACACTAGTCAGAGGCTTCTGCCATGGCTAGTTACTACACTACCATATGTTTTTCAAACAAAACATTGCATTCCAGTGTGATAACATGTAAAAAGCATGCTTGCATGTAAGACTGTATCACTTACCATCACTTGAGATGACAGTCATGTGCTAGCTCGTTAAAAAACAAAACAAAATGGATCTAGGTAAGGTAAGTAGCAGCACATTATCGTCCCACTACTGGGTATAGACTTCCTCGTTCATATGAGAGATGGTTTCTAGACCATAAACCCACAATGCTGCTCCAATTTTGGATTGGCAGGCATTGTACACAAGAGCACTCTTTATTCCTTCGCTCTCCTAGTCCAATGTGATGAAAATCCGACACAACCCGACAGAGATCAGTGGCTGGACCGACGGATTAACATGCTGTCCAAGGCACGGGGTGGAGCACACCACCCACTTCGGGCAAATATTTAGACAAATCTTAATAGAAAACTCTATATCGATTTTTGAATTGGCCTAACCCAGGACCACATGTCTGTAGACAAACATGCTAACCTCTAGATCAATACATATATATGTGTGTAAAAATGTTGTACAATAATGTGAATAAATTTTACAGGATACAAATGAATCAATCTATGAGAAGTATGATCCACTTCTCCATGGGAACACCCGCAACAAGAAGGATCAGATCCTCTCCACTAAGTTTATGAGAAAGTACATCCACATAGCTCGTCTCATGAAGCCTAAACTCACTCAGGAAGCCTCTGATACCATCGCTGATGAGTATGCCAGGCTGAGGAACCAGGACATGATGGACAGTGATGTTGCCAGGGTATAACTTTTTATAAAAAATACACAACAAGCTCACTTGTTGTTAATTATTCTAAGAATTTCTAATTTGTTACCATTAACATGTTATATAAATTCAAAATTCAATTCCCGGTAGAAAAAATGTGGAAAAAATTAAAATGTATGGTGAATCAATTTAAAAAAATTAAGAGGAACATGGTGTGTGTAGGCCCTAAAAAGGGTTTCATTTATAAGGTAAGTTACCTCTTACCATGTAAGAGCTGTACTCGAACTCTGGAACTTTTATTTCATTTTTTTTTATTCACTTCATTATACACCACTCTTGCATGATAAATAGAGTAAAACTTATTTTAAGAAGCTGCCTGACAAAAGGCGGTCTTATCGCTTTATAATAGTCTCTTTCAGACAACCAAATAAAGCATGCATGAATCTAAACGCTATGTAGATGTTCACTCTCGATTACATCTTTTTAACTTTTGCTTATAATTAATAATAGACACCTTATTTTGCCCTAATTTAATAACTAGCAATGGTACAAGTAATAAGGAACATCATTGAACTCAACTAGTATCTTAGAACTATATATATTACACATAATTGAGTTCCTTACATTTTTGTATGACATTTTTTATGAGTTGGTCAAAGACATGGTTTTTGGTATGTTGCAGACTCAGCCGGTCACAGCTCGTACCCTGGAGACCCTGATCCGGTTGTCCAGTGCACACGCCAAGTGTCGCCTCAGCTTCCAGGTCACACAGGATGATGCGATGGCAGCCATCGAGCTGGTGCATTATGCCTATTTCAAGAAAGTAAATATCTGTCTGTCTTTATCGCCTTTTGCCTCATAAACATACGAAAAACTAGCTTTTGGTCCTCCCTTATCTATATATATGTCGGGAGAATAAGAGAGAAGAAGCGTAGCACAGGGTTCCTCGCCGACTTAGTCATTGTCCATTATTCAACCTCGGAAACTGTGGGGGTCTGTGGGTAATGTTGGTGCAATCAAACACTTAATTAACTCGGATTATAATATCGAATCACTTCATTTCCGCGATATCAATTTACACAAACACCCAAAACACACGGTCTGGCGGACCGTCACTCGAGAACTATCGAGTACGCACGCCGGGTGTGTGTCTCGGTTTTCCGCAAACTATTTGACTCCGACGTATGTATGTATCGGGTTCTGGTCTTCCATCGTTTACATAAAGACAACCACAGTCTATTATCACAGAGTTTATTTATTACTTTAAACAAAATTATTAATTGCAAGAAGAGGATGTTAGAGAAGAATATCTGAAAAATTTGAGTGGGCGATTCAAGAGTGAAGACGAAGGAAATGAGATTGAAAGTTTATGGAATAAATTTAAAGATGGAGTGGTTGGTGCTGCTATTGATGTATGTGGCGTGTCTAAAAGGAGGAAAGGTAAGAAAGAGAAGAATTTGTGGATGGACAAAAATGTTCAAGCAGCTGTGTGTGAAAAGAAGAAAGCTTGGTCCGATTGGTTGGCTACAAAAGCGAACCAACGAATGCAAAAGGCAACGAATGATGACGTAAAAAAGGCAAGAATGGAATACAAAAGGGTGAAAGTAATCGTGAAAGAAGCTGTAAGAAAGAAAAAAGAAGAATACAGTGATATGTATGATAGGAGACTTTCTGATGATTTTCAGTCAAACAAAAAGTTTTTCTGGAAATCAATACAATTTGCCCGAGGGAGATCTACTTCCTCGGAGCTTTGTAAAATCAGAAGTTTAGATGGAAGTTTAATAAAAGGAGAAGAATGGATATTGAAGAGATGGAAGGATCATTTTGAAAGTTTGTTTGAAAGAAATGAAGCAGAGGTAAATATGGCCTCTGCGGATAGCAATGAATGTAAGACAAGTGATAGCGAGATTAGTATGGATGACATCATGAAAGCGATAAAAGGTATGAAATCAGGTAAGGCTGCTGGGTATGACAGAGTGTCAGTCGAGATGCTGAAGGCTGGCCGCGGGATTGTGGTAGCTCAGCTGTACTGCCTTTTCAATATATGCTGGGAGAAAGGTCAAGTCCCAAGAGATTGGAGCAAGGCCGTAATTGTCCCTCTATATAAAGGAAAAGGGTCACAGCAGGAGTGCAAAAATTACCGCGGTATCAGCCTTCTTAGTGTCGTCGGCAAATTGT
>JACTOM010000129.1:174780-242949 GCA_015832385.1 Elymnias hypermnestra
TAGAACGTCTTGTGGGAGTTTATTATAGAAACGTATACAGTTACCCTTAAATGAGTTGTTAATCTTATGCAGCCTACTAGAATTTATAACAAGTTTGTTTTGGTTTCGTAAGTTATATGATGTACATTCACTCTTTTTATTAAAAGAGTCAATGTTTTTATGTACATACAACAAGTTTTCTAATATATATACGCAGTGAACTGTCATTATGTTAACTGCCTTGAATTTGTTTCTTAGCGACTCTCTTGGACCCATATTGTAAATCGCACGAACGGCCCTTTTCTGCAGCACAAATATTGCATCTATATCAGCAGCATTACCCCAAAGTAGAATACCGTATGACATAATGCTGTGAAAATAGCTGAAATATACCAGTCTGGCAGTATCAACATCTGTCAGACGACGAATTCTTTTAACTGCGTAAGCCGCAGAGCTGAGCCTGTTCGATTGACCACTTATATGGGGCCCCCACTGTAATCTGTTATCTAACGTAATGCCTGAGAAAACGGTACTGTCTCCAAGGTCTAGTTCCTCATTATTAAGTTTAACAATGGTTTGAATTTGTTTAACATTAGGCAGACTAAACTTAATACATTTTGTGATCATGTAGTGATGATATGGGCTCAGATGGAATCACGCTAGTTAGAGAGACAGAGAGAACACCTTTCATGGTACACAACATAGACTAGTGGTAGTTAAGGGTCTGAAAATGTATTAAATCCTCACACTAATTGTTTACCTATATACTTATAAACAAATACATATATTTAAAAATAACAAGGAGGTTTACTCATCCCAGAGCATAATTTTATAAAGGTAATCGAGCCTGATGCTTCCCACCAGTACAGACGCAGACAAATTAGAAAATGTCTTTCTTATATTTACTCTACCGGAGATCATACCCTCTACTAGGGATATATAAATTTTCTTGTCTCCATGTTCCAGGTTATCCCAATTCAAATCAGCTCTGCAACAGATGTTCCGCGAAGAGAGAGCCAACTCTCTTCCACTGGACCGCATTACTCGCTATGTGAACGAGCAGTACTCCCACCAGGAGTTTCAACGAGATGAAGTTGATGCCGCGCTACAGCGGATGACATTGGATAACCAGGTCATGATGGCTGATGACATGGTGTTCCTTATTTAGTTGCCACAAGAAACAAAAATCTTGAATTCCCCATACTCTATAAAAATTTAAACACCAAATAGGGATATATTCTATAGATCCCAAGTTCAATTTACAACTAATTTAGGACTGGTTGGAGGCTTCAGCCATCGCTAGTTCTTCTACCAACAAGGAGATGCTGTAAACAAAAAAACTGCATCACTTTTATAAGAAAATGGCCAAGTCTATATTTCTTTGGCCAGTTATAATCGATAGGTTTACACACTAAAGATCCACATAGACATCTATGCGGCTAAATCTAAATATGCCTACTGACTCGTCGTCGTCGCTTCAACCGAAGGACGTCCATTGCTGGACATAGGTCTCATGTAATGACGTCCACAAGGCCCGATCTTGCGCCGCCTGGCTCCAGGGGCTACCGGCGACCCTCTTTATATCACCTTGTGGGGGCTCTGCCTACACTGCGCCGTCCGGGGCGGGGTCTCCACTTAGTAGTGCTGTACAATTTGGCCGTTTAAGCCTGCCATAAAGTTTAACCAGGTTAATTAAACGAGAAGCCAACTAATTGATCCAAATTAACCTGTTAAATTTATTGAACTGTTAACTGATTAACTGGTTAATATTTAAACGGTTAGAAAAATCATTAAAATTTCCTGAAACACTTATAAATAAGTTCTATATTTTTTTGTAATTCGGCTTAATTTATTGTAAACAAATTTCATATAACAATTTATTAACCAATCTATATTCATCATATTTTTATAATTTGAAATGATTTATACCAGAATGATTCTAAAATATTTTTTTTTTGTTTTTTAAATAAATCCTATCAATTTTGTTTAGTTATTTTTTTAACTGCTTAAAAATTTAACGGGTTAGCTAGTTAATTGATTTAACCGGTTATTTGGATTAATTAGTTGGCTTCTGAACTAAGTAACCTGGTTAAACTTTATGGCTGGTTTAAACAGCCAAATTGTACAGTTATACAACTGACGGATCATGGTTATAGATTTATAGTGTGGATTTAATGGACTTACTGGATGAATATTGATTTATCTAATGGATGTAGTAGCCAGTAGGCTGGATATGGATTTATTGGCTTGATATAGACCTACCAGCTAGACATACATTTATAGTCTGGAACATAGCCAATTTGAGATCTACACAGCTATATTTATATAGCAGATTATTGATCTACTCTTAATGGGCTGCCTACGAATTTATCACAATACATAAAATCTAAGACATTGATTGTAACAAGCAAGCGCAAGAACAGCTTCAACAATATTTTATTTAATGCTATGAAAATAAGCGATTTCTTGAAATTATAATAGGATACACAATAATGATCCGCCTAACCGAATTTCGACCACAGAGCCAATCTGATACAGAGATTAGCACAACGCTGACAATTTCGAACAAATACTGAGAATTTTTTATCATAAAACTTAATGCTTGTCCGGGGTGATCTATAATCAAACAAGCTCACGACTGCACCATTGAGGAGTTTATGATCCCATAAACCAACGAGTTTTCAAGACAATTGTTTGTTTGTATCAGCTGTATCAACAGGACGTTCTTGCTCGTTAGTTTTATGACAAATATACTGCGATACAATTATGCCATAAATCACAATTTCATTTTTTTTGAGTGTACTGCAAAATATTTGTTGATCATGTTTTTTTTGTACACAATCGTAGTTTGTAAGATTGAGAAATAAAATGATTCTATCATCATTTTTTTTATATTCACTGATGAATATAATCCTTCGAGCCCATAACCAACCTGTGTGTCCTTTTTCCCCCTCAATGTTACAATATAATTTTTCATTTATTGCTTGTGAAACAATTGGGATCTTTTGACACTATTTCCAAGCATACTTTTTTATTGTTCATAGCTGGAAAAGTTAAACTGAAGTATCAATCAATCTGTATCGTTTATGCGAGTGGGTAAGACGTACTTGATATCGAATAAGAAGTATCGATACATTCCATTTTTTTGAGTATTGGCAACATTGACGCCCGGCTCGCCGCTTGTCAATGTTGCCAGCCTCAGCTTTAAAAAGTACTTAATACCCACCACGAAGAAGTACTCACTGTCTAAATGAATCGATTCCAAAGTATCGATATCTTAAAATAGCGATACTTTTTCCGTATCACTAATCATTACTCGTTAATACCTATATGTTGGTTATAGATGTGCAACGCCTGGTTTTAATTTTCCTTTAGTTCCGGATCCGCAATACAGATGGCGTTGTGTTATTAAAGTTATACTTCTTTTGGCGCGTTTGGGAAAAATTATGACAGTAAATTGTTTACGATGCGCGCGCACACCGTCTCCAAAAACCGGCATCATGAAGTAGCTATAGTTAATATTCTAGTTTTTTTTTTAAATATTTCATGATTATTTTATTATATTACTCGTTAGATATATTGTGATATTGAATATATCAACGAGACATTCGTATCAAAATTATAATTTTCAGACTTGACTATAGAAAACAGATTATAAACTATTTATATCCAATGAAAGTTAGTTAACGTTTATTATTTTCGAATCTTTGGCCTTTGCCTTTCATTGAGTGACGAATGATGTATTTGATTTGACATGCAACAAAAACTAGGGCGTGCATTTATGGTTACAATTTTTAACACACACTCTACGCCAAAGAAGTATAACTTCTAACGCGTGTACATAAGTACACACACACTTTTTCATACGATTTTGGTTAACCGTCATTTATGTCGCCAGGAACCAAATTTGTTTAAAAGGAAAAAAAGATGCCAAACTATTCATTCAAAATTTCGAAGTTGTTTCCTGGTGAAGAAAATAAGGCCTGTTAAAGCAGGCGCAATAAAAAACCAATTAATATAGTCACTTCTTTTAATTTTTATATAAACCAATTTCATTTTGAATAAGTTAAATATAGCCAACAATAATAATTTCTGAATATGATGTAGGGATGTTCATCCATGTTTTCATTTCAATAATATAATATCATCAGAATAAAATATTCTAACAATACTTTGGCGGCCCAACAGTTTGTATGACAATTTCACCACCGTGCTGAATTCATATTTGCCGGCGATCATCGGGTAATAAACATTTTTAATAATTCGTTATTTAAATCGGTTACTTGAACATTTTCGTGCCGCAAGTACTAGGGTAACATAAATGCGTAGAAGGTCCACATTGCTGCTATTGATAATGAGGCGTGGCATATCTACGTACGCATGGGTGCTATATTTGTGGGCGGGGCTAGCAGTAGCCACTCCCACGGAATTTCATATCAACACTTGTAGATTCGTAGTGGCAGAAAACCCCTGCGCACTTATGGGCTCCTTTTATTTAGGAATTCATTTTTAGTAAGTTAATTTTGCAAAATTTCACATAAAAACCGAGTGTGCAACATGAATAATGAGTACATGATATCTAGAATTCTATTTCATATTACTAAATGAAAACTATACATAGGAATTGGAAGTGAAAGTGTAGCACGTGCTATATATATATAAAGTAATAATTAACTGTGTTTTCGTTCTCTTGTAGATACAAGATAGCAGGTAGGTTGGTGATATTTTAATTAACTGCTTACCCTTAGAACTTTATAATAATGTTATTTTTACTAGCTGACCCAGCAAACGTTGTTTTGCCATATAATAACTGTTTACGCAAATATTACAAACTGAAATTGGAACGCACCCGAGAATATAATCTGTACCACAACAAGTGGATGCAGAGGTCACACCTTTACAACGCAAAACGAAGCGAAAGAAGCAGCACCGTTAATATTCAAAAAGTACGTGCAAGAACCAGCGACCTTATTAACGCCATTTATACTATACACTATATTACTCCAATAATAACTATTATATGTATATAGAAATAGTGTGATAAGAGAACGTTGTGGTATAAAAGAAGACGTAGTGACTAAAATTGAGAAAGGTATGCTTAGATGGTTTGGGCAAGTAGAGAGAATGAGTGAAAGGAGACTGACAAAAAGGATTTATGAGTCAAGAGTGAATGCGAAAGTTGGAAGGGGAAGACCAAGGCGAACGATCCTGGACCAAATCCAGGACATTTTAAATAACGGCCAGGTCAAGAGTACCCTAAACCGACGAACTTGTATGAAAGGTTTAATGAGAATGAAAGAAGCGAAGGAGATATGCAAGGATCGTGGCAAGTGGAAGGACGTGTTGTCTCTGCTTACCCCGAAGGGAATGAGGCGTGATGCTATGTATGTAATAACTATTATCGCAATAAAAAAGGGGTCAGTGATAGAAAGGTGAAAATTTAGGGGTGAATCGCTCTTAACATATAGGGGGATGAAAAATAGACGATTCTCCACCCTAGCCGATATGCACGCTAATATTCACGAAAATCGGTCTAGCCCTTTAGAAGAAGTTCAACTACTAACACCGTGACAAGAGAATTTTATATATTAGATTTATAATATAAACTGAACTGGCAAACTTTGTACCGAAAAAAAATGCGAGCTCAAAGGTTCCCCTCAAATATCATAGTTGCGACCAGAAATTGTTGGTTGTCAGTGTCAAAAACAAAAGAAGCAAACTAGTGTTGTTTGCAATTTAATTTGATGTCTGAACGATGAGACGAACAGTTTGACCTTCCTTGGACCTCCACAAGTGGACTGGTGGATGCCTTCGGTCGAGCCTACCAGCTGAGACATGTCGCCATGCAAAAAATTTGCGTTCCGGTATAATACAGTTTAGAAACCGTAAAAGGTAAAATACCTCTTTGCATATGAGCTCAGTAAAATAAATAATAAATAAAAATACCTATAATATCTCATTTTTATTAACAAATTCCTCTAACTAAATGTCACTTCCTCTTTCCTTTACCACCATTTCCGGGTTTGCTTTTACCCATTTTGTTAAATTTACCCCCAAACACTTTCTTTGTTTTTCCGATATTACTTTTGTTCTTGAAATTTCTGTTATCTTGGTTTTTCTTGAACTTCCTCGTTCTATCGTCTTTATTCTGAAACTTCTTCCCCTCGTCGCGATTTTTGAAATTCGAACCGCCTTTATTGTTCTGGAAATTTCTCTTCCCTTTATGCGTTCTACCCTCATCTTTATTTTGATATTTCTTTTTTAATTTCTTATCCAATCTCATCTTTTTGAAACCGCGAACTTCTTCATCTTCCCCGGATT
Organism: Elymnias hypermnestra; assembly: GCA_015832385.1. Lineage (NCBI taxonomy): Eukaryota > Metazoa > Arthropoda > Insecta > Lepidoptera > Nymphalidae > Elymnias > Elymnias hypermnestra. The sequence continues at coordinate 181,081 of JACTOM010000129.1, forward strand.
TTCTTTTTCTTTTAGGATGTTCAGTGAAGAGATCTGAAATAAGTTGCGTTGCATTTAACGAACTAATACAATCTATTTTAGTTATAATTTTAAAACGACTTGGGTATTTTAGTGTACTCCTATTGTAATTTTGAATCGTCAGATATAGTTACGACTGATATTATAGTACGTCTTACAATATAAAGTTACGAGGATTCCACAACAAACTCAGTCGAATCTTACGTTTAACCATTTTCAATACAATAAAATATTAATTGATTATATTTAGACTAAAGCAATTCTCTCACTCTCACACTTTTTAATCGCCTCGGTAATCTTTCATATTATAGTAAGATTTTTCCAATTAATTAACAATTAATAATTATTTAAAGTAATGATTTATTAACGGATTTGTTTACTGACACAAAGACGTTCTAGAGATGTCAATCAATAAATTAAAATACTTTATTAAAAAAAAAATCTTACTATAATACCGAGAAGGAGGCGAGAGGCTCACGATCGCCGTCTCCCTCTTTAGTGGTGACCTTTGGGTAACGGAAGCGGGGTCCGTTACCCAACAAAGAGAGGTCCCGCGAGGTGGTTGGTGGCTTGCCAGGTGCTCCAGGCAATCCACCTTCGGAGTAAGTTTTGGTCATTGACCGTGTTGGGGCTGAGCAGGTACATCGCTGGCGGGGTTGCGAATGTCTGTCAGTCGCGTTCTCGTCTCCGAGTGATGTAGGAGCACCGCTGGGTTTTAGCCTGGAACATCCTCCCGAGTATTCCAGGTATCCACGACGTCTACCAGCGTTAAAAAAAAAATTTCTATTTGAGAATGAGGGTAGTTCAGTACCTTGCTCCGGTTCTGCTCCCACTTCTTGCCGGTAGTAATCTGCGTCGTTGTCTTCGCGTTCATCTTCAGACATGCCTTGAGTCTCAGCAGCAGCCAGCTCCATCAGTCTGTAAATACATTTGTATAATAACTCTATTGCTATAGAATTAAGAATGTATTTTAATAGACCATATGTTGTATATAATACACACATTATATACAACATTAATAGCTTCTGCATGATTATGCTTGGTATAAAGCTAGTCCCGGTTTTTTTTATGTTATAAATTATAAAGTGTAAAAGGTCATATAACATATTGAAATTGATAAGTCTGTATACCTTTACAATTATAGAGTTGTACATGTCCACTTTTTTTTTGAAAATAAAATGGATGTAGGGAGTTATCAATAAAAGATAGATAAACATACGAGCTGTTTTGCCTTTTCGGGGCTATGTGGGGTTTGCACGGTCATTAAACAAAGTTGTGCAATTATTATCTTTATTGTTTATTGTTTTAAGTGTATTTAACTCACAGTGCTCTGAATAAAGCTTTCTTTCTTTCTTTATACCATCGTGGACTTTTTTCTAGATCTTTAAACGACTAATATATAATAATTGACGCAATATTTTGTTGACTTGGTTTTTTTCACAATTATCGCTATATTTAAACCAATTTTTTTTAAACCTTGACAAATTAAGTGAATAAACCTTCCTCTGGAACTACTCTATTTATTTGGAAACCGCATGAAAATCAGTTCAGTTATTTTTGAGTTAATCGCGAACAACTATTTTATTTAAATTAGTATAATCATTTCATACAATTTATATATTAAAATAACGTCATAGAACCTTTGATTTTCAGTGACTTCCTTCTTCTTTTTGATTCCTTCTAGCGCCTTCTGTTTCAATTCTTCTTTCTCTTTCTCTTTACGTTTCACATTTTCCACTTGTTGCGATTTGCGTTTTTCTTTTAGTCGCCTAAAGAATAAATAAAAAGCTACATTAAGTATAACTTAAAAGTTTTTATAGATTAACAGATATCTCCTGACGGTAAGTGACGATCCAGTCTAAGATGGTACATATGTAACAAATGGTTTACTCGTTACCACATTACTAGTCAAGGTTTTTAAAGGTTAATGCTTGACTGTGATGTCTTCTAAGTGATGGTACATTCCAAGATGGTACACAGAGTAGTACAATAATGACAGTTGCACTTTGCCACATTGCTCGTTAAAAGATTTAAAGGTTAATAATTGTGACTGACATTTCCTAAGTAATAATACAGTCTAAGATGGTGCATTGAATAGTACAGTAATGAACTTTTATTCTACCACATTGCTTGTTATAACATTGAAAGGTTAATACTTGACTGCGTTATCTCCTCATGATACAGTTTAAGATGGTACATAGAATTGTAAGTAGCAGCCCATTAACGTCCCCCTGCTGGGCACAGGACTCCTCACTCGTAGGAGAGAGGGTTTTTAGAGTATAGAGTCACCACGCTGCTCCACTGCGAATTGGCAGGGTTATGTACCAAAGTGCACTCTCTATTCCTTCACTATCATAGTCCGATGTGAAAGAAATCCAACACTCGTGGAGAGATCAGGCGCAGGACAGACGGCTTAACGTGCTCTCTAAGGCACGAGGTTGGAGCACACCACCAATTTCCTAATTTCGGGCAAATATTGAGAAAATCTTAATAGAAAACTCGATATTGGTTTTTGAATTGGCCAGACCCGGGACTTGAACCCAGGACCTCACGTCTGTAATCGAACATGCTAACCGCTAGACCAATGAGGCAGTTAGCATAGAATTGTACCGTCATTGGATTTACCTCTTTTCTTCTCGTTTCTTTTTGATAAGAGCCTTTTCTTCTTCAGTCTTCTCGACCAGCTCGTGGAAGAGGACTTCGCCGTCCATGAGACCATCTTCCACCTGTCGTTAATGTTTCTATATTGAGTGACGTCGTGTAGAAGGCTATAAAACATCTTAACCTTGTCTATGTGCAGTTGTAATGAAGTGAAAAATATTTCAGTCAATTTCTATAAAGAATGGACATAGTCTCGTATCAGCTTTGTAGCCTGTATGTTCAAGATGTGCTAGCTGTTCTCCGCGGCGTTACTCACGCATGTCTCTTGTGCTTGATGGTTTGGGTATGTAGAGAGAATAAATCTTTTATTCATTCCCTCTACATGTCCAAACCATACCATGGAATGTGGGTGTTGCATGCAGGAGTGTTGGTGCCAACACTTATGTATGGTAGTGAAAGTTGGGTATGACAGAAGAATCACAAAAGTAAAATAAATGCGGTAGAGATGAGAGCGTTGAGAGGCATGAGTGGATTAAAACTGATTGACAGAGTAAGAAATAGTGTGATAAGAGAATGTTGTGGTATAAAAGAAGACGTAGTGACTAAAATTGAGAAAGGTATGCTTAGATGGTTTGGGCATGTAGAGAGAATGAATGAAAGGAGACTGACAAAAAGGATTTATGAGTCAAGAGTGAATGCGAAAGTTGGAAGGGGAAGACCAAGGCGAACGTTCCTGGACCAAATCCAGGACATTTTAAATAACGGCCAGGTCAAGAGTACTCTAAACCGACGAACTTGTATGAAAGGTTTAATGAGAATGAAAGAAGCGAAGGAGATATGCAAGGATCGTGGCAAGTGGAAGGACGTTGTCTCTACCTACCCCTATGGGAATGAGGCTTGATGCTATGTATATCGTTCTCGACAGTTCGACGTCTTCTTTAATATAAAAATGAATTGCAAAATGTGTTGGTAAGCGCATAATTTAAGAACGTCTGGGTCAATTTTGCCAATTTTTTTAAATGTTCGTTGATGTAAAGGACTGTAAACCGGAACATAATATAAATAATATAAACTATACATTGTCTACCTGGATATAATATAAACAATTAAATATAATTATAATATACATTGTAAATCGAAACGATATATAAATTTTCAATTCTAAAATAAAAAACATTGAAGAACTATAGATAAATAAGACAGCGCAAAACTGTAACAAAGATATAATAAAATATACAACTGAAAAAGGTCTCCGAGCACCATGTCGAGGAAAACCTTAAAAAACAGTCCTTTTCTGTTTTCTAACTAAAATGTAGAATCAATTTGACCTTTATTGCTATTCAATAAAGTTCATAAGAAATTATAAGTGCTCACTGTTGTCTAAGCAACGTAGGTGTGTATCTAACGTCAAAGAGTCAATTTGCACTTTAATACCACTGCACAAAGTTCAAAATCAATTGAATAGACAGAAAAATGTTAGAGCTATAGATATTTAATACTGCTGTAATTTCATTTCGAAAATCATTCGTAAAACTGAAATCTGCCACATTCCAAATCTTTTCGACAGAACGAAGTCTGTCGCGTCTGTTAGTCTTTAAATAAAAGTGTTTACGTACAAAGTACACATGTCAGAAGTGAATCTTCTTTGGCAAAATAATTTTTCAAGTCTTGTTTATATTTATACAAATGTAAAACTTTATATTAGCGAGACTTTGAGGGAGGCAAAAAGGAAGATATGTTAGGAATTTAAATAAAAATGCCACGTGTGTTTTGTCAATATTAGAATCAAATTTTGTTTTTGAATTTAAAATTTAGAAAAGAGAATCTATGAAATATATATTATACTTATGAAAAATAGTATATTAAATGATTATTTGTAAATATTGAAACTACCTAAGCTTCAAACGAGTTAGCATTAAAACGCTGCACATCTTCGTGACGCTAATCACACGTTTCTTCCGTGCAAATTTTACCCTCACGCACCTGAAGAAGTTTCACGCAAAGTCTTATTCTTTATTATATTCCGTATTCTGAACATTAAATTAGGACTAGTTTCTAAGGGAAAGCGAAATTGTTGTTTTCTACTATATTCCAAGTGTTTCTTCTACATTCTCACTTTTTAAACCTTCTCCAAACCAAAATAAGCCAAAGCAGTCCAGCCGTTCCAGAGTTTTTGCGAGACTAACGAACAACATTACATTTATATATATATATATATATATGTCGGAGGGCAGATGTCTGTGGAACGCTGGCGCCATCTATCGGCGTGGACAGAGTCAATGGTGGCAGTCCGGCGGGAGTCACTCGGCAGTCAACTGTTGAAACTGTCGCGTTCCTAGCTATTAGTGTTAATAAGTTTGTGTAAATTGATATCGGGAACATTGTGTGATTGAACATTATAAACAGAGTTAATTAATAAAGTGTTTGATTGCACCAACAATACCCATGAACGCCCACAGAATAAGAAATTAAATAATGGATCCAATTAATAACGATGTCGGCGGAGAACCCTACGCCCCTGTGCTTTATGCTTCTCGGTTCTNCGAGTTAATTAATAAAGTGTTTGATTGCACCAACAATACCCATGAACGCCCACAGAATAAGAAATTAAATAATGGATCCAATTAATAACGATGTCGGCGGAGAACCCTACGCCCCTGTGCATTATGCTTCTCGGTTCTCTCTTATGTTCCGACTCACACACACACACACACACACACACACACACACATAAATAAACAAACAAGTGTTTTTAACAAATGTATGACTTCTTATATGTTATGGTGTATATAAGGAGATATTACGTCTGGCTGACCTTGATGAGCTGCAGCTGCAACCGAGGACCCAGCTCCACCAGGCGCAGAGCTGAAGTGGTGCGTGCTGCAGCTCCCCTGGTGGCCAGCTTCTGAGGAAGCTCCACCTGGCCCCCCTCGTCCTCGAACTCGCTCTCGGACAACAGCGCAGCCCTAAATAACGAATTCATTCAAAACCTTTAGAATAAACCTACTGCTGTTTGAAGGACATAATGGAAACTAGCAAAAGTAAATTTTAGGAAATTCCACTTTAAAGGGCAGTGCGGGGGTAGTAAATAATTCACAAAATTAAAAAAAAACTATATGAATTAAAATGCTTCCTAAAAAACATTCCAGGCAGACGAAGTCGCGGGTTCAGCTGGTATAAATATATGTTTATACATATATGTAAAGTATAAGTATATATTCTTATAAATGCATAACAAAAGAAGCAAGAAAAACATATTCACTCATAGGAAATCACTCAGTTTTGCTTATATCCGGATCCTATGAGAATATGGTGAAATATGTTCTTAGTGAACGTCTACATTAAATGGTAGCCTGTGTCCTCAGGCGCTAGACTATTTGTGTATCAAATTTCATCTAAATCGGTCCAGTAATTATGGTGTGAGATCGCGATAGAGTTACTTAAAAAAGAAACTAAAGTGTATGTATATGTATATCTATGTATGTATATGTATGTGTGTATTGTATATATTCATTTTGCATTTCTAGTAGTAGAAATTATAGTAGGATGTTCTATTGCACTTACTCAGTAATTTCATGGGCTACTATCTTCAAGGTTGTCTGGAGGAGATCGCTTTAAGCGATAAGACCGCCTTTGTACACTATAATCTAAAATTTTGTTAGCGTTTTCCTTAAAAGTCTGTATGTTTGTGTGTATGCGTCTACGTTTCCACGAGAGAATGACCTGATGTGCAAGGATTTAATTTATTGTTAACGCAAGTTCGACTTGGGGATACCAGGATAAGTTTTGGTCTAAAACAATACCTAAGTATTTTGTGACTGCTACTTTTTTATTAGTTTCACAACCACAGTTATTATTAGAAACTTCACCACATTTGTGTATCATGATGCTGAAGTCTCTATTTGGCTGAGTATTATTAGTAATAGAGAAGCTAATAAAGTTAGTTTTGTTTACGTTAAGAGTAAATAAGGAGTTTTTAAGCCAGGCCGCAATGACTGCCAAGCCTTCCTCACTTACTCTTTGCACCTCAGTCCAGAAAGAACCACTAAACACAACTGCAGTGTCGTCAGCATATCACAGAATTTATCCTTTATTAATGTTCAGATTACATAAATCATTTATATAGACAAGCAACAAGGTCGGTCCCAGTATGCTGCCTTGCGGAACACCGTGTGTTATGATTATTTCATCACTAATATAATTTCCTATTTTTACTTTCTGCTTCCGGTTCGTTGAATAATCTCTAAAAAGCGTCAATGGAATGTCTCTAATACCAATCTTTTCTAATTTTTGAAGCAAGCTAGGAACTGAGACGGTATCGAAAGCCTTTTTTAGGTCTAAAAAACACAGAAAGACTTTCGTTTGTTATCAACATGATCAACTATAGATGAACTGATACTCACTTGTCAAAAAATTCTGACATGTCCTTACATCGATTGAGATTTGGCACCTTCCCTTGCACCACCTGCGAAACAAAAATCATTCATAACAATTGTATATTTCCAACTAGCATCTCTGGCATGATGTGGGTGAAATTTAGGAAATCCTACTTATCAATTTGTCCGAGTCTGCAATGGTGGCTTCGGTCGTGACTAGGTGTCAATGATAATGGGCTAAAACACACGATTTATTAAACTACTAGCAAATAGCAATACCCCGCGGTTTCACCAGCGTAGATACCGATTTGGTGGAAGTAGAAAGTCTACTAAGTCGGACTTCACCTTAGTTTTTAATCACCTCCTTTCAGATTGTTAGATATACACTTACATTCATAAGATAATCAATATACAGATATTACTTTACAATAACTAACACATATTAAAATTCGTAACATCATTTACACAGCATGTCCAACATTAGGAAATTTAAATAATACTCTACAGGTATTGAAAGATTTTGCTAAATCGGTCCAGTAATTGTTACCTTGATTATTATAAACTGTTAAAAATTTCAAAAAAATCAAAATGCAAAAGTTTCTGTAGAAAAGTAATTATAACACGAAACAAATAGATAGTTCAAACAACGTTTATTTCTAAGTACCATAGACAAGAGAGTTACAATCATAGACACAAGTGCCACAAGAAAAGAAAAACAAACATTATAGATTTGTAGTTTAATATTCCTACACTTTCTTTTATTATATTAGAGAAGAGATTTATTTTAATACTTTATTGTCTCTGAACTTCCCAAAACACTACATTTGACCCTCTGGAGTTCAACTCAGGATACATTATTTTCTTTAGATTTGAGATTTTTTATTTCATTATATCTTTTGATTGGAATGTCTGATTTTAATCAATTAAAAAGTATTCTACAAACATTGAAATTAATAATATGGTTTCATTATTGTCGGCGACATAACTACAGTTAGACACATGGTATTGCAGACTTTTTTGTAGATAACAATATGTCCTATAATATTGTAGAACATTTTTTTGTTCTATCTTCAGTATTTTTCGCAGCACACGCGATAACAATTTTATTGTTTCATACTTTGGGTTACATTAATGCATTTTTATTAGGCATACCTATTTTTTTGAGAAAGTAACATACATAGATAAATACAAAAACACAAATGCTTCCTCTTTATCATATTAATTTAGATTAACAATATTTGTATTACCTTCTTAGTCCCTTTATTGAGTCCAACGGGTGTGGCTCTAATGACATAGTGCCGCAGATCAATCAGCTTGCTGGAGGGATTGTAGTTCATTAGAACGCATCTCCTTATGTTTTTCAACTTCACCTGCAATATAAAGTCAAAATCATTCATAAAAATAACATTATTTATTACAATTACATAGTAATGTACCAACTACTTAAAACTAGTCTGAAACAATATCAATAGATGTCATTATTAACCAAAGAAAACTTCCATGGGTACCAGGCTAAAGAGGGCAAGAAACAAATTAAGTAGAAAACAGGTAAGGTATGTAATGCCAATCGCAATGGGCCACTATTTTACAAATATTTCAGGGCCAACAATGAGAAAGAAGAAGCTAGGATACAAATGAGTCTACTCTGGCTCCTTGGCAGTCAATCTGCCTTCTCACTGAGTAACAAAGTAAGAGTGTACAGCTCAATAATAAAGCCCAGCTGGACTTATGGAATCTAACTGTGGCCCACGGCAAGCGTGACAAATGTAGTAGTGTGGCTCACTGGTACGCCCGCAACACGGAGAACTACGAGTATCTGAAGATACCAACAATCAATGTAGAAATAAAGCGCTAAACAGACAAATACAAAGAACGTCTAGTCATCCACCCTAACCCACTGTCTAGTACACTTTTACAGCAAAACCCCATCAGAAAATTGAAGAGAGCAGATGTGCTTAGAAATTGAGGGGAGTTAGAGCAGTGGACCTACTTTTCCATACCCCATACTTCTTACCACAAATCATAGTCATTTGATTGATACTAGATGGTCTACTGGCCTATCCCCAATCACACAACTTCAATGGCTCCATCATAAAGCCTACCCTAAATGGCTGGAATGGGTACCAAGGGAGACTAAATAATAGAGTGCATACAAAAGATCCACAAGGGTCGAATTGGATCCACTGCTTCTATGGGCCCCTCTACAAAATAATAACAATAATCATAGTAAATGCTTTTTTTTAGGTTTCAGTTTCTGACCTCATTTTTCAAACATTCTCATACTAATAATGCAATATGTATGTTGGACCATTCCCAAATGGGTAAAGCACTTTATTCCAATGTATTTCTTTTATATTTAAAATAAATTAATTAATTTAATGAAACCTTCATTGCAAGTATTTTTAACCCATATCTATACATATATCATTTTCCCTAAATCGATATAATCTTTATTCAGTCAGTAGGCTCAAAAAGTACTATTGAATCATCAGTAGTCTGTCCGGTGAAAAGAAATCTCCCACTGGTTTGGAAAGTTGATTCTGCTGAGAAGAAACTGGTAAGATACTCAACGGTTACTTCTTTAAAGATTTATATGTTTCAATGTGTTTAGCTTTCATGTGCAACTGCAATCTAGGCCAAAAATCTTTGTCACTTAACTAATCTGCAATATTTTAATGTGCTTTTTGTAATATGATATTTTTAACATATTACTCAAAACTATATGGAGGCGAACTCTAAAGTGATTAATGTATTTTATTAAAAATTTGTATGCTCAACCTGACAAATAATTGAATGAACACTCTAAAATATTGCAACTTTGTTTTTATTTCTTGTTTTAAAATTATATTTAGCTCTTTTTGCTGAATAAGTGCGACGGTACTGTGAGAATTGATGTTTCTTAGAATTTATCTCTTAAAGAAAATCCCAATTGATACATGGCACTTATTCGTCGAACTGCCTCATTGGTCTAGTGGTTAGCATGTTCGACCACAGGCATGAGGTCCTGGGTTCGAGTCCCGGGTCGGGCCAGTTCAAAATCGATATTGAGTTTTGAGTTATTGAGTTGTGAAGGAATAGAGAGTACACTTGTGTACTATGCCTGCCAATCCGCAGTGGAGCAGCGTGGTGGGTCTATGCTCTAAAAACCCTCTCTCATATGAGCGAGGAGGCCTGTGCCCAGCAGTGGGACGATAATGGCCTGCTACTTACTTTTTTTTTACTTATTGGTCTTTTTTTTTCAATTTCAATAGCCGCCTTCTTCCATAACAGTATGCCATAAGACATAATGCTATGAAACCAAGCGAAATACAACATTTTAGCATTTTCAACATGAGTGTTTTAAAAGCGTTATTTCAAATAGTACATAGAATAATTAAAAGTGTGTAAGTACAAGGTACACATGTCTGAAGTGAAACTTCTTTGGCAAACCAATTTTTAAATCTTGTTTATATTTTTACAAATCTAAAACTCTACATTTCCGAGACTTAGCATTAGGGAAAAAGGAATTTAATTGTCATTAAAATATTAAAAGTGTTGAAAGTTAATACAAATAGTTTATTGAAATCTCTAATGACACATTGTAACTTAAAATGCCACATGTTATACATTTGCGAATATTAAAAATACCTAACTTTCATATGAATTAATATAAAAATTATTTCAAAATTTACTTACAGTTGTTATATTGATGGTGGGGAACATGTTCTGGAACATTGTCGCCATCAGTTTCATGTGCATGCCTTCACCGGAAAAACTGTTCAGCACTATTAGAGGTGCATTCTTAAATGCTCGAGATATCACATATTGCTTGCGTAGAGAAGACACCACATCCCTTGCTAAACTGTACTGAAAAAGTATATAAATATAGCAGAGATAACAATGTCATCAAACTGATACATCCAAATCTGGGAGACACTGAGGAAAAGCTAGAAATCTATAAATATGCTGTGTGTTAAAATGTTAAAGTTATTTTTGTAATTGTATTCAAATATATAGTTGAACTTAACATTTTGAATGTTTATTTATTGAATAGACTCACCAAAAGATCATTATGATAGCATTAACTTAATTAAGTATATTAATATGGATATGAGACACAAAATGCTGCTTTTACAGGAGTATTTGACATTTATAATTGATCAACAATTTGTTTATACATTAATATTGAATAATAATTATTGGAACACTTTTATAAACTGTGCCCTATAAAAAGTATATTAAGAAATTCCAACAAACATAAGAAGGTATTTTCTTAGTAAAATGATCACCTCTCTGCAAGTTTTTTTATGTAAATTGATATTTATTTTTGTTAAAGAAGTGTAAACACACCATCTTTTGATAAATAATGGTGAGATCTTTCACTTACATTATAATATTTGGAAAAATTGTTGTATGATGAATAACAAATCTATCGCTATAAGTAAATTATAATAATAAAATATTATAAAAAAATATATAATTACACTGTGAACTTTAAAAGTCAGTGTGGGTCCTCTGGGCATCCTTGCAAGTCTCATGTATGAACCCAGTTCAGTTTCAGTGAACATTATCATGTGGGACACATGTAGATAGCCAGAAACAGACAAGAAGTCTTTTATTGTGTTCTTTTTTCTCTCCTGAAAAATAAGGTAATTTGCTTGATAGTTCAATATTCTTCGTTAAATTAGGGTCAAAAAGCTCATTTGAATCTTTATAATTCTGTCAATAGGTAAAAAATCTACCACTATTTCAGAAATCAAACTCCACTGAGAAAGAAATGCTAAAAAACTTGGCAGTAATTCTTTTAAATAAGTTATTTGTAGGTTAACTGGTGGTATTTAGCTTCTATGTGCAAATGAATCAAATCTTAACACTTTTATGCCTTAAATATCTTCAATGTCTTATCAAAATATTTCTTAAAAATATGTAGGGACACATTAAATAAAGATTGCTGTATCCCATTAAAATGTATGTGTATGCCATATCTGTAAATGCTATCCATACCTTTTTCACCCTAAAATAAGGTAATACAAATTTATTTTTATTTCTTGTATAATAATGTCATTTCCTCTTTTACTGTTAAAGTAGATATTATTACAAATATATAAAATGTTATTTAAAAATGAGTGACTGAACAAAAATGTGGAAGGTTAGGGACCTTCCACATTCCAGAATATATTTCATAAAAATTCCACAGGATCAGGAACTAAGCAGATGGCACTGCGAGGAACAGTTAGGTCGACGCACAAAGAGAGGTGACGCACCTCACCTCATTGGAAGTGTGACAATGAAATGGCTCAGTATAAAAACGAGGCTTTTCTTACAGATTTATTTACAAGTCTAGACGACTACTCAAAAATATTGTTAGCAATTACATGATTTTACAGCAAATGTCTACAGTATAATTCATAAAACACTTGAAATCTATAAATAAATTACCTTGCTCCATACGTACTTTAAGTTGTGATGCTGTGAAGGGCTCCATAATCTTCCTAAAGTCTTTAGTTATATCAATAAGGTCTTTGGAGCATTTCCCGCGATGTATGACAAACGAATGTGGCGCTTTCACTAAATGTTCTGGTTCCAGTGCGCTTTTAGATGCTACATTCTTTTTAGCACATTTACCCTTTCGTTTTCCCATTGCCTTTAGTTTTAAATGTAGATATTAAAGTTTTAGTAAACAAAATTTTAGGTTATGATCAGCAATCACATTTATAAGACATTGACATTTCTATTTCATTCGTCAAAGTGACGTAGAATACAAGTAAACTTTGTTTTTATGGCTTTAGATTGTAGTCTTTTGATTAACGAACCACAGACTATTTCAGCTTTGAGTCAATAACAATCTTTAACCTTTGTAAATTTTTTATTTATTTATATTATTCGATGAAAATTATTCTAATCTAGTTTTATCTAAATGATGAGGATATTGGATATTTAAGGTATATGCCCTAAATAACGTTAATACTTGAGTATTTCTAATATTTATACCTACTTTTTGTGCTTGGAATTGGTTGCCTTCGAATGGCATATACCAACAAACCATCCAAATGATTTTTAAATTGGATACTTTGTTCAAGGGAACAATGAATTACTTTCGGTTACTACTCGATTTCTAGAAGATGCATAATAGTATTGTTGTCTAATAATATATTTTGTTACCATTTATTCTATTATTAGGATATATCCATTAAATGATGTTAGTAACAGGATTATTGAAATAAACCAAACTCCATAGAACAAATCAAAAACAGCTTTATTTTTGTGTCGGTCCTTTCAGGTTTTTATACTTACTCATGAAACTACGTTATAGGAGTATTAATACAAGTTTTTATACTAAATCATGACTGTAGTTAAATTTCAATTATTCTAAATTTTATACAAAACATTATTTTGAAAAACTTATAAAATTGTAGATATATTTTCAAGCAGTTTGATATTTTATTGCAAAGAAGTAGGGATGTACTTAATTTACAGTTTACTTTTTTTAATGCAAATTACATTGACGCCGAGTAAGTAGTAATAAACACTTCAGTTTTCAAATACAATAGTAATAATAACCCTTGCACAATATCGTATATTTTTTTATTAATTTTTCTAAAGCTATATTATAGTAGTGCATTGAAGTGCAATTTGAAAATTACCTTATCACTATTTAAATTTAAGATTAAAGAAAAACGAACGTTAGTATTTGGTAACGAGTAGTTAGTTTTTGTTCATTTCAAGCTGTTTAAACTGTACACCAAAATTGACTATGAAACATTTTAATAGAGACATATCGATCGATGTACGAAGATGACAATATAAAAGATAGAAATAGACCAGCCTTCTCAATGCAATATTAATACAAGAGTTATCCTGTATCAAAGTCAAAGTATGTACGATTTATAAGCATTTACATTAATGAAAGATACCGTAAAGCGGTTATTCAAGCGAGACTATCATCATCTTCAAGAGAACTGCAAACACACAAATTGAAGAAAAAAATAACGAGATGAAATATTAGATATAAAAATCAAAAGTTATTAGCAGGTTCCCAGTCTAGATATATCAGTGCATTTAGAGAAAAGAAATGATCTAGTCACTGATTGTAGGCGATGATGCAGTCTAAGAGGGAAGCGGGCCAATCTTATAATTTACCTTTTATACTTTCTAGACATCCGGTACACAATTTTTTTTGATTGGCGATACGGCTTTACTTCTAGAAGAAGTAATTTGCTCAGAACCGCTCCCAACGAAACGAGAACTCTCATTGCGTCAGCAAGGCAGTGATTTGGAAAAGTTAGTACGAATTTTGCCCTAATTATCGAATTTTAATTATTGGACAGGGAACCTGTTAAAGTAACTCTTTGTTAGGGAAACTGTTCACTATTTTGTCTTTCCTTTTTACGAAGACCTGCCATAGTTTGATGATAGTCTTTACCAAAGACCTCTGGTTTTTAGTGACATAATAATCTAGATACTATTTGGTTGATAGCGTAGAGGCTATAACCATTATCTGAATTACTGTCGCTTTAAAACTTGGTCGTTATAAACGATAAACGATCGGCGAAACCCCTGATGACCATCCATTAATTGACTTAAATGAAGAAAAATTGGCAGTAATAGACCACCAATGATCTAGGAGATTAGCCAATGGAAACAAAATCAATAATAAAAGATCTACTTTAAACCCAGGTAATTTAATTTGTCTCTATTCTATTAAATACATCTAGGTTTTTACCCAGGACCAGTACAACGTGCATTAACCCTATATCCTGAAACTTATTTCGTTCCTATACTATTTTTTTACAGGGATGGCCAATTTTTTTGTATTGGAATTTTTTAAATCTTAAATATAATTGATTTAATGATAAAGATAAAACTGAAAAAAAAACAGCTTATTTTATATAACTGAATAGATTAGCAATACGATACTAAAGACACTACAAAACGTTGCCAATCTGTCGTTTGATCTATTGGCCACTCCTGGTTTATATGTAATTACTACAGTGACATAGAAATATTAAAAGCATAAAGTAGATAGTTAATTCGATATACTCAATAGGATTTTCTATTATGCGGCGCGGGTAGATATACTTTTAGTTACAAAAAATAAAGAAGCAAGGTCTTCAGTTCCGAAAGTTAATGATAGGTAAATTGCATATAATAAAAACATCTAGGTCAATGTATCCCAACGTGTGGAAATTTAATAGTAAAGAGCTAAATTAATATAGAGAAATCAATATTAAAATAGTTTTGAATTTTTGATAACAATTTCATATTGCTTTCTTCTTAAGACTTATAATTTATATTTCTTGTCAGCACAAATCAATTTTTATAGGTTAGAAATGATGTATATAGTGCACAAAAATTTTAATAATGTTAACGTTAAGGGGCATGGCCTAAATAAGGTTGGGAAACACTGGTCTAGTTGATATTTGGGATGTCGAATTAAAATTTTATAAATTTGTCTATGTAATTATGAGTAAAATCTGTTAAGTATTGTATGTAAACAGATAATAAAGAATAAGTTTGTAACTTCTAAAGCATTAGCATCCAGGGCTAAAACAAACGAACAAAAAAAAACTCATATCCACGCCTCAGTACTACACAGTATTATTGGAAGCACTGCGTTGAAATCTTAATTTATTTTTCGATTCTTTTTTTATATGTATTATAATCTCATCTGATGGTAGGTGAGGATACGGTTTAAAACGATAGTGTATCAACCTATTGGGAGGGTATTTTAACCCTCAATGTTTTCGAAATCTAATTCTAGTTTACTAATACTCCAGAAAAGTTTTTTTTACTCACTATTTCATCGCATAAATGACTGGAAACGTTACCGCGAAGAGGAAGGAGTGATATAACTGATATTTACAATACAAAAAATCTATTCAGTCACAATATGTCATCATCTAATAAAGCCAGGATATTAGCAAATGAAAAAGACATATAAAGACCGACCTAGATAAGACTTAATAAGGCTAAATGTTAGCTTGAAAAATTATATATTCGTCCCCATTCATTTTACATGCTGTACCCATTTGCTAGAGCAAATCTAATTAAACAACGCATTTAAATTATTGTATTATTTGGAATATATTTCAAATAATGTTTATTAAATCCATTTTTTTTAACTACAACCCGACGCCATTTTGTTTTATACTTCTACAAAAATTGTGAAAAAAAAAAGATCTGTATGTATAATCTATTAGTCCGCAACCGATCAATTAAAATATAAATCTAAGAATCCAAGCATTAAATTATAACTAGCTTTGCCAACAATGCCCTCCGGTAAATTCCCCATCCCGTGGGAATGTGGGGAAATCCCTTCATAGTATGAGTCTACTAGGTTGAAGATTAATTTTAAGCGAAATCCTGAATTCAGTGACTGATATCAGTGATATATTATAGTAATAAATTTCGCTACCTACCCTCAGAAAAAAAAATCAAATACCCGCATTAGTAAATAATAAGTAGCACATGAATACGATCTCAGAAGATGTATAATGAATGAACTATCGTTTTATAGATGAAATTCAATATGATCGATAGCGACATTTAAACTACATTTATCGATATAAAAGTCGTAACTACAATAAATACAAGAATCATTGCATTACCGAACTACGATAAGACACCGATCTACGGAACCTCTCGCAAGTTTTAGTCGTAACTCATAATGTGTGTGTAATACGGTGTCTTATCGCAATTTGGACGTTTAAAGTTATATTACCTGATACATTAGAAACATGTTTGCATAAAGCGCCACATAAATACTACAAATATCATTAAAAACGTTACAATAGGTCCAAACTTCGCATAAAGTCAACAGCCTCGATGTGTACGGTTAGCAAACGAATTTATATTGAATGTAAAATTTAAAGTAATTTAGACGTCAAAACACAGTCGTAAATTTGTTCCTATTCTCAGTTTGGACCTACAAGAAGCGTGTTTGAGGGATGACGTTATAAGCGGTATATGTTACAAATCTCTTAATAGCATTCTAGTATTAGCATCAAATACGCCCCCCGAAACACACACACATACACACACACTATATGGGACCGCTTTTACACACACAAACATCTAAGTCATAGGAACGAGCCGAGTAAATATTTGATAAGTTAATTGCTGTCAAATATATACAACGTTATTGTTTAAGTTATGTGTAGAAGTTTGAAAAGCTACGTAACTCCAATACGTCTTTTCAATATATCACTGATTTTTTACGAGTGGAATTTTCTTAGTAGATTACACGGCTACTGTCATCTGTTATATACATCAGCCCGATTAATGTTGGTTTTGGAAACTAGAAGCCCAGTGACTTGGGTTAGAAAGATCTAGCAACGTGTCAGCAGGAGCTCATCATACCGCATTTTGGATAACCCTGAAGGATGCTGACTTTAAAAAAAATATTCACAATACCAAAACAAGCACGATTAATCCTGCCTTCACCGAATCGAAACGTATGCAAAAGTTTAAAACATTTTAATTAATAAAGACTCAAAAGCTACAACTCAGCGTTATGTAAGAAGTTACTAAAAAACTTGTCAGAAGACATTTGTTTTAAACACCTCAACCACTTAACAAAATTATTGTTTATGAAATCCATTCTGGTTAATTATAATAAAATGTGCATAACAAAACAAATCCAATTGATGTATACGTCTCTATTTATATTACATTTTTCAAATTTGTTATTTTCCTTTTACAATACGCATAAGCAGATAAAATCAATCGCATCTCATAAGAACCAGTCCTAAATATGATTCGAATTTGTTTGCAAATATGATACCAATTCTGGTTGAACTTCTCTAAATGAAGCTAATGGCTTACAGAGCTCTAGAATCGTTTATTTAGAAAATATTCGCGTATAACACCATTACAGGCCGACAATGTTTGACGACGGAAAAGCCCAAATAGCCTTTGTGAATTCTAAAAATAAAGAAATTATAAGTGACGATGGGCCTCATTCGAAAGCTCAGAGTCACTCAGCGTGCGATGGAGAGGGCTATGCTCGGAGTTTCTCTACGCGATCAAATCAGAAATGAGGAGATCCGTAGCAGAACCAAAGTCACCGACATAGCCCTACGAATCGCGAACCTGAAGTGGCAATGGGCGGGGCACATAGTCCGACGGACCGATGGACGTTGGGGCCCGAAGGTGCTGGAGTGGCGACCCCGCACCGGGCGGCGCAGTGTAGGGAGACCCCCCAGAAGGTGGACCGACGACATAAAGAGGGTCGCCGGTAACCGCTGGAGCCAGGCAGCACAAGACCGGGCTTTGTGGACGTCATTACGTGAGACCTATGTCCAGCAGTGGACGTCCATCGGTTGAAGCGACGATGACGATAAGTGACGACAGAATCGACGACAATAACTTCCAGCAATCTTATAAATAAAGTTATGTCTATTAAACCAAACATTCTAACACAAGGGTACCCATACTTTATTTTCTGATCAGTAATCCTTCTAGCTCGTTGCACGTAAATAACAGTAAAAGGTATCCATCTTCCCTATAACGTAACAAATCTAAATATATAGTACATATTTTATAGCTTTAATATTAAATTCATTGAAACATTTAGTTTTAATAATACTTTATTGACATGAAAATATTCACATCAATTGTCTAGCCGAACTAAACGTTTGAGAACCTGTGTTATAGACTGGGAGCCGGCGTCACTTTTAGTAAAACGACGAAACATTCTAGAATATAATATTTGTAAGTACAAATTGATATATAAGTACATAACAAGCTGTATTTAAAAATTATAGGGAAATTTTTTTGAATTCAAAATATTTTTTATTAGTCTGTTGGCAGACAAATGAGACAGTACGTTGTTTTATTTTAACAATTAAAATCAGCACAACATTCAATTATAAATAATCTACAATGTTGTATTAATCTTCAGTAAGAAAAAAACATTCTTATTATTTTGATAATCTAATGATAAAGTGATTTTTTTAGATAGATCGTTATTGCACTCACGGCCAGAAGTATGAATTGCTAATAATAAATAAATTGCTACTAGCTAACCAATTGTTAGAGATATTTTAATTTCATCCTTAGCTAGGAATGTAATCTGTTGATTTTGATAAAAAAAAAAGGTAAAAAACCATGTACATATTATTACGCCATTATAATGAATGTTGGTATAAAGATAGATGGCAACTTGGAGACGGTTATAGGCTACGGTTACTCATAAAAATGATATAGGGGCTGGAGTAAGGGGAGGGAAAAAACTGCGACGTCATCTGATTTATTTCAAACTTGAATATAATCATTATTACCAATCATTTATTAAAGTAACAACCCTGTATCAATAAATTTATGTTGGAGATTCTAAATTCACATGACGAAATGAAACTTGTTTTCGTAAAAAAAAATCTTTTATGTTATTAATAATAAATATTATTAACACTAAAGCATGCCGTGACGAATTTGCAATATAACTGTATTTACTATTTGTAATCAACGCACATTTGTTATAGAAATTAATTTGTAGAAGGCGTCGGCAATTTTTACAATACTACTTTATTCACCGTAACTAACGCCAACTTAACGCATAACCCTGTAAACAATGTCGGTAGTTGTGTAAAATTGCATGTTTAAATTTTCAAATATTATTTAAAATGGGCTTATTTTGCCTATTTTGCACAATTACTGACAATATAATTTGATAACCTTGTACATTATGTCTGTAGTTATACAAACTTTGCTAAAGATTCATACAAGGCAAAAAAATCGAAGTCAAATTTTTTACACGATTACCCACATTAATTCATAATAAATATTGTTAGCACTAAAAGGCGAAATGTGACTGCTGGATACATTCACTATATGTAAACCATTCAAGTTCGTAGTAGAATTTATAAATTTTAATGTAATCTAGCTTTTTGTTAACAAACACCCAATCTCACGGTCCCATATAGTGGGTCTGTTATCTAGAATTTATCATGAGCTATACCTCCGCGACCCGGATATCACCGCAGTTAATATTGAACACAAATTAAAATAAATCATTAACAAAATATCGTTTTTATATGTAAAAAATAATAAATCTGCACCGATAGCAAAGGTGAGCGAGAGTTCAAAGAGAACTAAAAAAAATCGTTTCGGTACGAAATTGGCGATCGTACCGTCCGTAATGTAGTCGCCACGACGTCTAATGTTGGTCCATCTGAAAGTGAATAAGTTAATAATTATATGACCATGGCGGCCAATCTCATAGAGGGAGATAGAGATAACATTTTGTTACACACAAGATAAAGACAGACATAAGAGTGCAAGACGGTCTTATTACTGCAAGCAATTGTCAAGACAACCTTTATGGGATTAGAAGCTTAATAAAATAATTAATAAAGATATGCTTGAACAAAGAGAAAATGATCTATTTTCATTCTAAGTCCGATAGCTCAGTGAGAAAGGGACGTATCGAGACCAAAAAAAAAGAAAACAAATTAAAGCTGAATAAACAGCCTTTTTAGTCCATATAGGGGTTTACTTAGAAAAAAATTTTTGCAAGGTTCTAATCGAGACAATTTTGAATATTTTTTTCACTAATATATATACTTTACTTCAACTTATCATTTAGCTGTACTAACATGATGGAGATCCTATAAGAGAGATATATATATAAGAGATATCCAGGTATCTGACTCATCACGATATTTCCGGAACCATAAGCCTTAGAGACTTGAAATTTGGTAGGAGTTTTCCTTTTGTCAGAGATCAGCTAACAACGAATTTTACGAAATTCCACCCGCAAGGGGGGGCTGCGGGGGTGTTAACTATTGACTCATCACGATATCTTTGGAACCATAAGGCGTAGATTCGCAATTTGGTAGGAATACTCCTTTTGACGAGTAGAAATCAGCTAACAACGGATTTTATGAAATTCCACCAGCAAGGTTGCGGGGGTGTTAGCTATTGACACATCACGATATCTCTGGAACCATAAGGCGTAGAGACTCGAAATTTGGTAGGAATACTCCTTTTGATAAGTAGAAATCAGCTAACAACGGATTTTACGAAATTCCACCCGCAAGGGGGGGTTGCGGGGGTGTTAGCTATTGACGCATCACGATATGTCTGGAACCATAAGGCGTAGAGACTCGAAATTTGGTAGGAATACTCCTTTTGACGAGTAGAAATCAGCTAACAACGGATTTTACGAAAAACCACCCGCAAGGGGGATTACGGGGTGGTAATTAAAAAAATTTTTAATTTACATTTACAAATTACATCTTTTATGCTATGTATAACTTGCTTTTTGACATAATGGAAACTATCAAAAGTAAATTTTAGTCATTGAAGTATATGTGGTGTATCGAACAGGCTCAGCTCTGCGGCTTACGCCGACAAAAGAATTTGTCGTCTAACAGATTAGTCTAATCTCAATTAGTAGATTGGGTATTGCTGCTGATATTGATGCAACATTTTTGCTGCAGAAAAGGGCCGTTCGTACTATTTACAATATGGGTCCAAGAGAAACAAATTCAAGGCAGTCAACATAATGACAGTTCACTGCGTATACATATTAGAAAACTAGTAGACTGTAGAAGGTAACTGTATACGTTTCTATAATAATCTCCCACAAGACGTTCTAGAGATGCCAATTAATACATTCAATGTGAAATATCGTATTATAAGTTGCAAGATTACTTAGACGATAGAAACGAGTGGGAGTGAACGAATTGCTATAATTTGAATTAAAATAGAATAAACTAATATGATATTGTAATGATGATGTTAACAAAAAAAATAGAAAATACCCGACTGAGTTTGTTGTGGGCTTTTCTCAGATCAGGGCGCGAAGGAACCCTTGTAGCTTTAGATTTCTTTGATAGTTTGAAGTTCTTTGATACCACCATCAGTTAGTACATTGGAATAAGGGTGTGGAACTTAAAGATATTTTGATTTGAAGTATTTATATGTATGTTTTTTATTTGTAAAACAATTTGCCTAAATTAATGAAAATGCTACCCAAAAAAACATTCCACACAGACGAAGTCGGTTTCAGCTAGTAATTTCGATTATTATGAAAAATCTTTGGAGGGACTCAATTGCTAACTTAAAATAATATTGTGATGATAAGAAATAGACCGCACGACTGAAGCAAAACATCTCCCTAAGCTCCCCAAGTCAAGCGTGCCAAAAGTTTCACTTAATAAAATGTTTTTGTGGCTTCTTCACAGAACAAAGCGCGAAATAACCTGTGATGTGCAACGAAGGTGTTCACTCTTTCTCTCCTTATAAGTTGTACATTGGAAATAAAATATGGGGAAAAAATTATGATTCAAATCCACAAATCCCTTCCACACTTTTTATCCTTCCAATTATAGTACGATTTTTGATATAGTTTTCTTTTAATAAAGGAATATGTTGGAATAGTTTTCATGTAATTCAAGTTATCTGGAATTCCCGGGGTGAAAACTGTCGATAATTTACCTGTTCCTGTCCGTTGGTTTCCTGGGATTTCATTACGTCTGGGAGGTCTGGTGGGGATGAGTAGGGGGTCAAATCTAGAGCCTCAAATTCACCATTTTCTTTCCTGTAAAGTAAAGGCGGAAATATGTATAGAACACATACCACACTTTTAATAAAACTCAAAAGTTGTTCAAATCAAATCAAAATCAAAATATTCTTTATTCAAGTAGGCTCAAAAAGCACTTTTGAATCGTCAGAAGTCTGTCCGTTGGTAACAAATCTACCACCGGTTCGGAAAGTTGAATCCGCTGAGAAGAAACCGGCAAGAAACTCAACGGTTACTCTTTTAAAGATAGTTTTGTATGCTACAATGTGTAATATATTGCTTCTGTGAGCAACTGGAATCAAATCCAAACATTTCTATCGCTTAAATAATCCTCAACATTATAATATGCCTTTTGTAAAAGGATGTTTTTGACATATTTCTTAAAACTATGCGGAGGCAAATCCAAAACTGATTGAGGTATCTTATTAAAAATGCGTATGCTCAACCCGACAAATGATTTCTGAACTTTCTTCACTCTAAAATATGGAATTACAAGTTTGTTTTTATTTCTTGTGTTAAAATTGTGTATTTCACTTTTCTTACTGAATAAATGTATATTATCACGGATATATAAGATATTATTTAATATATATTGCGACGGTACTGTGAGAATTGATGTTTCTTTAAATTTATCTCTTAGAGAAACACGAGATCCTAATTGATATATGGCTCGTATTGCTCTTTTTTGTAAAATAAATATAGTTTCAATGTCCGCCGCCCTACCCCATAACAGTATGCCGTAAGACATAATGCTATGAAAGTAAGCGAAATACACCATTTTAGCAGTTTCAACATCAGTGTATTGTCTAACTTTTCTAATAGCGAATGCAGCGGAACTAAGTTTACTTGCCAGAGTCTTAATATGGGCGCCCCACTGAAGCCCAGAATCTAATGTTATACCTAGGAATACTGTAGATTTTACTTTCTCTACAGGAATATCATCACTTTTGCATAACTCATATGGGGTTTAAACTTATCGCTAAGAGTCACTCCTATCAATTCCTAACGGGAATACGTCCATTTATCAGTTACCCTGTATACAAATTAGTGATCCCGGAATCGCATGGGTAGTTGATCATATTATGTCTACATGCTATGTTTGTCATAAAAATTGCTAGCAGAGGCCCTGGGTTCGATCTCCGGTAGGACGAGTATAAAAATCGTATATTCTAAATTGTCTGACTCTGGACTGGTGGGAGGTTTCAGCCGTGGCTAGTTTCCACCCTACCAGTAATGACGTGCCGACAAACAAAAAGATTTGTTTTAGTATGATGCTGTGTAGAAATCATAAATTTTCAGATTAACACGCTTCCATCTTGCGACTGTATCATCACTTACCACCAGGTGAGATCACAGCGCTAAATTGCAGCAATAAAAAAAGGATATGTTGAAACGAAAAAAAAAATATTTAGCAGTTATCAGTGTGAGTTTTTGTGATTACTCCTAATATATTTAAAATATATAATATAAGAGATCATAGTATCGTACATGAAAAGGTTAATTATAACATATTGAAGTTAACACTGTCTACATTTAAATAAATTTTCAATTAATTTGTTTGTGACCAGTTACTTAGAATTTGAGATGGGTATGGTGAGTAATCCTTAAAGGATAGAGACCTGTTCGAGACATCCCAGAATTTTAGTAAGCCTATAAAATAGACATATCCTAAGATGCATTGCTTTGTTATATCTCTAAGGTAGCATGTATGATGAATGCTCCCAAGCCCACTTTATTTTTTTCTGACAACTTTCATTATATTTCGACCAATTTACATAAAATGAATATATACATGAATGTTCCCCAACAATCAGTAACAGGGACACAGACACAGTGGAGGACTTGTAATATAACATGTAAGGGTGATTCGTTTAGTAAGAACTGGTGTTCCTAAAAATTCAATCACTGCTTGTTTGAAATATATTTATCTTTATCTATATACACAGTGGACAAAATTTAGCAACACAATAATCTTATCAATACGAACATTTATCAATTAATGCATTAATAAAACAGGAGGTACATAGAGTTCAAGAAACTCATTGGCTATCTACATCCTCATACATAATCTGTGTCACTATGTTCATCCAGGCTTATCTCTGAAATTGCTCATCTGATTTTAATGACATTTTCCACATTGTTACTGATGATATTGCTTTGAGTAAGAAAGAAAGAAAATTTGTTTACTTATTCTTTATGCCATACATCACAATGCTTTATTACTTTTTACAATACCCTGTGATGTGCGGTGTAACCTAGAAAATGGACCCAGCATTTAAGCTACACAGTCTCCAAACCATGCAGCGCTGATTATCAGCTGGATCACTAGTCCAGGCAAGTAAGTACCCAATAATACTGATATATTAACTTGAAACTTCTTATGAAGGAGAAATAATTTTATTATGTGTGTGTTAAATATTTGACTTTACTCAGAAACTTATATATTAGATTAACTTTATAGTATACTAAAAATAAATACCTTAAAGCCAGCCCAATAGGGGCAGGACATTGTGCCTTGGCTGTAGCAGAGGTAAGACCATATTCAGCTAGTGTCTTCTCATCCTCCATCAGCTGACTGTCTTTATTGAAAAGCATCTGACTCGGCGGGTTTACCTTTAATATACCTAATGAAAAATCAAAGAAGATTTTAACACTATTATCTGTTCATTGTGATTTCATTTGTGTTATTCGGGATCTCCAAAAAAAGAACTCACCTCATATAAGCTATATATCGCTAACTCCTATATAGAATGAAGTCAAACATAAAATCCTAATTTTATAAGACAAGTGTTTGAAACTCTAAAATTACCTCTTGCCTATTGTATTAATGTAATTTTATGAGCATCATGTTTAATGATTTTAAGAAAATGATGACCTTGATTAATAAATATGGTGACACTATTATCAATAATTACAAAAAATACATCTAATAAGCCCATTATTATGTAAGCTGAACTTCAAATCAATAAGGGAAATACTTTTGGAGACCTTGTGATTGATTTAAGTTTTATAAAGTTTCCACTTTCTTTTCCTTAAGAACATTCTAACATAAAACTGAAAAAAATAGACATTTTTAAGTTATGTTGTGGCTAAGAGGAACAGGGGTTCATTTTTGAACTTATTATATATTAATATAGTCAAGATACAAAATATATTATGTGTATTTACAAATATAAATGAAGCCTTTGTCCTTTGTCTTTGGTTATTATACACATACTCTAAACCAAATATATGCATACCAGCTTTTTTATATATAAAACAGGCACTAGTTCATCTTATATGACTAAATTTCACTAAAAAACACAAATACACTCACTCACACTTACATACCCACTACATATCACACACTAACTCTTTGTAAGTACATGGTAAATATCTCAGTTTTGTCTTTTCATTGTATCCAAATTCTTACTTCTTAATATCTACTCTGTTAATTTGAATATTATTTAATAATTTGTGTAATCCATAATTGGCCTTGTATTAAGTATATTAATATTATATGTAACAATTTCTTATAACCCTGTTGTATTACCAATAAATAAATAAATAAATTGAAGCATTCCCACACCTATTGAAAAATTAATAATAAAATTAAATACTTATACTTGGTAAGCCTTTTAATTTAAATGTATTAAATATATCAAAGAACTCTTTTAAGTTATATGTTTACTAATTTCATTTCATTCTATTTCATGTTACAAACTTGTAAAAACTTGTAACAAGTTCCCTGTCTACTACATAACATATTTGGGCCTTCACTTATTTTACTAAGGAATCTACATAAGCCTCTGCATAAACAATAAAGTATTTTCATATTTATATTCTCTTCACATCACCATACTTAAAAAGAATTATAGTTCATTCCTTCCATAGAAAAATTTTAGTGGCCTATGAAATTACTCATGTGATTCAGGAACTTGAAAAGGTTGAGACCAAAATGTATCATACATGCACCTGTTAAAATGCCTTACAATCATTAGACAATCAAATGTAATGTTGTGGTATTGAATATTTTTGTGTCAACAGCTTTGTGATATACTTTTAACATTTAGATTTAGTAATTTTTGCAACAAACATAAACATTAAAAAATTAAAACAAAACATTAAACATTAAAAATTTTCAAATATCCTATGTTTGTAAAATTTGAAAGTAGGTACTGCTATCTTAAAAATTTACCACATAGTAGTATATGAGGTTCAATATAAATTTTATTTAATTACCTCGATAATGATAGTATAATAGCTTATAGTTTATTTTATTTTGATTCTGCTCATAATGTTTTGTAATGGAAAAAAATCCATTTGAATCCTTTGTGTGAAATAACAACTTCGAATATTTTTAAGCTATATTATTAAAAACACTAGTATAATACGTCCAGTTTGCCGTCATTGTCCCACAACTAAAAATAGATTTTTCGTATTTCTTTATAATCAGACTCACCTTCTATCATTTTCTTCAATTCTAAAACGGTAGTTGTATCCTTGGCGTCTGTGAAGATGGTTAATTTTTTTCGCCTAATCATTAGAAAGACGTCCTAAAAACAAAATTCACTTTGAGGTTACAAATTCTACATATAAAACTGCTTCTAAGCTATTTTAACTACATGAAAAAATTATTATCTATGATAAGACATAACTTAAAACTTACCATTATGATATTATGATTAAATATTATATACTATTTGTTTAGTGTAAAAAACGCTTCGAAGCGAACGAAGCGAAATTAAATATTAAATGACAGCTGGGCCTGGCGCACAACACAGACTCCGACGACAGCCATAGACTAATAATATATTGCCTTTCAGAAACACATTTCCCGAAATAATTTCTTCTTATTAATTTACTTCAAATATTCTTTTAACAAAGCGCTTTTATGAAATGTAAATTGCATTATTAACTAGATGTAAATATTAATTTATAATAGTGTTTATCTGGAGTTACTTTTTACATAGATATTTTTTATTTATTTTAATATATATAAATGTCTACGCAATCATTCTGATTTCTGGTCAATTACACACACTTAAAATAAAAATCATTACACACACAATCTTTAGAATACATTTTTTATATTAAATAAATTGCAATGATAATAGTTAAAAAATATTTTGACAAGTGCTCTGAGTTTGAGTTTCAGAACGTAACATTTTGTATTTTACACTTTACAGTTCAAACTAGTAAAATGTTTGCATCTTTTTTAACAAATTATTATTTCTTTAGGAATATAACATATATTGTAATAACATCGTCTTTTACTTGAATTTAATTACAATGTAACATCACTTTCTTATCTTTAATAACCTTCATATAATTACAATATGAATCGTCAAGTTTGTGTTAACTGCTTTAACAAAAAAAATGTTAACCATACCGACAACCGTCTGGTTACCGAGAGCTGTGGTCATGTTAAGTGCATGGACTGCCTTCTTCACGAGAAATCTGGTTGTATAGCATGTAAAAGAAATGGAATGAAGAATGAAACAATAGAAAAACCGAACACACCCGAACCGGCTACGACTTATTCATGTTCTATAGAATACGATGAGCAGTCCAAAAAGGAGCAAGACAAGGGTACCAAGAAAAAATTGGAAATAGGACACATAAAATTTGAATTAGGTTAGTTGTAATTGTCATAATTCTTTATTAAATTCGCTTCAAGCAGCTAAGAAAAAGTCTATCTAAAATATCTATAATTTATTGAATTGTATATATGTGTACACAATAATTACCAAATTGTGGATAACCTTTTAGGTATAAGTGAATTTTTTATCATTTTTACATTCCATAATACAATTCATTAATCACAAATTGTATTATGAAATTACTGACTTATGTAAATGATTTCAAAGGTAAACTACTTGACATTTTTTTAATTTTGCCTGTTGGTGAAGAAATATTTATATTTTATTTAATTACTTTAATATTCCCTACTACTGCTCTATACCATTCAGTAACTTGAATCATATTTAAGTGGCTTGGCCATTCCATTCAAAATTACTATTATGGATTACTTCTCTAATGCCCACTGAGCTTATCTAAATTCATATAACAGCCCAACTGTTTCAAAATAAACTCGATGAAACTTTATTCAAGTTGGCTCAGTAACTTCTTGAACAGCCAATTCTCTATTTATCAGTGAAGGTGATCTAACTTGCTGATAAGTCATTTGATGATGATAACAGATAGTTTATTCATTTGCCGCATTTAAAAAAAAATGAGCCAGCCAGCAGAGAGTTTTGTTGTGCAGCAAATAGATAAATCTCTGTAAATCATAACATAACCGATCTACATTCTTTTTATATATTTGTTCTTAAAATGAATAGTAAGAAAATACATACAACAAAAGCTGAGTCTTACAATTCTGAATTATTGGATTATCTTGTTAGACTTGACAGACATAGGACCATTGAGAAAAAGTTAATGTCCTGTAAGAGCAGAGCTAACTGCTAATGCTTAACTGAAAAGGATGAAGTTTTTAATTGCTGCTGGCTTGTCTGTTTATTACCTGATGGTATAGTTTGCATTGGAAGTTTTTTAGAGGTATATCCTTGCCACAGTTGAAGCCCAACCTAATGAGATACAGAAATTGAACATACAATTTTCTGTATTTTTCTTGCTCTTTCCTGATAAAAGTCTGATCAAAAATTTGGAATGCAAGATTGAAAGAGACCTCACAAAATCTATCTCTTACAATGGGTCAACTTTTGCTTTCATTCCTGGTATCCCATATGATTGCAACTGGGGATTTATGATGACTGGAAGAAGAGCACAAACATCTGCCGCCTAGTACCCAGCTTCCTTTAGTGGTGATTTGAGGAGAAATTTATATTGTACCTTGTACAATAGTGTAAAGGATGTTCAAGTTTATTTGTATCTGAAATTGTTGTATTTGTAATTTAGAACCTAAAAATTAAAATAATACACAATTCTAGTGTATTTTTTTCATTGGTGAATAATATTTTAACATAGGGGGGCTTGTATATAAAGCTTAAATGAATAAATATTTGTATTACATTTTAGATGGTGATAAAAAATCTTATTGTTGCACTGTTTGTAATAAGACATTTACTGCTCGCAGTCAAGTATTATATCATGCTTATTGCAATGGAAAGAAGAAGCCATATGAGTGTCAAGAGTGTAAACAGGTATTACATGTTGTTTAAAAATTTATTTATGTTATGAATCAGTGATGGCTTAATTGTGGTTGTACTAGCTAAGTAAGTAGAATTCCCAGGTTCCTTCCTGAGCTGGGCAAAGATTTAACATTTATTTACTTTAGAATTCTTTGGAATGTCTAGACAACACTCAAAATAGGAAAACAAGATTCATCATTTTTTAGGTGCTCAAAATTAAAGTGTAGCAAATGTTTGTTAAACAGAGATTATTAAGAATGAGTTTTGCTGTTAATTATTCTACAAATTTTCATTAATATGTCTGTAACTGGAATTGAAAATTTAACTACGATAGCATTACTTAATATAACAAATACCTTGATTTAACAAACTATCAAGATTCCCTAATTTAAATAAATAAATAAACCTTGATATGAACACAAAAACAAACTTGATTAACTAAAATAGAGTAAGACTAAATAACATTTGTGTATATTTGATCCACATTTGACCCACAAGGGACAAAGTGCTTGCACTGCCTCGATGGGCCCCACCACAAAGACAAAGATTCCAAAGAAATTATTTTTTTATAGAATAATGAAAACAAATCGAGCACTCGAGAATCAGATATTTTAATTGCACACAATTTAATTATTTTACTTCCATAATTTTTCTGAAGTCATTGTTATTTGATGCTCAAATATCTTATTACTTATAAGGTATTTTTTATTAAAGCAAATAGTTGTTTAACTTCTTAACGATGTAAGAAATAACTTGTCTCAGTTTCTTTACATCCAGATTGCACTGTACTAGGAGTAGCAATATATTTCCAGAGTTTTGTATCACAGTCCCATTACAAATACCACCAACGTACACACAATGAGGAGCGGGCATTCTCATGTGACATCTGCGGCTATTCTTTCTACGATTTGTCCAAGCTGAAGAGGCATACACTATCACATACCAGTGAGTAGATTCCTTTTTAATATACACCAAAAAAATGAACTTTGCTTGAAGTGAAGTGAATCTCTGAACATCCTAACTGGTAGATTCCTTTTTGTAATACATTGATATAATACTGCTATTATGCTGGTAATCTAGCATGTAATTTTATAGTGGTATCTTCATCCAGAATTTTCACCGATTACAGCCAAGTGTTATACATCAGCGAGGCCTTTTAAAGATATTTTATAATAAAATGTGATTAATTAGGTTATTCAATATCAATTACAAATTCACAATATTAGTTTAGAATTACCATATAAATCAAGGCTAAGCTGGTAAGAGGTAATTTACCTCTTATAGTTTCTAAACAGCATTATACCAGAAAGGGAATTTTATTGCTTGGTGGCAACTTCTTGCTGGTAGGGCGAGAACTAGCCACAAACGAAGACTTGCACCAGCCCAGATTCAGACAAATGAATAAATGTAATGCTTGAGTGTGGTTAGCTCCTTAGATCAATGGTACAATGAAATGTTACCAATATCAACAAATTAGAGGATATAATTCCAGAAGAGAGGAAGTATTCTTGTACGGAGTGCACAAAAGCTTTCAACAACGCCTCAGCGCTGCGTAAACACACGCTGCTGCACTCGCAGGAGCGGCCCTACTCCTGCACTCTTTGTGGGCGCCGCTTCCGTGACGGCTCCAACTACAAGAAACACGTAGACAAACACAGTGAGTACACACACATAAACGCACGGTCACACACTTGCTAACTCAATATACATATTTTTTTATTGTAATCAACTGCTACTAATACAAATATACGTACAGTTAGAGATATAATACAAAATAAGGCCACTTCAGATTACACATAGATAATAACAAAAAGAAGAATAAGATATAAAAAGTTGACAATATGTAATTACATAATATGAAATTAAAAATTCACAACTGAAATTCGTGTGAGTGATGTGTGTGTGTGTGTATGCGCAATTGCGTTTGAAGGGGGGAGGAGGGGGATCTCTGTGTAAGTGTTTGTGTTTAAACGTATTTAAATCTTGTGTTTACTATTTTTTCCTTTTAATTCCATCCCTAGGTTGGAATGATGTGCAGCAATTGCTTTTTTTAACTGCGCTTTAGTTAGGTGAAAGAGCAGAAAGGTCTAAATGTTGTTATTATAACTCCGTGCTAATGGTATCAAGACAGAGTTCTGGCCATAAATGTATTTGTTTTTGGTATTGCTAATAAGTGAGTTTTCCTAGGTCTAAATGACAATACTGTGAGCCACAAATGCACACTAACATTGATGCACATAATTGCACTGGCTGACACAAAGACACATACGCTTCCTAACACAGGTATGAACATGCACCGTTAACAAAAAGACTCATATATGTCCTCTTTAACACAGAGGCACATACATGCACTCGTTGGCACCGCGACACGTGCCCTATAGAGGTGCACATGCATCGGTTAACAGAAAGACACAAGCGCTGAACAACACAGAGGCACGTACACTCGCTCACACAAAGACACTGGGTTATCCGTTAGATTACTGTATAGCATCCCGGACTCTTTAATCGACCATATTAAATACAAATCTAAGGTTCAACCCACACTACAAATATTTGAATTTTTTAGCTTTTCTATACTAAATTTATATATTGCTTATTTAAAATTTCCTTTCGTATCACTCTATATAATACTAGACCCGAATATAAATCCGTGGACTTGTATAAAAGGTCAAAGGGTACAGACAGGGGAAGCGACTTATTTTATACTTTGTAAAGAAGTTACATCGTGAAATAAAAAAAATAAAATAAATGCGGTAGAGATGAGAGCGTTGAGAAGTATGAGTGGATTAAAACTGAGTGACAGAGTAAAAAATAGTGTGATAAGAGAACGTTGTGGTATAAAAGAAGACGTAGTGACTAAAATTGAAAAAGGTATGCTTAGATGGTTTGGGCATGTAGAGAGAATGAATGAAAGGAGACTGACAAAAAGGATTTATGAGTCAAGAGTGAATGCGAAAGTTGGAAGGGGAAGACCAAGGCGAACGTTTCTGGACCAAATCCAGGACATTTTAAATAAGGGCCAGGTCAAAAGTATTCTAAACCGACGAACTTGTATGAAAGGTTTAATGAGACTGAAAGAAGCGAAGGAGATATGCAAGGATTGTGGTAAGTGGAAGGAAGTGGTCTCTGCCTACCCCTATGGGAATGAGGCGTTATGCTATGTATGTATGTATAAAGAAGTTCTTTTGTTTCCAGAGAGGAAGTGTCACACATGTGGCGAGGACTCGTCGGTGGAGAAGGGGATTCACCGCTGTGTTCAGCGGGTGGTGGTCCCACGGTCTCACGTGTGCACACGATGCCGCAAAGCCTTTCATTCAAGGAAAGACATGCGCAGACACGCTGCTACACACACCGGTAAGAAATAATATATCACAATTTTTTTATCAATATATCACAATTTATGATGTTGCCTTTCAATCTTGCCCTTGATCTAACGTGTTCTCATTGAATTGCTCAATTCAACATGTCTCAATATGTTCAGACATGTTAAATTATTCACAAGTCAGTCATCATTGTTTAATGAAACTGAGATTTTTTGAGTAATTACTCTTTGTTTCGCTTACTTCGCGTTTTGAAATGTTTTATGAAGAACAGTTTAACCGTGTGGTTATTCAAAATTTTAAAACGCATGTCTAATATAGAATTTATTTTGTTTCAGATTCGAAGCCCTATCGCTGCAATCTATGTCCAGAGGAGCGCCGTTTCAGGCGAAAGGACAATTTTGAACGCCATATTCGTAATGCTCATCCGGATTGCTCTCCAGCATCCGCAATGTCCTGTGATCTCTCCGCCCTGCAAACCCTCCAGTCGGACCAATCCGAGGTCTACGCGAAAAGCGAGAAAATTCGACTCGAGATACTCAACCCACTCTCACCACTACCACCAGACTTGATAGAGAAGCACATTGAAACAAAAAATAATGAAAATATAACAAAGAATACTGAAAGTGCTACCAAGAACAATGAAAATGTAACAAAGAATGGTGAAAGTCTAACCAATCACTTTGAAATTGAAACAAAAAGTTGTGAAACTGTAACAAGGAAAAGTGATAGTGTTGTGGACACAAAGTCAATAATCGAAGCGAATAACGCACGTGAAAGTGTCATAGTGGAGAAACGTAACACAGATAGTGAAGTCAAAGCACCCAGTCCAGAAAACGAATACGTTCACAAAATACGCAAAGCTATCATCCCCCTCCCTCCGATAGACCAGGAGAAGTTCCGCAGCGTACAAAGGGGCCACTTACCAGACAATGTGTCCACAGCCCCAGTAACCAACTTGGAGATTTATAAGAAGATATTGTTTGAGAAGGTGGAGAAGGATTCGGCGGAGATCATACAGAACCCGAAGATGCATTGGAGAAGGAAAATGGAACAGGATATCAATTAGTAAGTCATTTTTTATTAAGAACCTTAAATATCTAATCTAGATGTTATTATTTAAGATTGTAGATTCTCTTTTAGACAAATCCCAGGTTCAACTCCTGGGCAGGCATCACTGAATTCCTCGACAATTGAAAAGTGCTATAAAAGTTTGTGTAAAGGCTTTTTGTTGTAACTTAAAAAGCGCTGTTAAGTAAGATATTGCAGACAGTCTATGAGTGTATTACATAAATTAGAAGTACCCTCAACTCATGTCTCCGTTTTCAGATGGAAAAGAAAAGGCTGATAGGATGGCAAAGCGATCCGGACTTCTAGTTTTTCATAATTAGATATAAACTATGTGTCTTTGAGCTAATCTTTGTGTCTATATAATAGAGAATATGTTGTTATATATATTGTATCTATTTACGTGGTTTAAATAAACCTTTATTGACAGCCGTTTACGTCTAATGAGTCAAGTATAAAATCTTAATCAATTATTATTGTACTAATGGGATGTTATTTTAAGCATCAACCTGTATTTATAAAAAATCATAATGTAGGTTGATGAATAGGATGATATAATTATCAAAAACTTCAAAATTTTTAAAATATCAATATGACTCTTACATAGGGGTTGTCTTTTATATATAGCAGTAGAGGAATATGCTAAGTAATTTAAATTTGATGAGTTTTCACATTAGAATTTACCAACAGACAATTTAAAAGAATTTGTTAAGCTTCTTTTTCATAAACAATGTCAATAAATGAAGATTAGTTGTGTGCCAAAGAAAGAATTGAACTTGATGAAATCAATTAAATGTTAAGGCGGGTAGTTCCATTCTCTCTTTAAATAACAACAAACAAACAACAATGCGAGTGTTGAACTAGAGTGTTGAACTAAAGAGGTGTGTTGAACAACAACAATTTTCAAATAATTATGGCAATATTGAACAACACTGGATATATTAATTTATTGGTATATTAAACACCTATATGAGCATTAACAACAAAAAAGAATAGAAGAGGTGTGTTGAACAACAACAATTTTCAAATAATTATGGCAATATTGAACAACAGTTTTATTGGTATATTAAACACCTATATGAGCATTAACAACAAAAGAGAATTGAATTATGAGTTGGTGAACAACAATGGAAATATTTACCTACTGTAATATTAAACAATTAATAAATAAAAGAGACTATTTAACAACAATGCTCGCTTGTTATTATATGGGATGTATGTGTTGTTACACAAGAATAGGACTATTGAACAACAGTGAGATTTCTGAACAACAGTGGTATTATTAAACAACAATGTGATCATCAAACCACAATAGGGATATCGAAAAGGAATAGGAGTAATGGTAATAAGCATCTTGGGTAGCAATAGATTGAACAACAATGGAGGTGCAAATGAGAGAGAGAGAAAGACTGGGAAAGAATGAATTTTTATCGCAACGTATTGATAAGTGACTGTGCCTCGAAGTCAACGAATAAAATAAAAACGCAGCCTTTTAAGCTCGTCTGAGACGTTAACTTTACTTTTTCATTTTGGAAAATGCCAGCAGCATTTATCTTATATCTATAGGAATAAAAACATAATTTTGCCTAAAAGATGTCTTATATAACACAACTCGCAGATTTAATGCAATAATAACTTTAAAATAACCTTTGTGTAAAATATATGTCGGAGAATAAGAGAGAACGGAGAAGGATAAAGCACAAGGGCGCAGGGTTCTCCGCCGACATCGTTATTAATTGGATCCATTATTTAATTCCTTATTCTGTGGGCGATCGTGGGTAATGTTGGTGCAATTAAACACTTTGTTAATTAACTCGGATTATAATGTTCAATCACTTAATGTTCCCGATATCAATTTAGATAAACTCATTAACACTAATAGCTAGGAACGCGACAGTTTCAAAAGTCGACCACTCCGGCTGACCGCCACTCGAGAACTGCCGAGAGATGGGCCGGATTGCCGCTTATTGACTCTGCCCCCACGCCGATACACAGATGGCGCCAGCGTTCCACAGACTCTTGCACTCCGACATATATATTTATTTTTTTCTTTTCTATAAACATTTCGTTTATAGCATATAACAGAACTTGCTGGTTTATTTCAAGAGTGACATAACTTCATAATCTTTATATAAAATAATTTTTATAGCATGTTTTATTTCTGTAAAAGGAAGAAATTAGACACGATCACAAAACGTATATTTTGTGTCGCTATCGATGTAAAAGGCTGTATTGTGAAACGAATATTTCTTACTATATTAAATGCAATTGTTCTAAAATAACCATCTCGTTGTGTAAATATAAGTCAATTTTCTCAACTTATACGTAACAAGAAATTTAACTGTTTTTTTTAAACTTGATGTTGTAATGTTAGTGGATAGTCTCGACTGATTGTGATCTCCTTCGATTGATCTCAACTTTTTTTATTTAATCTAGATACAGAAGCTATTAGCAAGTATATATATCGACACTGGGAATTGTAATCGAGCTCACCAGAGCAAGAAGAAGCACCTGCCATCTTAACCATTTAGAAATACCCAGGATATTTTATTAATATTTTCTGGAATATCAAAACATTGTAGATGTGTCTTTCTTGCCTTCACAATTTCAAGTGTCTACTCGTCGTTGAATCAGTCAGTCATATTGTGATAGTCGCATGAAAATCCGTTCAGTAGTTTTTGAGTTTATGGAGAATAGACGCGGCGTATAATCGTATACTGTAAAAAAACTTTTCTATTGTAATGATGTCGACTGTTTAGTTTTTCTATATTAAGGATACACTAAACTCCTGTAAAAATGATAGACTGTAAGTGGAGGCTTTTTATTCTTCAAAATATGTAGTTATTTTAAAGCCTAAATTTAATCCGGAAATTTTAATTAGCTTTCTTTTATTACAAACTTTGAATTCATAGATTTTTAAATATTTAAAATCTATTTTATGGTATATACGAGGCCCGTTAGCCACTACGGCGCTGCAGGCATACAAATAAGAGTAAATGTAATAATTACGTTTATCTAAAGATATTGTTTTTTATATATTCACCAAAAAAATTGTGTTTATCAGATGAGATGTTCCCTCCCAATATCCTCATAACACTTGTGGCCCGCACCAATATGCTAATAACACTCGTGGTCCGCACCAATATGCCTATAAAGTTGGTGGCCCGCTAAAATATGCTCTTAGCACTTGTGGTATGCACCAATATACTCGTAAAACTTGTTGCTCGCTACAATATGCTTATAACACTTGTTGATCTTACTAATATGCTTATAACACTTGTGGCCCATACCAATATTCTTGTAACACTTGTAGCCCATATCAATATGCTCATAAACTTGTTGCATTTACTAATATGCTTATAACACTTGTGGCCCATATCAATATTCTTGTAACACTTGTAGCCCATATCAATATGCTCATAAACTTGTTGCCCTTACTAATATGCTTATAACACTTGTGGACTATACCAATATTCTTGTAGCACTTGTAGCCCATATCAATATGCTTATAACACTTGTGGCCCATACCAATATTCTTGTAACACTTGTAGCCCATATCAATATGCTTATAACACTTGTGGCCCATACCAATATTCTTGTAACACTTGTAGCCCATATCAATATGCTTATAACACTTGTGGCCCATACCAATATTCTTGTAACACTTGTAGCCCATATCAATATGCTTATAACACTTGTGGCCCATACCAATATTCTTGTAACACTTGTAGCCCATATCAATATGCTTATAACACTTGTGGCCCATACCAATATTCTTGTAACACTTGTAGCCCATATCAATATGCTTATAACACTTGTGGCCCATACCAATATTCTTGTAACACTTGTAGCCCATATCAATATGCTTATAACACTTGTGGCCCATACCAATATTCTTGTAACACTTGTAGCCCATATCAATATGCTTATAACACTTGTGGCCCATACCAATATTCTTGTAACACTTGTAGCCCATATCAATATGCTTATAACACTTGTGGCCCATACCAATATTCTTGTAACACTTGTAGCCCATATCAATATGCTCATAACACTTGTGATATGCACCAATATACTCGTAAAACTTGTGGCTCGCTACAATATAACACTTGTGGCCCATACCAATTTGCTTATCACACATGTTGCCCCTTTGCCCTTACCAATATGCTTATAAAACTTGTAACCCTTCCATTAGGAAAGGTCGCCGTGGTATATACCATAATAGATGGTACATTACGTGGTGACCGCGATTCAAGTAACAGGGTCGGAAATAACATACTTTTATCATGGTGTATTCCCAAAAATAGATTTTAAATATATAATGAAACTTCAAACGTTTGATAAATGAGTTTCATACCTAATTTTGGATTATGAAAAGCGTGTTGATTTTTATCTATTTTGTATAAGAGTTTATTCACAATTTACAATGTACATTATTTTATTGGGTTTTTTATATTCTATCCTACAATGTATATCTTTGCTGAGAAGGTTATGTATGCAATACTTTGATACAAATAAAATGGATCGTCAATCTATTGTTTTACTGATTTTCCCTGACCTTAATGTTACAAGTACTGACTGTAATGATACAAGTACTGACTGTAATGATACAAGTACTGACTGTAATGATACAAGTACTGACTGTCATATCAGAGGTCGTTGGTTTGATTTCCGGCAGTTTAAATAGGTCTATGTCCAGTTACCATACAAGCAGGAAACAAGTGCCGTCAAACCAACGGTATTTAATTTGCTTTTACCAGATTCAAGTATTATCGTCTTAGACAGTATCATCACTTATTGTCACGCGAGGTTAATTGTAAGTAAAGTAAGTAAGTAGCAGCCCATTAACGTCTCACTGCTGGGCACAGGCCTCCTTACTCCGAGGAGTGAGGGTTTTCAGAGCATAGACCCACCACGCTGCTCCATTGCGGATTGGCAGCCATAGCACACAAATGCATTCTCTATTCCTTCACTCTCATAGTCCAATGTGACGGGTATCCGACACGACCGGAGAGAGATCAGGCGCAGGACCGACAGCTTAACGTGCTCGCCGAGTCACAGGGGTGGATCACACCGCCAACTTCCCAACTTCGGGCATATATTGAGAAAATCTTAATAGAAAACTCAATATTGATTTTTGAATTGGCTAAACCCATACCCTCTTGTCTGTAGTCGAACATGCTAACCACTAACTGCCCCACCCCCCACAAACTGCCTCATTGGTCACTAGACCTATGATTTATTTACGGATTTTATTTACGGGTTTAATTGGCATATATGTATATAAAGGATCCTAGGCCTGGTAATGTAAATGATTTTTTTTTAAACATTTCAAATATCTTAATGCCTTTTCGCAAACAAGCCGGTAGACATTTCCTAGTTTAAAAGAACTATAAAAAAATAGGCACGTCATAGTAACATTTGGGTGTTAGCCAATTGCCAGTTACTGCTTAGGTAACGTGAAGACAGAGCCGGATCGCAAATAAATAAATGGAATAACACAAATAATTGGTGATCAATTCAAAAACGAATACTTATTAGGGACCCTGTTGTATTGTTTAATAAATAAAAATTGTAATCAAAAAAGAACCGACTTCAAAACAAACTCTTACGAATATATTAGTATGCTAAAAAATAAAAAATAATTGCCGA
Organism: Elymnias hypermnestra; assembly: GCA_015832385.1. Taxonomy (NCBI): domain Eukaryota; kingdom Metazoa; phylum Arthropoda; class Insecta; order Lepidoptera; family Nymphalidae; genus Elymnias; species Elymnias hypermnestra. The sequence goes on from JACTOM010000129.1 coordinate 220,754, forward strand.
TTGTTTTTTAGAGTTCTTCGTAGTGTTATAATTGGAGTCGGCGTCAGCCAAGGTAGGCGTGTCCCGCGTGGGAGGTGATGGCGCAGAAGGAGACAGCAGACCGGCTGAGGGAGCAGGACGTAGCCTCTCCCGCCATTCGCAGGCGCAGGGTCGAACGCAGACGGGCGGCCCAGGACCGTCGTCTTCCACTCTGGGCAGCAGATACGGGGTCTGTTGCCCGACAGAGAAGTCCCTAAGTTTGTAGACATGAAAATAAAGAGGGCCCTCATATCAACGGGTATTGCCGTCGGATCGCTGCGCTCGAGCATTGCCGTACCCTTCCCGCGGCCCTGTCACAAGGCGACGCGGAGGGCCGACACCGACAGGTTATTAGCCGGTAAAAGTCCGGCATAACCCAGAATATGCCCCCCGTGATGCTGTGGGTGTCCATGAGGATTTTCTACTAACAAATTTGTTCGGATATGGCTACACCTAAAAACGTGTTGCTCAGAGACAGCACCTTTCAAATGAAACAACTGTACAAAATGAAATTTACATTGGTACACACCTGGGATCGAACCCGTATGTTTATACGTCACAGGTCGGTTATTTAGCTAGCACGCTATCACCTGTTATATGGTAATCGAGCACATTAATACGCAAAAGGTTTTCTACACCCCCCCCCCCCCCTCCATCGACGAAATTTTCTTTTTTTATTGCTGACAGATTAGCGCTTGACGCGCTGATGGTAAGTGATGATACAGTCTAAGATGCGATATACCCCTTACGGTTTCTACTACACAGCATCGTACCGGAACACAAATCTCTTTGTTTGGCGGTACGTTTTTGCCGGTAGATTGGTAACAAGTCACGGCCGAAGCCTCCCACCAATCTCTCAGACAAATTAGAAAAGACAATTTCCTAAATTCGTCCTACCGGGGATCAAACCCGGGACTTCCCCTAGCAAAGCGAATACTCGATCCACTGCGCCAGCGAGGCCGTTAAATTGATTGAATTGATAACCTCCTTCTTTTTTTGAAGTCTATTAAAAATGAATACTTATTAGGGACCCCAGGGATATCTTAAGAATATATATAATTATAAATCCCTCGACTTCTTACATTAATTTATTACTCAATGACAATATTTACTAATTTTTTTTTTAATATTGACATTTTTAAACATTTGCACTCCTATAAGAGGCAAATAAAGTAAAACCAATAACTCTGTATACCCCTATTTATAACGTCGCTCGCTCGCTTCAACCGATGAACGTCCACTGCTGGACATATGTCTCACGTAATGACGTCCACAAGGCTCCAGCGGCTACCGGCGACCCTCCTTATGTCGTCAGTCCACTTTGTGGGGGGTCGCCACTTCAGCACCTTCGGCCCCCAACGTCCATCGGTCCTTCGGAATATGTGCCCCGCCCATTGCCACTTCAGGTTCACGATTCGCAGGCCTATGTCGGTGACTCTGGTTCCACTACGGATCTCTTCATTTCTGATTCGATCACGTAGAGAAACTCCGAGCATAGCCCTCTCCATCGCACGCTGAGTGACTCTAAGCTTTCGCATGAGGCCCATAGTCAGCAACCACGTCTGTTCGAAGACTTTAGTCTTCAGGCGCTGAGGGTTATCAGACGAAAATATCTGGCGTAACTTCCCGAAAGCAGCCCGATTAGTAACGTGCTTTTAGCAAATAAATGAATTGAATAGGATGTTTGTATTTTTTGCCAGAATGTATTGCACAGGGCAGCTTCTTCCGCCGGTTACCGACTCCAGGCTGAGACATGGGAGTGCATAAATTGCTTTAATCTAAATTACATTATATTGTGGAATGATGATGGTAAAAAAGGACACCCGACTGAATTTAGTGGTTTATCTCCTTCCCCCCGCGCCGAAGCTGCGATTGGGTAGGGATCTAATCATAGACTAACTACAAAGTTCACAGATACATAACATATTTTCTGAAGATTTTTCTCAGAACAGAACAAAACGATATTTGACGATTCAAAAGTACCTTGAAGACCTACTGAAATAAAGAATTTTTGCATTTGAATGTACGCCAAATGTTAATCAAGCGATTCTCTGGCTTTCAACAAAAATACATGTCTGGTTCATCGATCTTAATAGTTCAATTCATCTCTGTTCACCGATAAATCTATCACTAGACAATTCGTTACGCAAAGGGATTGGAAGTTCGTTTCATTGTCAATGTTATACAATTTCTCGCTCCGTTCGAAACAGTGTTGCATTGCTACCTTTTAAATCCAGTACCAAATAAAATTAGTGAATTTAACAAACTTTAATTTAATAAAATACAGAGGAAAATAATATATTCATATAAAAAAATATCATAATATAAGTCTGTACTTCTGGATTGTAATCGACTAGTCCGAAATGCATTTGTGATTATTAGTTGAAAGGCTTAATCAGAACACTAAAACCATTCCTTAACAACATAAGATGGAGAACGATATAGTCACGTCTATAACAGAGTTTTATAATCAGAAGGATTGGAAAGCCATAATAAACACTTATCGTGATCACCCTGAGAGGAATAAGGTATTATGGGTGTACCCTACCGAAGAAAATTTTAACTTTTTAAAACAGTGTATGGTGCAGTTAAAATGTAATAGGATTCTAAGTATTGGATGCGGAAGTGGACTTCTTGAATGGATGATAACTCAAGCCACAGGTACACTATGACTTATCTATAACATAACATGTCGCATTCTATAACTCATATATTACATAACACGTCCTAGCTTTTATATTACATAATGTACGTTAGATTTACTAAGTTTAGACTTATTATCAAATGAGATCGCAAACAAGTGTTGCTTTATTTAGAGTAGATCTGCTTTAAAGGAATAATTAAATAACAAATTTTTTTTTTAAATACAAAGCAGAATCCAGAATTGTCATATGCTTATATTACACTTTGCAAAAAGGTGGCTGTTCCAACATAATATCTTCATATTGATTGTGTCAATGTATGTCAAAGAAAAGGTAAGTAGAATGTTATTAACGTCTCGCTGCTGGGCTCAGGTCCTTCTCCCTCATTAGACAGAAGGTTTTTAGAGCATAGACCCACCACGCTGCTTTATATTCGTATTTCGTATTCGAGTACAGGTTAGAGCTTAATAAAACTTAATTAAAAATTCTTTTGCTCCGAACAGAACCAGAAAGCTGTTTAACAAAACATCTTGCTTTATCGGTATAGCTAATGTGGACTCAAATTCCTAAACATCATCTCAGGGATTTTATAAGACAAACACAATTAAATTGATTCTTACATCTAAATGTAGAAGTAATTTAGTAATTTTTTAAACATGACAATAAAAATAACACAAAGTAAGGTAAGGGAAGTAGCAGCGTTAACGTCTCACTGCTGGGCACAGGCCTCCTCACTCCTAGGAAGGGGAGAGGGTTATTAGAGACCCATCACGCTGCTACACAGCGAGTTGGCAGGCATAGTACAAAGTGTACTCTCTATTTCCTCACTCTCTGTTCTATCTGTGAATTTTGTAGTTAATCTATGATTTGATCCCTCCCAATCGCAGCTTCGGTGCGGGGGCGGGAGGGATAGACGCTACAATGGGGTAGTACAAACGATATTTGTAACAATATTTGATACGTGATAATTAATTGAATTACTGCAATAATAACAACTATATACCCGAAACAAAAGAACATTACACTCTCATAGTCCGATGTGACGGCAATTCGACACGACCGGAGAGAGATCAGGTGCAGGATCAACGGCTTAACGTGCTCTCCGAGGCACATGAGTAGAGCTCACCACCAACTTTTTAACTTCGGGCCAATATTGAGACTTTTGAATTCGCCCAGCCCGGGACTCGAACTCGAAACCTCATGTCTCTAGCCTAACATGCTACCCACTACACCAATGAGACAGTCAAAGTAACACAAACTGGTTTACTATATTAAATCTTTTAAGTGTTTTTTTTTAATTTTCAGGATTCCCTGTATCTGGAGTAGAAGTGGACAAGTCATGGTGGCATTGCAAATATGCTCCACCCACATTCATACCTCTATATTACACATCACCGGAGATAGATGAAGATGTGGTTACCTTGTTACGGAATGGAAACACAACTGCCTTATTATTTTGTTACTTTAACAACGGGCCAGCATTTAAACAGTACCTGGAATATTATTCGGGAGATATTATTATAATTATCGGACCGGGTTACGGAAAAGGGGTTCATACGGAACCGACGCCTTTTGGCGAATTACCTGACGATTGGGTTTTGTACAATTGGCAAGAAGTGGCACATACGAAAGATTTTATAGCGTTTTATTGTAAAAAAAAGCAACATAGGTAAAATTGGAACCCAGCCTATTATCTGACTGCAGTATGTAATTGGGCTAAAATGTGTAATTTTATATCCCAGCTTTTCCGTATGATACAGAAGTGAAAGGGTGGGAATAACGAAAAAATTTGTAGTTTTATATTGCTTGTGTTTTTGCGTGAGTGAAATATACCAACAAACCAGGATGTTTGAGTTAGAAAAGAACTGGCAGCTCTTTGAATCTATAATGCATCGGCAGCTTCAATGGTTAGACACAATGTAACTAATATGTATTATTGCCAGACACAACCGCCTTGCTGATCAGAAAAGAACGTTCTGAACTCGATCGACCCCGCTACTCCGAAACTGATTGGCAGGTTACAAATTTGTATTAAATTAAATGTAAAATTTATATTTGTCCTTTTCTGTGGAGCAAAATATCGCGACGAAATCTTGAACGCATTAATTAAATATACGGAAGAACGGTTAAGTGCGAACGCATCTAAAACAAAATGTCGGATTTAAAGACAATTGTAAAAACTGTATTGTTGTGGGCTATACGAAGATATTATGTATATGTGAACATTGTGCTTAGTCTATGATTAGGACATTAAAGAAGTACTCAGTAGTGTAAAGTTCAATAAAATTAATTTGTAGAACCTATTAATTTTGTATACTTACAATATTCTTATTTAACGAGTTGTTTCATTGGCTAAAATAAATTAAAAAGTTACAAAATTATTGTTAAACAGTTAGAGTCCAAAAACTTGACCGGTGGGAATATTTTGGAAGGTTTAAAAAAAATAGAAAAATGACAGACGTTGTTGGTGTTGTCAGACGGATTTTGAAAATCGAGCTATAGTTAGGGGATGATGGGAGAAAAGCGAATTAAATGCGATAATATTTTGTAAAATGCAGAGTTGGAGTTTTATTGGCGTGGCTGAATAGGTAGTTCAAGCTGGTTCGCGAAAAAATATGTGTTTAGTTTACCCTAAGTTACACAAAGCCTGCAGCTAACGAAAACCAAACTACTCACCTATACTCTGGAACGCACAGCTTCCCGTTGGTATTCAGATGTCGCCAAAATCGCTGGCACCACAAGATTTTTAAAATAGTTTTCGGCACAGAATTGGCATATTACAAACAGTTAACTGCATAACGCACGGCGTTTTAACTTCGATTTAATGGCGGTTAATTAACCTCTTTCGTTTGTCAGTTAAAGTAGTCGCAAGTGGCGCCACTGTCGCCATCCAATCAGGTGCAACCGGACGCCCCGATTGGCCAATGGCAGCATAGCATTGCCAGCCACAAACATTGTGTAGAAAGGTAGACTGACCGAACAATTGTATTATTTGATTAAAAGTTAATGTTATTAATGAGCTTTACTTGTTTATATTACATTTCATTGAGATAAACACCAGATTGCCGGTTTTCAATTCAATAAAAAACGAGTGCGCTTTAGACCACACGACCCAAATAAAACATAAGTATACATGTGTATATTTTCTACAAATATTTAAATTTATTATGTTCACCGTCTCTAATCGCATTCACTAGTTTCCCAGATCTAAACGTGTAGGTAAAATGAATAAAACATTCTCATAAAAACATATAATAATAAAACAGTCTTTTAATATTGATAAAAATTTAAACTACTCAAATAACAATATACATCTTGAATCAATTCTTCATTAGTTCAATATTTTTAACGTTAATTTTATTTGTCGTGGGTCTCACGGACGTGTTCATCATGGGATCCTTCTTACCCTGGATAAAGTTCTGGCAGTCGCTACTAGTTTCAACAGGTACTACATCTAGACTATCTTTCTGATTGATTATAGGCACTTCGGTGACCATACGATTCATTTCGTTAACAGGTATCTCTGTGGGTATACTATTCGAAGGTATATCATTTTCTAAAAAGTGAAAATCGTTGTGCATGAGGCACAGAGATTCGAGAGAGAAATTCATATCGAATCGGGGCAGTAACTTGTTATCATCAGAATTGTCATCTATTTCTATGACATCATTCTGTTGGTCTGTCTCTGGTAGAACAACGTTGGACAGATCTAAATGTGATGAATACTGTTCCGGTATGATATTATCTATCATGTACTGATCGATTAATGGCGGGTTATTAGCAGTATTGTTTAGGGCGAGTGTGTAAAACGCGTCAGATTTCACTTCGTTTTTAATCTCGTTCATGTTTTTGTGAATATCTTCTAATGGCGGCGATGCCTTGTATTCTCTGGTTATGCCTTGGTTATTTAGTAGATTCGCGTTGCACATTCTCTCTAAACTGGGCGATTGGGTGTTTTGTTTGATTGTTGTTTCTAATTTTATATAACTTGGATCATTAGTTTGTATTTTTTGCGGAGGAGGCAACACCGGTAGAGAAGTTACATTCATTTGTTGATTGAACGAGAAGATTTGGGGGTTGTTGTTTATCCCGTTATCGACAGGGGTCGTTGCGGAATTACCTAACATATTATCCTGCGGGTACGCCATAATAGTATTTGGGGATTCGCTGAGAACAGGTTCCGGCGGTAGCTGCATAAATTGAGTTGTGATCAAGTTGTTAAAAGTCACAGGCCCTCCTAAGCCGTATCTTTCATTGTCTTCCAATTGTTTAAAGGCCATTTTTTGTTGGGAATGAAACATATTAACCTGATCTGGACCTTTCAATATCAGATTACTTTTAACAGATATTTTGGGTTTCTTCCGAGGAGCTCCATCTATTTCATTAGAAATATTTATAGGGGAATGTCTGAAAGATGGAATGGGGAGGATTTGCATGGGTTTTATGATTGGACCTATCACTTTTGTCATGGGCAGTGAGATTTTGTCGACCGATTTTATATTGATGTTGTTGCGGACTGATATTGATGCGGGAGGTAACCTGATAGGGAAGTTGCTCATTATGTTGTTGCCTAAACTACTGGTCACAGGGGAATGGGTGGATGATAGAGAATTTACATTACTATTTTGTAATATGCCTTGATCCAAGGTAACTGATGGATTTAAGAAGTGAAGATTAGCTTGTGTTGAATCGTAAGTCATTTGCAGCGGATGTTGTGTACTATATTGATGCCTTTCTTGTAAATCAAAGTCTGTAGAAATAAGGCAATCGGAATTGTTATCGTCTTTACTTAAATCTGTTACAATTTCGTGATTATAATTTGTTTGCTGAACGTCATCGGATGCGGCTGTGCAGTAGTTTTTTGGGTACTCTTGAGACATTATATCTGGTAGACTATCACAATCAAACACTTCGATAGGGATTGCGTTGACGGTTTTCGGATTACCCTCAGTAATTTGTTCAATGGGTTCATTTTGTACCTTTTCTGGCTTATCTGAATTCTCACTTGGTATTGTCCAACTAGGTTTGTTAGATTTAAGACCTTTCGTCATTTCTAAGAGCAACTTTATACCATCTTTATCTCTATGTGTTGTTAAGTGAACGTTATATTTATCTTTGCTGACAGATTTAAATGGACAATATGGACAGCAATGTACGTCGTCGGATTTTATATCGGGGTGTTTGGAGATCATGTGAGCAGCAAATCTAGTAGATTGAATGGCAGAATAAGGGCAGTATTTACATTTGTACACACTCTCTTTGGAATGTTTCTTTTTATGGCGACGTAAAGCGTTGTGGTCACCCGATCTGTATTCACATTGATCGCAAGCATATGGTTTGTCACCTAAAAAAATCGCAACGAGAATCGTTTGAGTAATGATTATAAATGCATAAATGATTTTGCCTTAGAAGAGCAAATGAGTACACACCATTATTGTACAATTTGGAATGCAACCTAAAAATGCTTCTGTAGTTCTATGAAAAGGCAGCAATAATTGTCATATATAAATTTTGAAAAAGTATTAATCAAAACTGCCTCATTGGTCTAGTGGTTAGCATGTTGGACTACAGACATGAGGTCCTGGGTTCGAGTCCCGGGTCGGGCCAATTCAAATATCAATATTGAGTTATATATTAAGATTTTCTCAATATGTGCCCGAAGTTGGGACGATGGCGGTGTGATCCACCCCCGTGCCTCGGAGAGCACGTAAGGCCGTCGGTCCTGCGCCTAATCTCTCTCTGGTCGTGTCCAATCCGCAGTGGAGCAGCGTGGTGGGTCTATGCTCTAAAAACCCTCTCTCATGCGAGTGAGGAGGCCTGTGCCCAGCAGTGGGATGCTAATGGGCTGCTACTTACTTACTTACTTTTATTAATCAATAATAATTAAAGTGAAAAGGCATATCACAAACAACTGCTAATTTCAAGTCCAGGTAGTTCAGGTTGCATATGAATATAAAGTGTGAAACTAAACACTGTCAAAAGTGACAGATCTTTAGGACTTTATATTAAAGCAGAAATCCTTATTGTGATAAAAAATATACACATCAGTATATTTACCAAAACAAAAAAATTTGATATCGGTATCATATAAGATTATGATACTGATATCAAACCTTTATTTTTCATACTTCTAAATATGCTGGAGTTTATATATCTATGTCCAAAGGTTCATAAGATACAAAATGGTTGTTCAAAATGATTGTGTGTGAACTTATTTGTTTTATTATAGTTTATTTTGTCCTCTAAATGAACTACACCTTTTAAGTACATAAGTTATTTTTATATAATTACAATAAGCCCATTAACGTCCCACTGCTGGGCACAGGCCTCCTCACTCAAATGAGAGAGAGGGGTTTTTAGAGCATAGACCCACCACGCTGCTCCACTGCGGATTGGCAGGCATAGTACACAAGTGTACTCTCTGTTCCTTCACTCTCATAGTCCGATCACACCGCCAACTTCTCAACTTCGGGCAAATATTGAGAAAATCTTAACAGAAAACTCAATATTGATATTTGAATTGGCCCGACCTGGTACTCGAACCCAGGACCTCATGTCTGTAGTCGAACATGCTAACCACTAGACCAATGAGGCATAATTACAATAAATTTACTAAATATTATGATGGTCACATTGGAATAATGGGGTGAGTATTCACTTTGATATTAGAGGTGCTGATTTTGGTTCTCAGCAAGGCGAATTTAGGCGATGTATTGTCTAATTACATCTCATATGGTAGAAGGATGCAATCAAAGATTTCATGTTCCAATATGATACTATGTAGCAATAATTAAGAGATCAATTCAATCTTATCGGGTAATTGCACTTCCCATCTTAGACTGTATCATCATTTACCATCAGGTGAGATTATAGTAAAGCACTAACTTTTCAGCAATTAAAAATAAGTACCAAATGAGTATGATAGCATAATAAAAATGATATTGTAATGATATGTTATTTTAAACAGTTATAATGATTGATGCTGCCATCAAAGAATGCTTACCTGTATGAGATCTCATGTGCAATTTGAGTTCTTCTTTTCTAGCTGCTGTGTATTCACATTCAGAGCATTTGAATGGTTTCACTTTGTCGTGAACAGCAGCCACATGTATGCGAACTTGCCTTGCATTAGTGAATTCCTTCTGACAAATATGGCACTGTGCCGGAGGACCATTCCTCCTATGATACAGGGTATGTTTTGAAAGCTGGTTGGCATTTTTAAATTTTTTTGGACATACAGTACCTGTAACAATTTAATTTGTAGAATTTTATGATTTCCCACCCCAGCTAATTTGAATCCTAGCTGTGCATGTAAAACTTGATTGAGACACTCTGTTCATGACAAACTTAGTAATGTAGTGTAGTCTAGTCTCAATGTGCAGTGAGACAAATTTAGGAAATTCCATTTATCTTAACAAACAAACATAATGCAGAGCAAAAAGGAGCCCCTCTCTGAATTCTTGAGTAGTATTAATTATATATTAAACAAAAGTAGTCTAAATCATTCCTTACAACATAAACTATCTGCTAATGAAAGTATCATCAAAATTGGTCCAACTGTTTTAGAGATTAGCAGGAACAAACATATACAACAATTTATAGACATTCTTTTAAATGTATTTAATGAAACACTTTTATTTGATATTATAAATAGACATTTCAGTTGATAGTGAAATGAATATACTTAGATATATCTTAATAAAAGTACACCAAACTCACATGAATATGCTCTGTATGTGCCATGAGATTTCATATGTACCCTCAATCTGTACCTCAGGAATGTTTTGTAACCACACACTTCACATGTGGGTAGTTCTAAATCTATTTTGTGGATTTTCCATAGATGAATATGCATTTGCTCTACTGTAGTGAATATTTCAGCACATTCAGGGCAAGTGTTCTGACCATCTTTATGACATCTCCTGTGATATAAGAGATTTATTTCTTGCTTAAATCTCACATGACAATTTCCTATTGAACACATTGCACCTTTTTCTTTTGAGTGAGTAACATTTCTAGTAACCTCAGTTCTATTGGAGTATGAATTTAACATTGCTCTTTCAGGCATGTTTGTAATATGTGTGGGTTCACTCTCTTTAGATTGTGGTGATGATATATTCTTATCTATTGAAGTTAACCGAGGCTGTATTGATGAAATCAGATCTGGTGGGACACTTGACATTTGAATTAAATTACAGGTATTATTTGATGTTGCAGTATTAGAGACATTTACATATTGAGTTGAAACATCATTTGTGTACACAATGTTAATGCTTGCTTCTTGTATGACATCTTTAGGATCAACTTTTTCAAAGTTAGGCATGCTCATTTTATTCAATTCATCTACAGATATAAATGCTACACCTTTAGGTAATTGCTTATTGTTCGCATTTACAATATCAGGAACTATTTCTATCACTTGTGGTATTTTTACTTCGGCTAAGTCCTGTTGTGGTTGTATTGGTAGTTCATTTGTTATTTCTTTCTTTAATTTTGCATCCTTTAAAGCTATTTGAACAAGGCTTTTGACCATTTTTTTTACGTCTTTAATGCCCATTTTATGATGGTTTCGAAGGTGACTCCTGAGAGTTTCTTCAGCATCAAAAATGCTAGTGCACCCTGGACAAGGTATCTGAATATTGTCTGCGAGACCATTGCGTTTCGCCAAGTCAGGGTGTACAGTAAACAAATGAAATTTAATATCATCCTCTGCAAATGCCATAAAAGGGCACGCCTCGCATTTGAAAAATGCTGTAGAACCAACCGATTTCTCCTCATAGGACATTACTTTTTCTTTAGATACAGCTGGTTTCGAGTCCATAATTTCAACAGAACTTTGAGATATAATCCTATTCATGTTCATATTGTAACATTGAGAAGTCATCGTTTTACGAACAAAAGTACAAATCTTTTAACATAATCATGTTGAAAAGGTTTTCTAAGTTTATTTTATGTATACAAAAATTTCAATACATTGTCATCTGTTGTAAACAATAGACAACAAATAATACAAAGATTAAAGATATAGGTTATAGAGTATATATAGGCATTTTTTCGTCTATGATGAGTGTAATAAAGATATTTTTTTTTGATGGCTGGCGGCGTTTGATTATAATCTCACCGGGACTTTAAAAAGAATAAAGATGTGGTCTAAGATAAAACCGCATTAACAGATAAGAAGTTTATTATGATTTTTCTATAGGCACAATTTCGTATCAGAATGTAAATTTTGGTTAGCTTGGCGGCACGTCTTTGTTAGTAATGTGTTCACTAGACAAAGTCCAGTCCAGATTGTAATTAGGACATGTAATTTTCTAATTTTGTCAGACTAGTGCTCGTACCATTGCCAAAAAGTTATTTCATTTTTTGAATATTTTACCATTATATTTTTATGATTTCCGACAAGATAAAAATTTTACAAGTCAGTACTTAAGCCCTAATCTTAATATAAAAAAACAGTCATGCTGATTGACATATCTATTATGACGTTACACTGTCTGTAATATTCAAGTCAATTCTCAATTTGTATTTGGCCGGTGCTTAAGGCATTTTTGTTAAATTGATACTGAATTTGAGAAAATGAGTGTAAGTAACTAATTATGTGTGTAATATATTGCTTTAAAATTTTATTTGTTACGGTATGATTCCTTTTTAGTTGGAAATTGAATCAATGGTGCGCTACGCGTCACCTATAAACCCGGCTGTGTTCCCTCACCTCACGATGCTGCTACTGGGTATCGGAATATTCTTCACCGCCTGGTTCTTTGTATATGAAGTCACAAGTACTAAGATGTCGAGGGACTTGTTTAAAGAACTTTTATTATCATTAGTAGCAGCTCTATTCTCTGGCTTCGGTATTTTGTTCTTGTTGCTATGGGTAGGTATATACGTGTGACGGCGCCGTTGGTAGATATCTATTTTATTATTCCTTGTTATAATTTCGAATTTAATTTGTATAATTAAGAATAAATTAAAATATAATAAAATGTTTCTGCATTTAACCCAAAAGTTGTTTTATTATTACCTTTAGTTTTTGAAAACCTATTCTTATAGAAAATCATTTAAAGGGATAAAAACGTTCTTTGCACATGGAAGCTCAATGTATTAGTGCAATGTAAACGTCGCAAAATATTTTTAGGAGTGTAACTACTTAGTTTTTTCTTATTGACTTATTAAACCAGTGGAAGATTTGTTAGTAACAGGCAGTGTAATGATGATTCAAAAGACATTTTGATTCCTGCGAATAATTATTATTTTTATTTTGAAAATTACTTTTGTGTCTTTCATCCAGTGGGACAGTAAGGTGTCTCTTAATCACAGTTGAATGACTATACTACTGTTATTATTTCTCTTAATTTGATGGAAAAACAAAAAATTGTAGTACCCCACATTTTAAACAACTTACTCAAGCTTTACCAAGATATTTCTTTTTGGTAGAAATAGAAGTTTTAATAGAAGTTGATATAAATATTTCTATTGTCTTCTGAATTTCCCATTACTGTGGTTATAACACAAAAAGAAAATTGAATAGACATGCAATAATGTATGACAATTATAATTCCTCTGTTTTATACATAGTGTATATTATACACATAAATGCACATGTCAAATATCACTTAATCTTATAATTTGAGTTCTGCTTTTATAAATTTGTGCCTTTTCTCACATCTTGCATAAGAACAGGGATTGAAATGGGAGTAAAGTTAATAGCCCTTGATGGAGCAGCCAAGGCCAATATGGTTCACATCAGCTGTTTCGTTGGCATTGTGGTTTCATAAAAGCAGACAATATTTTTCTTTCAGGTCTATTTAATTTTTGACATTTTCCTTAGGTGTATCTGAGGGTGTCCCGAAGGTACGCTGCTCCTGCTTTCTCTTTTGTTGTCGTCTAAACGCTTCATCTAGCAGAACAGTTTCGTGCATGCGTTTGGCTGCTATCACCTCCAAACGTTCCCGGAGAATGGGATTGGCTGCAATGTACTTCCTAAAAACATAGAAAAGGTACTAAAAGCAAGGTTTTATATCCCACTGCTGGACACATACTTGACTAAAAGGTTTTAAGAGCTTAGATCCACTATGCTGCGCCACGAATGTCATTTGACACATATTTCGCTGATCCCTATTAAAAAGATTATATGGCCACTGTCAGCGGTGTACACGCTGTCAGGAGACCGCTTCCGAAAACGAAGACGGGCGATTGTAAAGTACTAATGACACCTTTGATGATGGGACGGAAAAGAAAACGATCCTTATAGAAAAAAAATGCATCGAACAAAGTACACATGTTAGAAGTGAAACTTCTTTCACATACTAATTTTTAAGTCTTGTTTATATATATACAAATTTAAAACTTTAGATTTCCGAGATTTAGAGGAAAGAAGGGAAAAAGGAAGATATAAATAAAAAAATAATTTAAAATTTTAACAAAAAAAGAACCGCCTTCAAAACAGAGTTACAAATCTATTAATATGCTCTAAAAAGTAAGAAATAATTGCGTATTCCTTTATAGTGTTCTTCGTATTCTTATATTTGGAGTCGGTGTCGGAGTTATTTATACATGAGTGTAAACGAAGTCGCGAATATTAGCATAGATTAGCGAAGCGTAGACCCGACGTTATGACTTTGATATGTACATACCTAAAATGTACTTCATCGAGTCGGTACAGATGTGATATTTCAATTGCGACCACAGTGGCGACGCGTTTGTTGTCTTTCATGAGCAATGCCACGGCGCCGAAATAGGAGCCGTCTTCTAAGTGACAGACCTACAAACAATATTATTAATTTAGTAGTCTCCTTCTGTGAGGCCGTCATCTCGCAGAAGCAGGCATTAGAGAGGCAAAGGGGAAGAACTCTCGTTGTTCCTTCCTCCCGCTAGAGCTGAATATGTCAATGAATATTTGGCGTCCACCACTCGGATGAAGAGGGTTTCGCTGGATTTTAGTGGGTATTCTGGTGAAAGTCCTATACTCTGCTAGAGCACCGTAGAAACGTAAGTTCTCTATGCGTGTTCTACTGTATCTATCACGGGGAATGTTCTGAAGAACTCTTTAAATTAGTACCACCATAGTCACGGTTTTACGATCGGACAACTCGACGAACCGATAAATTTCATCCATATAACCTGGATGCATGGCCTTCAACCACACTTAGATACGGTCGATCTTTTTTCCACGGACGTGTAAAATGTGGAACGAACTCCCGCCAACGGTGTTCCCGCCAGGCTATGATGCAGATGTGTTTAAGAGGCGATTCAACTCCCACTTATTAGGCCAGCAATGGTACCTATGGTGCGGCAGGTGTTCGTGGGCGGCGGTGATCACAAAATATCAAGTGACCCGCAAGCTCGTTTGTCTGCCATAACTATATAAAAAAAACTCCTGGATGGAGTTATATACTCCATCCAGGGTCCATTAAGCAACTTCATACAATTCAAACTCACATTTTAATTCAATAAATAAAACCAAACTTGTAACGTTAAATTTTAAACTGGACTTGATTCCAATTGCTCGTGGAAACTAAATATAACATAGTGTAAACTTTTAAAAATCATGTACAAAAGAATAATTACTGGGTTTCTTGCAGGTTTCTTCTCAGTAGAATCAGCGTTCTGAATCAGTGTTAGATTTGTCACAACGAACAAACTTTACGATTCGAAAGAGCTTTTTTGTTTAATGAATATTTTGATTGTATCTATTCTTTGAAAAATAAATTTATAATAAATAAGTTTATTACTGTCGAAAAGTATGTCGACAGTTTTTTTTATTTGCCTATCTGATTGGGCCAGGTAGAGATTTCGAAGGCATACATTATATATTTTATTATATCTAAACAATCTACTTTCGTTTTATCTGGTTTACAATATTAATCAAAAAAAATGGTATTGAATATTTCAATACCTAGTTAGTAGTATAAATATTTATAAACAGCTACTTAACCTCAGCGCCTTTTAACGAATACACAGCAACTGTTCCGTAAGCGACGAAGTACATACAGTTGCCGATATCACCCGCTCTCACAACCAAGTCGTTGGCTAAATACACTTCGGGCTGAAAGTGACTTAGGATCACCCCAACAACGTCTGCCGGAAGTCCCTCGAAGAGCTTTACTTTGTTCACAAACTTATGGCAAGTGTGAAATACAATTTCGTGACGAAGTTGATCTAGAGTTAAAAACTATTTAATAGGTTTTTATTATACATATAAAATTTACACATTTATCAAGGACAATTTGAAAATATTAATTTAAAGAGTTTGTCGCAATATCTTAACGAGGGCCTTCAGGATTACCTCCCCTCGTCAGAAGTAGGTATATTGGAGCCCGTGGCAAGCCTTTCGATGAGGCCCAGATGATGAGTCCAAAAATCACCAAGTACTTATTTTAATGTTAATAGTTAACTTAAGTAGTTATCCAACACTAATAATAATATTATTTTCACGAGCATGGGTTTATACATTTATTAATTCAGATTCACCAGCCTATATACGTCCCACTACTGATGAGCTATAGTCCCTACACAAGCCTTCATCCAGAGACAAATTCATCTTCCTTGCGCTAGCCTTTCGATGAAGGAACAACATCTTGAGTAAACCTGCATTCATTTACAATGAAATAAAAATAACAATTAAGAAAAATCTTTTTGTCGAGCTTTCTGTTTCGCAAAAGTGCTTTTTACATAATGAAAGGCCATACATTATTACATAAAGAACATTGGGCTAAAAAATTTTAAATAGGCAGAATAACCAATTTCAATTGACTGTTGGTTGATGTTATGTACCTGTGAACCCTGTGATTAGTCTATGATTAGATTAGATAGATCTGTAATGCAGACAATTCCCACCCAAGCATAAGTTATTTAATGTTTGTTGAGAATTAATTATATAGGAGATACTCTACCCAAAGGACATTACAGTTGAGTTCTGTGGGTTGGTAGCATGTTACTTGCTTTTTGTGTATCTAGCTTTTGCGTGTGTTACACATTTTAAAAATTAAACTAGCCAACTTACTCCTTATTGCGATCAGCTGTCTGCCACCAAAACCTTTCAAAATCGGTTTAGCCCTTTCCAAGATCAGCCGGAACAAACTGGTATTTATTCTTTTATATAAGAGCCGTATGCTTTCATATGCATTTAGTGACAAGCTGTCAATTTAATATTACAAAACAGACATTCCAATTTTATTTCTATGAAACTTTCAAGGGAATAAGACCTCGATTGCTTGCACTTATTTGTACCTCATATAGGACATCATATAATCTCTACCTTCTCCCCTTAAACTTTTTAAAGTTTATCGTCTGTACCTGATAAGCAGTCGAGTACAGTGTCGTCCTTGTAGTACCTCTCCCAGTACTTGTGGTTGTAGTAAGTACGCACTCGCTTCTTCAAGGGCCTCGGGAACTGTTTACGCCGCATATATGTCTGAGTCATTATAATTAAAAAATAAATAATGACACCGTGCTTACGAGACAAAAGTACAGAAATTATTTGGCGGAATAAGCATACGCATGTGTACATATTATAAAACAAAGTCCTCCGCTGAGTCTATCTGTTTATTCGTGATAAACCCAAAAAGCACTGAATGGATTTTCATACGTTATACATTAACAGACAGAGTTTATCACAAGTAAGATATATGTATATAGTTTGTTAAGATTTTGGGTAAATTGGTTGAATTATAAAGCTAATAATTGGAAATCACATTCAAAAACATGAAGCCAGCCGATTGGAATTTTTCATCGTTAACGTTTCCTAATTTCTTAGAGATAAAGCTACAAAAGTATCCGCGATGGCATATCTATTTTTAAGGATCACTCTATTCATTTTATCTTTTAAAACATGGTCAAGTACAATGCGTCAATTAAAAAGTTATACTGATAGTTAATCATTAGCAACTTCAATGTGTTAGCTTTAATCTTTTCATGGACATCATTATAATCTTTTACATATAATTTAAATGTATAGCTTCTAAACTCTTCATAATTGACTTCTAAGTCGTAGCAAAAATAAATAACACTCGAGAAAACAAAGAAACCGGGACTCGCTTGATGTTTTATGCTTATAATAGCAACACAATAAAATAATTTTGATATTTATAATACAATATCTACTTAATAAGATACCTTAAACACTTGTAATAGTGTAGATATCATATAACATTTAAATCTAATCGCATGCGGTTGATAGTGTAAGGGTTGTCATTTGAACGTCTAAAACCATTTATGAAACAATTTTAATTATTCTATAACAAATCGACTTAATTAAAATTAATTTAAGATGGTCAAATGTCTAGCCTTATACTATCATTTTAAAATAGTCAATTGACGAACCGTGTACTCACGGCACTACTGCTGACAAAACATGTAGGTATAATATGTTCTACCATCTGTGCGAAGCCGTGTTTTCCTATTCTATGGCTTTTTTACGAGTGTATATTGTACATACTATATTTGTTGTAGTGAACACTCCTTACCTCGACTTGATTCATGAGTCCATGATATCTGATTACAGAATTGTAAGCTGTCATGTAAATATTCAGTAATAGCACTGGAAATGGAGAATTCTTTATTGAAGAAGCTAATTTTCTATAATTAATAAAATACACAAATAACCAACGTTTTATCACCTGTAGTGTAGATCATGAACATGGAGGCATAGAGTATCGTAACCGAATGTATTATGTACTCGTCAGGATTGTACACTCTGTATATTGAAATGCCTGTGCCTGTTTAAAAAAAAAACATTGTGTGGTTTATGTGAAACAGCTGACGCGAGCCAAAGGAACCGCTATATTGGATTTGTCAGTTCTGTCGAGAGCCTTTCAATTTATCCCCATTTCACAGCACAATGTAATGCGACATGCGATAGATGGACTTCATAGTATGTATGTACAAGCAAATTTATGAATTTCGTTGACGCCATTGTGCAAGTACTAGCTTTACTTGCAGAGGTCTGGAAGACAAATTTAATAAGTCGCATTTTCTAATTAGACTCATCAACACAAAATGCGTTTCAATACGATGCTGTGTAGAAACCATAAGAGTAATTTAAATCTCATGAGGTTAGGGTGGTTCTATCTTAGAATATTACATGATTATCAAGGGAAATTACAGCCAAGAAATAAGCTGTCAGCAAGAAATAAATCGCACATATTGTGGTGATGGATGTGTAATGCATATGCGCATATTTGGAGCTATTCTGCTATATGTAGCAGCCCATTAACGCCCCACTGCTGGACACATAGGCTTCCTTACCCATAGGGTTTTCAGAGCATAGACCCACCACGCTACTCCACTCCGGATTAACAGGCATAGTGCACCAGTGCACTCTCTATTGCTTCACTCTTATAGTGCGATGTGACGGAAATCCGACACTCGCGGAGAGAAATCAGGCGCAGGACCCATGCCGCCGACTTCCCAACTACGGCCAAATACGGCCTGACCCGGGGCTCGAATCCAGGACCTCAGATTTGCAGCAGAATATGCTACCAGTAGACCAATGAATCAGTCTTCTGCGGTATAACAAGCTTCCAACCCTTTTTTATTGGTGACAGTTTTAGCGCTTGACTGTGATCTCACCTGATGGAAAGTGATGATACAGTCTACTGGACGCTCTAATGGGTAAGAGGCGTTTATACCCCTTATAGTTTCTACACAGCATCGTACCGGAACACAAATCTCTTTGCTGGACGTCTTAGGGTGGTAACTAACCACGGCCGAAGCCTTCCACCAGTCCAGGCTCAGACAAATTAGAAAATACAATGTCCTTAATTCACCCTACCCGGGGATCTCTAGCAACGCGAGTACTAGCTCCACTGCGCCGGCGAGGCCGTCAAACCCTTGCGAGGCCAGCGACCCTCTCTTCTATAAGAAGCGTAAATTGAAAGTCAGATGAAAGTACTTACCATACAATGAAGACAGACATAAAAATAGAGCCTTTTGATATCTATAAGAGACACTAAATTTAGTTAAATCACCGTCGGTGGAGTTGAGGAAGAACGCATGATATCCAGTCGGCATTTCGCCATTCCCTGGAAATGCATTCAACCTTTTATTGTTATATGAGTTATCTAACTGATGTATAAGTAAGAAATAATTGCGTATTCTTTTATAGTGTTCATCGTGTTCTAATATTCGGAGTCGGCGTCAGTCAAGGTGGATGTTCCCGCGTGTCCACTTGGCAGCTCCCGCGTCTCTCCCACCTGTAGCTATATATGTACTTACAGCCTACAGCTATATATGAAGGTACCTTGGCTGACACCGACTCCAAATATATGAATACGAAGAACACTATAGAAGAATACGCAATTATTTCTTACTTTTTAGAGCATTTTAATATATTTGTAAGACTCTTTTGAAGGCGGTTGTTTTTTTGTTAAAATTTTTATTTATTTTTTAATTTGTAGTGAATCTGAAATAAACGTATTGCAATGCAGCAACAAACGTAAGCTCATTGCTATTTGATTATAGACACTTATATTTTCTGCCTTAAACCGCACCGTTACTGTAAGCCGTTGAGGAGATCCCTTGATCTTCATATTTAATTACGACTAGCACTTGACCATACCGAAGGTACGGTAGGCAACTCAAATATCTGGATAGCCTATAGAAGATTCTGTCGAGTATCGTTCATTTGCTCCTACGAATTGAAGAGTTCCATCACTTTGTCATGGATTCCATCATCAAACTCTCACAAAACAATCCTTGAAGTATATAGTTTCCAATAAAAAAAGAATCATCGAAATCGGTTGGCGTGATCTTGAGTTCTCCGTCCATTTGTCGCGCACATGCTTAATGCAATTTAAGATTTATCCGGTTTTCTCATGGATGCCATCATCAGAACTGGATTAAAATAATGGGACCCTATGACGAGCACCACCTTTCATTTAAAAAAAAATCATCATGATCGGTCCACCCAGTCGGGAGATATGAGATAACAAACATAAAAAAAAATACAGACGAATTGATTACCTCCTCCTTTTTTTGAAGTCGGTTAAAAATAGTGTTCGTTACACTTTTAACTCCAAAACGGCTGGACTGATTTTAATGACCACTGGTTAGGTGATGGATACGTCTCCGCGCCGAGAACAGAATAAGATTTAATTTTTTTTTTAATAATGAACAAGGGAGGGTCTATAGAGATCCGCTCTATTGACCCTCCCTTGTTTCACGGGAACGGGAACTACGCGAGTAACTACTTGGGGAACAGCATGTTAAATATACAATCAAATTTCATTTCAATCACACCTGATGGTAAGTGATGTTACAGTCTAAAATGGAAGCACGTTAATCTGGCAATAAGCAATTCATTTCTTATGTTCTCTAAACAAGGTTGGTGGTATGTCTTTGCTGATAACGTGGTAATTAGCCACGGTAGAAACCGCCAGTCTAGACTAGGACGTATAAGAAAACAGAATTTCCTAAATTCGCCCAGCCAGGGATCGAACCCGGGACTTCAACTAGCAAAGTGAGTACTTGCACCACTGCGCCATTTTCAGTTACGATATCCGTATGAATATACATTGGCCTTGGCTGCTCTGCCCAGCGTTTTACAATTTACGACCACTAACAGGTATAATGCGACATTTTTCTTACTCTTAACAGACCTGCGCTTGGCTGCATCACACCTGATGTTAAGTGGTGGACCGTGCTTGCCTAGGAGATGCCTATTCACCTTGCATTTAAAAATACCTGGATTGTAGGAGTCAGGAAACACGTATAAAGCATTCCACTCCTTTGCAGTGTGGTTCAGAAACGATTGAGATCCGTGGGATGTCCACCACGTACCGATGCCAATCGTTTCTGTGCCTTGATGATCTAAAGTAAAAATGCGACAGAGGAACAAGATCATACAGCACCTGCGCACTCTCTCCGAACCGACATGCGATACATTCATGAAAAATTTGTGACGATTAAATAAAAGCTTCGCTCTAATAGTAAAAAAATAGATTAATTAATTACTAACAGTAATAGAAGAGTACGGGCGAGCTGTACACGATGCAGACCGCCCAGTGCATGGTGATAGCGAACACCAGCATATGGCGTATAGTGCGGTGCCATATGTAACAATGGGTAAATATCTGTAACGTTTATCGTTCTTTGGACTAATGGTTTACATTAAAAACTAGATGCATACATACATAGCATCATACCTCATTCCCATAGGGGTAGGCAGAAATCAAATCAAATCAAAATATCTTTATTCAAGTAGGCATATTACAGCACTTTTGAATCGTCAAAATTTTTTTTTTCTTTTCCACACTCTAATTCTAATATACATCTGATGATGGTACTCAAGAACGGCTTAAATTCTAAAGTTACGAGGGTTCCTTCGAGCCCTGATCCGAGAAGAACCCACAACAAACTCAGTGAGGTATTTTTTTTTGTTACCATCATCATTACAATATCATATTAGTTTAATATATTTCAATTCGAATTAGAGCAGTTCGTTCACTCCCACTCGTTTCTATCGTCTAAGTATTCTTGCAACTTATAATACGATTTTTCTATCAACTTTCTTTTAACAAAGACTTTGAATTTATT
>JACTOM010000129.1:263381-301215 GCA_015832385.1 Elymnias hypermnestra
CATCGGACTATGAGAGTGAAGGAATAGAGAGTGCACTTGTGTACTATGCCTGCCAATCCGCAGTGGAGCAGCGTGGTGGGTCTATGCTCTAAAAACCCTCTCTCACATGAGCGAGGAGGCCTGTGCCCAGCAGTGGGACGTTAATGGGCTGCTACTTATATTATGGTACATTACATCTCGTCTCTTTAAGCAAATAATTAAGTGACTTATTAATTTACTCATATATGATTTGTGACTTAAAAAAACACTTATTCCAAAATTGGATCTTTTTATCATATGTGAAACAATGTAATGGCAGTCTGATAAACGGGTGAAGTCGCAAACTAGCTATTTTATATATATAGATCGTATGAATGTAGGCGTATTGACGGGAAGCCGCAAACGTCACGACAGCATTATCATTCATGGCACATTGGTTTTTTCAACATAAAACACGTGAAAAGGCCATTTGTATGCTGAAAACGTGCCCATATAACAGGTTAAATAGTTATGTGTATAGACAGCGCGGTAAAAACGAAAAACACTTAATTGACAAGCGTGATTTGCGGCTTCACGATTTTAATTAAATTATTTGTATACAATAGTGATTGAAGCTTTATTTTGTAATCATATCATAAATATGTACGAGGCAATTCGTATACAAATTGCTACTTCAATGGCTGATAGTTATGGAATCGGGAATGGACAAGTTAATTCCGAAATGGTTGGACCGATTTTGATGATTCATTCATTGCAGATATTATATTTTATATAGAACAAGCTGAACCCGTGACTTCGTCTGCATTAAATGTTTTTTCATTGGTTTGAATGGGTAGCATTTTCATTAATTTAGGCAAATTGCTTTACAACTTAAACACGTAAGTATATATACTTCAATGACTTATTTTCTGTGTATTACTGCAAAGAGCTTATAGTTCTTTTTCAGCCTCTAGATTATCTGTAACAAATTTGAATCAATTTCGTAAAATCCGTTCATAGCTGACCTCTACACGGCAAAAGGAATATTCCTACCAAATTTCAAGTCTTTACGCCTTATGGTTCCAGAGATATCGTGATGACTCAATAGTTAACACCCCCCGCAACCCCCCTTGCGGGTGGAATTTCGCAAAATCCGTTCTTAACTGACCACTACTTGTCAAAAGAAATAATCCTACCAAATTTCAAGTCTATATATATATAGATTAAGCATAAGTAAACATGCAATATATTAGTGAACAAATGTGATCTTATTTATTACCATTCTTTAAAGGATATAACACATTTAGACAAGTTTGATCATAATAATTACTGTTATAACCTGATTAAAATAGCTCAACAATACAAATATATATTGTGTGCACACATACTTTATAAACACATATATATTCATAATAAAATGGTGAATTAAAACATATAACCTATTAGTATAAAGAGACATTTTACAAGTTACTATTATTTAAAAGTAATAATAATAAGTTAAATAACTATTGCAGCACCCTCTATTGTTAAGTAATACAACACACTGAAAGCTCACATAAAAGGTTCAAAGATTTCTTTCTTTGTAATAGCTTTTTAAAGTTTGTGCTAGATTTTTTTTTATTACTGACAGATTAGCGCTTGACTGTGATCTCACCTGATGGTAAGTGATGATACAGTCTAAGATGGAAGCGCGCTAATCTGTTAAGAGGCGATATACCCCTTAAGGTTTCTACACAGCATCGTACCTGAACACAAATCGCTTTGTTTGGCGGTACGTTTTTGCTGGTAGGGTGGTAACTAGCCACGGCCGAAGCCTGTCACCAGTCCAGACTCAGACAAATTAGAAAATACAATTTCCTAAATTCCTCCTACCGGGGATCGAACCCGGGACCTCCGCTAGCAAAGCGAATACTCGCACCACTGCGCCAGCGAGACCGTCAAAAGGCTCAAAAAGCTCTTTTGAATCATCAATAGTCTGTCCGTTGGTAACAAATCTACCACCGGTTCGGAAAGTTGATTCCGCTGAGAAAAATCCGGCAAGAAACTCAACGGTTACTCGTTAGCTTTTTTGCAGGTTACAATGTGTTTAGCTTTCATATGCAACTGGAGTCATGTCCAAACATCTTTGTCGCTTAAATAATCTTCCACATTATAATATGCCTTTTGTAATAGGACATTTTGAACATACTTCTTAAAACTATGCGGAGGCAAATCCAGAAGTGATTCAGGTATCTTATTAAATGTGCGTATGCTCAACCCGACAAATGACTTCTGACCCTTTTTCACTCTAAAATGTGGCGTTACAAGTTTGTGTTTATTTCTTGTATTAAAATTATGTGTTTCGCTCCTTTTGCTGTATAAATGAATATTATCACGGATATCTAAAATGTTATTCAATATATATTGAGATGGTACTGTCAGAATTGATATTTCAGTGATTTTTCTCTTAAGGAAACGCAAGATCCCAATTGATATATGGCACGTATTGCTCTTTCTTGCAATATAAATTTGTGGTTTGTGGTTAGTCTACGATTAGGCCTGTAAAGATCTAATCATAGACGGTACTAACATGATGGAGCGTTAATAATACTAATGAAACGTTTTATAAATATGCTTTTTTATAATCAGGACTGTTATTTTTCCCTCCCATCATCAAAAGTATTTAGTACTATCGTCTGTCTTCGTTTTTGGAAGCGTTCTCATAATACCTTGTATAGTAGATGGTTTCTATTGTAAAATATGTATTACAAGCAAAGAGAGAGAGGGAGAATAATGTACTATGAAAAAGTTTATAGAGTATCAACCTTGAAAAATACATTACAACTTTTTAAGAGGCAGCATTACGTCATATATGAACTGGAATCGTTTCCATAACGGAAAATCTCAAAAAGGATGGATTTACCCTGTTTGTCGTCGTAAATATAAAACCTTTAGCTTTCGTTGACAAACTAAAAGAATTCATTAATTCAAACGAGTAGTTTCCGAGATTAAGCTTTATAGATAATGGATAATTGAACGTAGTGATTTGAAAGTCCATGAAACTAAAGAGCACAAGTAAAAAGAGACAGACATTTAAATTGATAAGATTGAACGTAAGATGGTAAGTGATGATACAGTCTAAGTTTCACGTCTACCACACCAGGTTTCTTTTTCAATATTTACCTGAAATTCTTTGACCTCTTCACTGAACATTTGCTTGAGCATGAGGATACCTTGGTTATGTCCGTCTGCCACTACTTGGAAGTACTGCGACGCCTCATCTACCGAAATTATTTCCATCATTTCTTGTGGTTTCATAGTCAAACTAATGTCTGACTATAATACTACACTAGGTAAGTAATATCGACTTAAATGCACTCACTCATCCACCCACTCACCACACATACACTCACACTCACCCGCGCATACACACAATCCCATACACAAACATACACTCATATCTGCCAAAATTCTTTTTTTCATCAATGTACAGTTAGTTCCTTAAATAAATAAATTATTTTTATTGAAATAGACATATATAAGGAAGTATGAAAGTAGCACCAGTGACCGAGAAGTTAAGGAGTGGAAGGCTATCTTGGTATGGACACTTCATGAGAAGCGATGATAGCTATGTAAGCAGGAGGGCTCTAAATATTATGATAAGGGGCAGGGCCGGGAGAGGGCGATCAAAAAAGGTGTACATGAACTGTGTGAAAGAGGATATGTGTGTAAGGGGTGTGAATGTAGAAATGACAGCGGATATAGTGAAGTGGCGAAAGGAAACATGCTGTGCCGACCCAAGCTAGTGGGATAAGGGCAAGGAAATGATAACTGAAATAAAATGAGTTATTAGATTGAGTCAAAATAAAGCGAGATCGAGTTTCGTTAGATGAATTCATAGATTATTACCGTCGCCAGAGATATCAAAAGAGACTTCTCCAGCGTGAAGCCCATCTTCATCAGTAGCCTGGACTCGATCCAGGAATTCCCCATCGACTAGTGCTAGACGTGCGTTGACCATCGCTCGCTCCTGTTATAACAGATAAATGTAGTGACGGAACGTCGCCACGTCGTATCTCTGAAACCCTCCCCCCCATATTGAATACAGTATTTACACATGAGCTGTCTCTAACGTAAAAAACATTTGAAGTTTATGAAGTGAAACTTCTTTAGGCGCATGAGGGTAATTTTTTTACATATGAAAAGCGTGATTAGCATCACGAAAATCTGCAGAGTTTTATATGCTTATTCGTGCGAAAGTTAGGTAGTTTTAATATTTACAGATAACAGGTGGCATTTTAATTTGCCATTGGTCGTTTAATAATTTGATATATATAAAATAAAAATACGTCAAATTCTCGTTTCTAAATTTTAAACTCAATAACAAAGCTTTAAATAATAATTTATAATATTGACAAAAAAAGAACCGCCTTCAAAAATATGCTCTAAAAAGTAAGAAATAATTGCGTATTCTTTTATAGTGTTCTTCGTATTGTCATATTTGGAGTTGGCGTCAGCCAAGGTAGATGTTTCCCGCGTGTCCACGTGGCAGCTCCCGCGTCTCTCCCACCTATAGCTATATACTGTGTGTTCAAAAAGTATCGCGAATTTTGAATTTTCGCGGGTTACGTATATTCGAATTTCGAATTTTTTGTGGCGTTATGTTGGTACTCATGTCTCTCACTTATGCCGACAAGCTCGGCCATTTTGAATGTTCATTTAATTGTTGACAGCTGCTTTGCTTGCACGTGTTTTGGATCGTCTCGTATGTAGGCACCTCGGCTGACACCGAATTCAAATGTAAGAATACGAAGAACACTATAAAAGAATACGCAATTATTTCTTACTTGCAATGTGCTTATAATTAATTCAAATAACCATCCGAGTATCGACGATAGTCCTAGGGTAAGTACTCAAAACGAGCCAAGTAAGGAAGAAGAATTTAAGGAGGTGACAAAAAGCACTCAGAAGCACGTTAATAAGATATAACCACTTAGATTTTAGTCAATACTTTTAATTAGAAAGGAATACATACAAATTCAATGGATGCCGTTTCATATAGGTATAAGGGAAACTAAAAAGTGGATCAACTTGCTGACCAGGCAACAAATGAAGGAGATCCAATACATAGTTCCGAATTATTCAGAATGATAAAAATGAAGCGTATAGACCTATGGAACGAGTACTTCAATCTAAGAAAGGGATTTGGTATCGTACTATGCAATCGAGACCTATCCAATCTTGGATTGACAGTGGTTCATATAAACGTCAGGATACGGTACATATTTTAAGACAGCATTCGGGACACATTCCATCAAAACAAGTTTGGATTCTTAATGGGAAAAGTAACCACGCCAAATTGTCCGGATCGTGATAGACAAGAAGATCTATACCACATTTTGATGGAATGTGTTCGAATCCAATCGCAACGACATTATGTGCTGGTTTCTTGCACTCCGAGAGGTTGGGGGCTGTATCAGTACCCTATGGCATTCTTTAACAAAGGAGGTCAGGGCTGTATAAAAAAAGGACTTCGAAGTATGTATTTTTAATTTACTCTTAGTGAAAATTCGAATGGAGGACGTTACGGAGTGACTTAGTCCTTCCAGGACCAAGCTCTTTTAAATTAAGATTTTAAAAAAAAGTCAATGCCTAATCGACGTTAATTTATGCTGCATTTATAAATATAAGTTGCTTAGTAAAATAATATAAAACGTACCTACCCGGGAAAATCTAATGATGATATCGTTTTCTGGGAAAACGAAAACCGGTGCGTAGAAGTTGTAAGGGTTTATAACCAGCTGGTAGATCTCACTGGACTCCTGCTGCGGCTCGCCATGATCGTACGCCTGTAGCATGCAAATACATGTAATTACTAAAATCAAAGTACCCACATATTTCTTTTTTGAATTACTGACGTACATACATGACGGAATTTGGGTGGATGGTTTATCGGTTTTTCAACACAATCAAGTCAGCAAAGTTGACGTCAATCTCTTAATTATTGTCGTATTTCACCATAGTAAAAAAAAAGTAAAGTAAGTAGCAGACCATGAACGTTCCACTGCTGGGTACAGGCCTCCTCACTCGGAGGAGAGAGGGTTTTTAAAGCATAGACTCACCACGCTGCTCCACTGCGGATTGGCAGGCATAGTACACAAGTGCACTCTCTATTCCTTCACTCTCATAGTCCGATGTGACGGTAATCCGACACAACCGGAGAGAGATCGGGCGCAGGACCGACGGCTTAACGTGCTCTCCGAGGCACGGGGNCATTCTTTAACAGAGGAGGTCAGGGCTGTATAAAAAAGGACTTCGAAGTATGTATTCTTATACGGAGCGACTTAGTCCTTCCAGGACCAAGCTCCTTTAAATTAAGATTTAAAAAAGTCAATGCCTAATCGAAGTTAATTAATGCTGCATTTATGAATATAAGTTGCTTAGTAAAATATTACAAAACGTACCCGGGAAAATCTAATGATGATATCGTTTGGTGGGAAAACGAAAACCGGTGCGTAGAAGTTGTAAGGATTTATAACCAGCTGGTAGATCTCACTGGACTCCTGCTGCGGCTCGCCATGATCGTACGCCTGTAGCATGCAAACACATGAAATCAAATTACCCACATATTTCATGTGGGTGGATGGTTTATCGGTTTTTCAACACAATCAAGTCAGCAACGTTGACGTCAATCTCTTAATTATTTACTTCACCATAGTAACGATAAATAATAACATATTTGCTTTTCAGTAATCACTTTATTACTTTTAATTTAAACATACAATAATAACAACAATACGGAGCTCCGTTCCGTCAGACTACTCGCGCCGGAATGTCTCGACTCTCGAGAAACAATGAACACACATTTATAGTCTAAGAGTGGGGGAACTTGCTTAGAGAAGTGAAGGTAGATACAATAAATAATGATTCTAACGTTAAGAAAATGATTAAGGAAATGCTTGTAAATTAATGTTGATGTAATTGCCCCGATATACACCGTGTCAACAAATATATAAGTTCGCGCAATCTGGCGCTAAACATTGGTACCTCAGAAGCGGCGTACTCGCGCCATCTGCCAGCTTTCCGACATCCTAATGTAAGGGTTATCGGAAGGCATGCGTATCCGACACGAGACGGCGCGGATGTCGGATATTTCCACGGGATAGAGAACTACGTTTTTATTGTTGATCTGTTTAGACATATCTATAGCTTTACTGGCGTATTAATGCAAGTATGAGCTTCCCTAGCAGAGATCTTAGATTCAATTCCAGACAAGAACAGTTTTGGAAATTTTCTATTATGCCCAGGTCTCGACTAGCGGGGAAGGAGCCGTCGATACGAATGCTTTTTACCTACACCTTGAACCCCTGAACTACTTTGTCGGTCACAACCTGGGTTGTCACAGAGAATGTGCAAGCGGTCTGCTGACAACATTATCTGAGGTTGTTGAAGGCGCCGCTGGGTTTTATTGCAAATTTTGGCACGGCCAATGAGTACCACACTCAGTGCGTAAAAGCATTTTCCACACTAAAGTTTTGACTGGCGGGAAACTTCGCTCTTGGCTTATTACCAATAAAGAAGTGTTCTTAAAAAATCCAGAAGAAACCATTAAGAAGTCAATTACTTCAATCCATGTTAACCTTCTACCATCTTAATCTAAATAATCATGTACCATAAGATAAGGTTGCAACCAAGTGCTAATAAAAAAGTCTTCGGAGACCTAATCTTATATAGACCAAGTCAAAAATGCCAATCAGTTTTGTTATAAGTAAATTTGTCGGCACTTACACGAATCCCAATATCGTAAGTGCCCCAATAGCCTTTCAAGTCTACTAGGGTTTCCAGTTCACCGGAGACGTTGTATATGTTCTCAGGCTCGAAGACATCGATGGCCACAAAGAGGTCTGGTACCACGATGTCTCTGTCAGAGATCAGCGTGAGGTTCACCACTTCATAGCCAACTCGCGAGTTGTCAGTGTTTATCTCATCCCGGTCAGGAGCGAAGATATACGGCGATAGTCTACTGCCCTGTTGATAGATAGACTTTGGTTAGTTACAGTTATTCATTCAAAGGCACCAAATACAAAAAGCCACGACCAGTGGATCTACCCATAGAATAGGACAAGATCGTTTGACCAGCTATAACCCACTTGGAATTTGAGTCGCTTTATTCGCACAACGAAACACACTTACAAGACAATTAAAAAGGACAGGTTATAATAAATCTCACTTTAGGCAAGTTTTCCGATATTGACCACGTCAAGCGGTCACGTGGCGGCAGTTCAGGAGCATTGTCGTTTACATCGAGAAGAACCACCAGCACTTGAGTTGTATTTTGGTTCCTGTTTCCATCTGCAAAGTAAGATAATGGAAGTTCAGAAAGGCAAAGACTTCCAACCTCCTATAAAACATCGATTCAATTCGTTTTAGCGCAAAGCTGTGTTTCCGAATTATTTTTAGGCCAAGCTCCATCTACATTTCTTGAATTTTTACGCCCCCCATACATAATTTTTAAAATAGAAGGGGTTAAAGTCGTATCACGTTCATTTGCGAATTGTCCCCCTTTGGGGCGTGGGTCCCACCCTGGTCTATGATGTTCTAGTCTAGAAAGAATGAGAACTTTCTGGGATACTTCAGGCTGAACTAGAGAGATCGGGAACCCTCTAGAACATTATAGAGTGTTCCAGACAACAATTGATTTGTTCTTTTAACAAAAATCCCCCTCCAAGTTTGTGAGTTAAAGTCAAACTGCCCTCAATAGGGCTTGGGCCTTACGTTGGGAATCACTGGTGTAGAGAAATCAGGAGATCAAGAAGATATTTAGATAATGTCACAAAGTAAACACTCACCTCCTTCGGAATAGAAGTTGTCGATTAGATTGAAGAATATGGTGTGTGTCGGTTCATCTCCGTCTCTGTCCAAGACCTCGTCGGTCGTGTAGTCCACATACACTCGGCCCGTGTCCAGCTCAACGGAAAAGAAGTTACGTAGCCGCTGGTTTACTGCATACGTGATTTGGTAACTGACTGTATGGTAGATTTCTGTGAAGTAAGAAATCATTGATTTTATATAACAGTTTTACAAACGTCTCAAATGAAAAAAAGTAGGCCTTTTCAACAATACCAATACCGTCCTTTTCTTATATTATACCCAATGTACTAAGGTAATATTAAAGAGAGCCTTAAAATTTAAAATTACGAGGGTTCCCATGTGTTCCAAACCAAGGTTGGTTGGATGTCCTTTTTCGATCATATATATGACGAAAGTGTCGAATGTACTTATTGGTAAGATGGTCAAATGCGTGTCTCGGATCATGTCGGTTCGGAAACCGACACGGTGCTATTAGGATGCTACAAAACGAGTCGAGAGCGCAGGTTCGGTACATGCTCAACAGTCATTTCAAAACGCTCTCCATAGACTACTTCAAGAGAGCCATCAGTCACCCCAACTCTCTTATTAGAAACGCCGCCTCTTATGGGACTAAGCTCAACATCCCGCCTAGGAAGAGGCCAAACACGTCTTTGACTACCCAGACGACCAGATTCCTATTGACATCGCTCCTTACACTAATACAAATACAGTGTCTTCGCCGGCGAAGATGAGATCCCCGCTATGTGACGCACCCCCAGTCGCTGATCCATGGGCGTCAAGACTAAGCACTGTCAGTTTACAATTTTTCAGCAGCAGCAAACGTTACTCTAAGCCTAGGTCCGAGCCTGACAGGAGGCGCCCTTAGAGCAACGTTTCCCCCACTACGCAGCAGGGCCACCCCTCGGCGGTGCTTCTGCACTCGCCACCCCTCTGTCAAAGCCAGTAGGGTTAACAGCAACTACACACTTCGAAAAAAAAACAGACTTCGGCCCTTGTCTATATTGGCAAACTCATTATCATTTACTAATTGTATTGTGTTATTAATTACTGTCATATCCTAGTTTCACTTATATATTCCATCTAATATCTCATATTTTGATAGATGGGGAACAAGTGGAAGAGGTGAAAGAATTTGTATACTTGGGATCTAAATTTACAAAAGATGGAACATGTAAAAGTGATATTGAAAGGAGAGTGAATGCAGGGAATATGGTAAATGGTGCTCTGCATGCTTTTATGAATAGCCAGATGGTGTCTCAAAGGGCTAGACTGGCAGTGCATGCTGGAGTGTTGGTGCCAACACTTATGTATGGTAGTGAAAGTTGGGTATGGCAGAAGAATCACAAAAGTAAAATAAATGCGGTAGAGATGAGAGCGTTGAGAAGCATGAGTGGATTAAAACTGAGTGACAGAGTGAGAAATAGTGTGATAAGAGAACGTTGTGGTATAAAAGAAGACGTAGTGACTAAAATTGAAAAAGGTATGCTTAGATGGTTTGGGCATGTAGAGAGAATGAATGAAAGGAGACTGACAAAAAGGATTTATGAGTCAAGAGTGAATGCGAAAGTTGGAAGGGGAAGACCGAGGCGAACGTTCCTGGACCAAATCCAGGACATTTTAAATAACGGCCAGGTCAAGAGTACTCTAAACCGACGAACTTGTATGAAAGGTTTAATGAGATCGTGGCAAGTGGAAGGATGTTGTCTCTGCCTACCCCTATGGGAATGAGGCGCGATGCTATGTATGTATGTATGTAATATCTCACTTTAAATAATTAATTAATATCCTTATCTTATAATATGTGTCCTACTATGTGTTAGCTATCTTATTTCCTTCTTCTTTGAGCAATACTTAGAACTATAATATAAATCTTTAATTAGGTTTCCTCTAATATAGATTTTATATTTATTAAGTGACGACTTAGACAGTAATGAAAACTATGAAATAGTGTTAATTATTATTGTATAACAACGTGCGCTTAAAATATTTACGTCTCCAATTTGGATTGGTAAATGGTCTATTTTTCACTATATTTAACGGAACCGCCAATAACGCCACCAAATGGATATAGAATTAACACCGTATATTGTTGATGTAATTAACGTTCTTCCTTCTAGTACATCTACAAAAATACCATCTACTTATTGTTTGTTTTTAGCAGCAAATGGATAATTTAATTCAACAAAAAATCCATTAAATTGATTAAATATTGTACCATCTCGGTCCAAATCTTCTGATACAAGCACGACCACTTCATCGTCTTGCGTCGCGTTCTCATACATATATACTGTCACGTTGAATTTGTCGGTCAGAGCCATTGGACTTTTGTTGTTTGTGTCGATAATTTCGATTGTTATCTGCAAAAAGTAAATTTGTTTACTTTTATTAGGCTACCTACGCCAGAGGTTACTGGAATCTGGGAAGAAAATTCGTTCCGGGATGATGCGCCCATCTGAGACTATATCATCGCTTCCAATTAAGTGAGATTACAGTTAAACCCTAATCGGTCAGCAATTAAAAAAAAAATTCGAGAAATGGCTTATGGTGTATTTTATAGGCGATTACAAAATTAGCTGCAGATGTTCTTGTAAATCGAACAATTTCCTTCGCGTCTTCTCCAACGTACATGACACTGGCGAGATTATCTGCGCCCTATTGGCACACCTGAAAGTCACTTAACAAAATAATGAGTATAAATCTTACATCTCCCTCGGTTTCCCAGTACATTTTATCAGGGGGACAATCGTCCGAGTCATCTTCAGAACATTTATCGCTGGCGATCACTGTATAGTACAGATTATGCCGCGGCGGTACATCGGCGTCAATTGCACCATCCAAATCTACTTCCATTTGACCAGAGACAAAGTCGATTTTGACAAGGTCTTCAGGAGTGTCTTCCCTAGGTCTGAAAATGTCATGATAACAAAAAACTTTATATATGTTTATGACTATAATGAAAACTTCACCAAAGCCATGTTACTAAATCGAAATACAAATATTTATTGTTGTGATTATTTGATTACTTAAATAAAATATTATATAAATAAAAATAAAAAAAGAATGTTATATTAAATAATGAAATAATATACAGAACTAAATATAACAGAATTGTATCGGAGAACGACACATGAAGGAGCGTGTGATGTGTTTCTCTCTCTCTCTCTGTGTGTGTAAATGGGTGTGATGTGGGTCAGTGTCTCTTTCCCTGTGTGTGTATATGTGTGTCAATGTGTGTGAGTATGAGAAAATGGCATATTCTATTTGGTTTGACTCTGGATTGGTAAGGGGCTCCGGGCGTGCTAGTTATCATCCTACTGGGATAGACGTCATCCAAGCAAGAAATTGTACTTTGTACGATTTAATACCCACACAATAAAGTAAGACAGCCTACTTATTTAAAGTTTTTTCACCAAAAATAACGATGGCCAGGAGAGTCGTAAGACCTTGAGACATAGTTCAAGCAATATGAAAAACGTACATCTGGCGCCGGCCATTGGTACCACGGAAAGAGCGTACTCGCGCCATCTGCAAGCTTTCCAACGTACTAATGCACTGGCTATAGGGAGGCGTGCGTATACGACACGAGAGGGCGCCTCCGCGCTGCTCTATGAGCATAGAGAAATATAGTCTATAGATCATCTGTAGTCTTTGGTAGTCGATATCGAGTTGTCAATCTCGAGGCGTATGGTGACGGGTGCAAAAAGTAAGCCCGCTAGTATGATTTTGTCGGGAAGTGCGGTAATTCCACGCGTTAATTAGTTTGTGGGGCCAGTGAAGTAGATCGTCGCGTTTTGTAGGCCCATATCGTAGCCCTCTAGTGAAAGGTGGCGGTTCATAGCGCAGCTAGGTTATTTCGCCCACGCGGGGCCGCAGATGGACTTTCCTGTGTGTTTGGAGTTGGACCAGAGAAACGGCGTCGCCTACAGCAGTTTTGGATGCCTTGGCAGGTTAAATACACATTCCACAAAAACACGCATACAAAAAAACACCCACGTTTTATTCATCTGCCAGGGCTCGTCGCCGTCGAGGAGATTGGCGCCTGGAGACCAGGTAGGTGCACAAATCAATCAAATCTGTTTGACACCTAGGTGTATTCTCCCCTTAAATTTCTCCTCCCACCGCCTCGAGACCGATTCTACCTGGATCTGGGTCGGTTCTATGCCAGGGTCACGGCCGGCGTGATTAACATTCATAGACTTACCTGATAGTATATCGCACTTGATTATAAAGAGGTCCATCAATATCTGTGGCTTGAACTGATCCGATTATTGTGTTAGATGCTGAATTCTCTCGGACCCTTAGAGCCTGTGTCAGTGTGGTAGTCACCCACTGGGGTGCGTTGTCGTTCATGTCGATTATTGTTATTGTAAACGTCACTGGAACAATATATGATGACCTTTTATGTCATCTTAAAACAGCTTCTTCCACAGGATATTTAGAAATCTGGCTAGTTTTACATATTGTAATGATACAGTATATCTTACTAAACAGAGAAAGTTTAGGGGAAAGAATAAATGTCAATTACTTAAGTGTTGTGTCTGAGGACCTTAATATAAGGGTTAGGCTGACATAGAGGCAGGATATCATTGTCAGTTAAGGTTAATACATTGCCAGGCACTAAAGTAAACTCTTAATTAAATATTTTAAATAAAATGAGTTTTGATGACTCAGAAGAAGGACTATGTGAAAATTAAATGAATAAAAATGTTTTATGGCGCAGCTAAACAAAGCACCAAATATTTTGACATTTAATACAATTGCAATTTTATTTAATCGGGAGGCAATGTGGTACTTTCGTCCCTCAATATAAGGCCGAAAATAGAACTATTGATCGTGTTATGGTAAGGTAAGGTAGCAGCCTATTGACGTCCCATTGGGCACAGGCCACCTCATTCATATGAGAGAGGGTTTTTAGACCACCACTTCTGATTGGCAGGCATAGTGCACAAGTGTACTCCCTATTCCTTCACTCTTTTACTCCAACGTGACCGGAGAGAGATCAGGCGCAGGACCGACGGCTTAACGTGCTCTCCGAGGCACACCGCCAAGTGCCCAACTTCGGCCAAAAATTGAGAAAATTTTAATAGAAAAGTCAATATCAATTTTGAATTCGAGCCTCGAACCTATGACCTCATGTCTGTAGTCAAACATGTTAACAACTAGACCAATAAGGCAAGTGGGTATGATAAAAATAAATTTAAATAATATTGTATCGATGATGATAACATAAAAGATACATAGAGTTGGTTTTGGGGTCTTTTCGGAAAAAACGGGAAGGATTCTTCGTAACTTTTAGCACAGTGAATAGAATATGACAAAAAGATTGAATGAACAGTTTTCGAAATGTCCAACTATACTTATCAACGGAAAAACTAAGGAAAACTCAAAAAAGCTTTTTGAACCTACTTTAAATTTTTGTGGTTTATATAATTATACTCACATTCGTCATAAGGTGTCCCTATGGCTGTGTTCAGGTCTACAACCCTAATGGTGACGTACAGAACCTCGAACTCTTCAAAGTCTATTGTAACATTGTCTCTGATCTCCTTCACCAGGAGTCTACCAACAGCCGACCCTCGATTCTCTGGATTCGGATACGATGTCACTATTTCTAAACACCTGATAATAAAGGATAATATTATGTACGTGTGATCGTAAGACCTGTCATCCTGTATGGATCAGAGTGCTGGGCCACCAAAGGGGAGAATGAAAGGAAATTGCATGCAGCGGAGATGCGAATGTTGAGATGGATGTGTGGAGTGACAAAATTGGATAAGATTAAGAATGAGTATATTAGAGGAAGTGTGAAAGTAGCACCAGTGACCGAGAAGTTAAGGAGTGGAAGGTTAGCCTGGTATGGACATGTAATGAGAAGGGAGGATAGCCATGTATGTAAGAGGGTCCTAAATATGATGGTAAGCGGCAGGGCCGGGAGAGGGCGACCAAAAAAAGTGTGGATGAATTGTGTGAAAGAGGATATGTGTATAAAGGGTGTGAATGTAGAAATGACAGCGGATAGAGTGAAGTGGCGAACGGAAACATGCTGTGCCGACCCCACCTAGTGGGATAACGGCAAGAAAACAACATTATGTACGTGTGGTTTTAATGACAATTAGTTATCCCCCACAGAATGACCCAGGGAGACGATGATCTATTGGGAATATGGTGCAAGCTGTACTTGGTGAGAGTTTATGTCAGTTGAATTCATCGCATCGCATTCGGTTGGATGGTTCCAAAGTCTATAAAGGGGTTGGATTTGCGATAGGACAAATCTAGCAACTGCCTTATTAGTCTCATAGTCAGCGTGTCTGGCTAGTGACATGAGGTTCTGGGTTCGAGTCCCGGGTCCAGCGAATATTAAAAATGATACCATTTTTTTAAGATATTATATGAGGATGAAGGAAATTTTAATTTTTGTCCATTTCTGCGGCGATCCGACCTCATCTGGAACAATGGCTTTCCAGAGAGCACGGATCGCTCTCCTATAGATTGGTGCAGGTTCTGACCGAGCATGGATGCTTCGGAAAGTTCCTGCATCGAATTGGGCGGGAGGAGTCACCCGCTTACCAACAGTGTGGTGCAGCAGTCGACTCAACGCATCACACTGTGGCAGAGTGTGCAGTCTGGGGACCTCAACGTCACCTCCTGGTGGCAATGATTGGCGGTGATCTGTCGCTGGGGAGCATTATAGGTGCGATGCTCTCCAACGATAGGATGTGGGCCGGAGTATCCTCCTTCTGCGAGACCGTAGTCTCGCTTAAGGAAGCCCATGAGCGAGAGAGGGAGAATGCAGCGGATGCTCCCGCTCACCGCCGAAGGAGGCAGGGTACTAGGCGGCGCGTGTTTGCGCACCTCCTTCCACCTCCTTGAATCCTCAGTTGGACTCATCTGGGGTA
This sequence comes from Elymnias hypermnestra, assembly GCA_015832385.1. Classification (NCBI taxonomy): domain Eukaryota; kingdom Metazoa; phylum Arthropoda; class Insecta; order Lepidoptera; family Nymphalidae; genus Elymnias; species Elymnias hypermnestra. Next base: position 279,086 of record JACTOM010000129.1, read on the forward strand.
CCAGGGACAAATGCGAAAGTTGATCACCTGGTGCCTCCCTTACGTCAAACGTTAACTTGTCAATAATATTTAATTGACTATTATTATGGATATACTTCTGACGTGAATACGTCTGTAAAATCGCATCCATAGGGCACTTAAAATGTCATTAAAATATTAAGAGTCGGAAATAAATACAAATAAATAAAAATGCCACATGTCATTTGTAAATATTAAAACTACCTAGTCTTCAAACGAATTAGCATAAAAACGCTGCACATCTTCGTGACGCTAATCACGCGTTTCATTCGTCAAAATTTTACCCACATGCCCCTAGAGAAGTTTCACTTCAAAAAAACGATTACTAGCTAATAGATCTAAGAATTTATAATGCTAAGTAAGGATTGTAACACATCGCGTGCGGCGGGGCTTCCCCCTCCGAGACGTATTCACGTACAACAGACAGCCGTGTCAATAACACAGCCACGACGCCATTTTTATTGTTTGATACATCATACAACAGATCATTAAAGCGATTAATATTAACTCACTCTTCAAATTCAATAGGATTTGTTTCTCTGCCTTGTTTCGTTGCGTATGAAGTATTCCAGAAAATCTGAAACTGTAAATCGGCTGTGGTGTCTGGATCAGTGGCTGTGATCTCCTGACCTTCCTTAGTGACCAGGTAACCTTCTGGAACGTTCTCCTCCACTTGAGGACTGCCCCTGGGCTTATAAGAAATTGAAACACAATTAATATAGTATCGATTATGTTGGACCATTCTCTAACATAAATCCTTACATATTGCAAAGTCAGTCGCGTCTGTTCACGATAAATTCAAAACTACTGAACAGATTTCCATGCGGTTTTCACCAATAGATACAGTAATCTCGAGTAAGGTTTAAGTAAATTATTATTACAAGTGGCGGAAGAAATCAAGCCGATCGAGAGATACATATATATATGTACGTACTACGTAATACGACGCAAATAATATGTTCTACTATCCGTGTAAAGGTGGGATCGGTCGACGACTAATAAATATGTTGGAGAATAAGAGAGAAGGAAGCATAAAGCATTGAGGCATAGGGTTCTCCGCCGACGCCGTCATTAATGTCATCCATAATTTAATTTCTTATACTGTGGGCGTTCGTGGGTTGGTGCTATCAAACACTTTACTAATTAACTCTGATTATAATGTTTACACAAACTCATTAACAATAATAGCTAGGAACGCGAGAGTTCCAACAGTCGACCGCTCCGGCGAAGCGTTACCCGAGAACAACCGAGAGACTCCCGCCGGTCTGCCACTATTGACTCTGTCCCACACCGATAGATAGATGGCCCCAGCGTTCCACAGACATCTGCCCTCCGACATATATAAATATATCGTGCCAGTGTTTGTTACCAATCGCTTCAGAAACGGCTTGATCGATTTTTATGATTAACTTGGTTTATATTTGAAATAAAAATACGTTACAACTTCCGTTTGATGTTGTTCTTTTAAGGTCAACTGTGATTGTTGGAGTGGTTATTTTTCGAATGGGGAGTATTACAAAGGTGTATGATTTATGGTAGCGCTTGAGAGCAACTTTCTATATTTAGCACGATTACTTGTCTCCCCAAATGAATTGAGGCTTTTCAATACTACCCGCACCTAAATATAATAAATTCAAACATCAAAAAGGTTAGTAGCAGCCCATTAACATCCCACTGCCGGGCACAGGCTTCCTCACTCATACACTATATGAGACTGGGTTTTTGAGAGCATAGACCCACCACGCTGCTCCACTGCGGTTTGGCAGGCATAGTACATAAGTGTACTCTCTATTCCTTCACTGTCATAGTCCGATGTCATGGTAATCCGACACGACCGGAGAGAGATCAGGCGCAGGACCGACGGCTTAACGTTCTCTCCGAGGCATGGAGGTGGATAACAGCGCCAACTTCCCAACTTCGGGCAAATATTGAGAAAATCTTAATAGAAAACTTAATATCGATTTTCGAATTGAATATGTTCGACTACAGACATGAGGCCCTGGGTTCGAGTCCCGAGTCGGACCAATTCAAGCATAATTTTACTAAATTAAATAACAGTTATAATATTATTTATTGATGTATAAACATCGTCTACCTTCTCCGACATTTTTAAGTTTCACTGATTCGCTAATTAGCGATAAGACCGCCCAATTGCACACTAAAATCACTATAACTTATTTGTATCAACGTCACGGCCAATAAGGCTACTTCCATCGCTAGCGTCAGCTTTTGCACTTCCATCATGGTTTCATAAAGGATATTTTCACTTTTGTGCTGTTCAATGAAGTATCTATCGATATATTGATATTATTATAGATCACATTCAATGTCATTACTCACAAGGCGAAGACTAGGTGGTGTGTTGTTGATATCGTTAAGCTTGATCGTTAATTGTGACGTGTCGCTGTTGTAAGGCTCACCAAGAGTGTCTTGCGCTCGCACCTTGAATATATGATAAATAATTGCTAATTTTTAAACCATTTTTAGATAAAAAATTACAATAAAAACAGTAAATCACAGTTATATCCTCATCCCACTTCTTATTACAATTATTGCAAGCTTGATAATTTGATATTATTGTAAACTAAATAGTACCTTAAACCGTTGATATAAAGTACATTTTACAATTACAAAGGTATGAAATAGCAACAACACTAAGACATAGATATCCGTTATTGATATAAGATTATAACCGTAACAGATATCTTTATTTCAAAATGTACTACTAGTCTAGTTTGACTTATGCCATTCAGACCTGGCCAATAACAAAAAGCACCCTAGCAAAGCGAGTTTTTTAAACCTGAAACTCAAAGTGAGCAACGTGGGTTTAACAAATAAAAACAAAGGTAATGATATCGTGAAGCACTATTGAGACAAAAGTGGAAGTGGGCTGGGCATATGCAAAGAGTCAAAGGTAACAAGTGGTCATACAGGGTAACTAACTGGTGGCGAAGAGACTCCAAATGGAAGCAAGGCCGACCACTAAAAAGTTGGTGCGATGACCACCAACGAATGTACGAGAATAGCAGGGAAGACGTGAACACGTACAGCCAACAACAGAAGGGATTGGTTAGAAATGGAGAAGGCTTTTACCCCCACAGACGGTGCTTACAATACATAACTAACAATACTAATATAGGTTAAGGAATTTTACTAATCTTCTAAAATTTGTAAAAGTCATAATATTTATATACTGTAAGGAAATAATAAAGCTTTTTATATTTTATACTAGTAGTCAAAGATTTAAAATTTTAAATATTTTTATCAGTAACAGTAACATAAACATATGTGTTATTTTTAGAAAATTATATCAGATAACTGTAACAGATATCATTGTTATATTAAAATGAACTTAAAGTCAATGATTTAAGGTTATATTTAATTTATGATAATTTGTATCAAATTAGTAAGCTTGCTATCTTTGTTTCTAATGTCACAGTTACTAATAATACTGTTATCGGCGCTACAGTTACTAATGCCACAGCATTTAATACTACTGTCGCTGAGGTATTCTTACCAATGCCACTGTTACTACGGTATTTATGTGGTATGGTGGTATTTAAACTATTAATTTTGACATCTTTTGCCAAATATCAGGCTTGCAATATATTTTAAATCATTCCACATGTACATTATATATTGAAGCTCTTGTGAATTGCCGTCTTTCCGTTGGTGATGAATCCAACGGTAAAGTTGAATCCAAGTAGAGGTATGCAGGCAGATAAATTTGTACACTTAAACTTAAACACTGAGTAGAAAAGGGGGAAAATTCAGTCTGCAATACGACTAACGCTGTTAGCGCTGGGTTAGAGTGAAACAGGAGGAGCCTGCCTACCGCTGTTGTATGCGTGAAAGACAGGGAAGCCAGATAGACTGGCGCAGTAACGCGCTACGTAACGAAGAATTTTAGCCTCCCATAAGAAGTTGTCACTTCTAATCAAATCAAATCAAATTAAAAATATCTTTATTCAAGTAGGCATATTACAGCACTTTTGAATCGTTAAATTATACTTTTTATATTTTTTTTTCTAAAACTCAGTAGTTGCCTTCACAAAAATGTTTCATATTACTACTGGTACATATAGAAAAGCTGTTATCACCACTGTTACTAATAATAATAAGTAACAGTGGTAATAACAGCTTATCTAGCTTACAGCGTACCGTTATTTATAACACTATAACATATGTGGTTCACCTGCACAAGTAATTCACTCTGCCTGTGGTAGTCGAAGGCTTCGTCGATTGATACGTATATATCTCCCGTGTCCTCATCTATTCTCAAGTACTCTTGCGCGTTACCCATCAAGGAGTGCCTACAAAAACAATGCAATATATTCCTTCCATGCAAAAAGCTGTGAATTCTTTGTTTACTAATAGGCACGCACAAATTCCTAGTCCAAAATCCGTTTCCGGATTGTATCATTAAAAGTAATTATGATATGCATCTGTAAATTTCCGTCAAATTGAGTCCGTTATTTATTACACACTAAAGTTTGTAATTTTAAAGCGATGACCGAGAAAGATAACGATATGTCAAAAAAGAAACTATGACTTTGATTCATCGTGATTACAGAATTTTAAAATCTTTTTACAGAGTTACTGGTCGATTATCAAATACATCGAATTGTGAAAGTTACTAGATCACTATAAATTCTGGACATCCTAACCAATGGTATATGTCTATCGCACATGTTGCAAATGTAAATTTCCTTCAAATGGACTGGATTTCAGTTTTTCGCTGGGAAATGCTTTTGCGCACGTCAGATGAAGTCATCTCCATCCGACAGTGTGGGACTCGCTGGCCGCACCAGAATACCCACTAAAACCCAGCGGAACCCTCTTCATCCGTATGCTGGGGGCCAGATGTTCGCTGACGCATTCAGCTCTGGCACTCAGGATGAATCCGACTCAAGGGTTCAAGGAATGGGAAGCAAACGGGCAAAACTGCGCCTTCTGGCACCCCTTCTCCTCCGGCGGCCGGGAGGAGCACCGACCGCAATCTCCCTTTCCCTCTCTAATGCCTCCTTCTGCAAGATGACAGATTCACAGAAGGAGGCCACAGCCCTCCAAGGTGACCTCCCACCGAGAAAAAAAATTCACGCGTCACACCAATAAGCCATCATCACACTATGTAGAGTAAGTAAACGAATTTGTAAAAAAACTTCGTATTCGTATTGTTACCCTTACCTTATAAATCTATCTACTTCGTAAACACCATGTTGCATTTCTTTTAATGCGATAATGTCGTCTTTTTGTACATATATTTTGTTTATCTGTCCATCACTGTGCGTTTTAAGGGATTCAATAGATTATGCTACGAAATGTGATGTGATGATGTTAGCGTGTATCTAAAGGAATCACTCACACCACTCTGTCTCCAATATCCCTGTCGTGTGCCACGACCGTGGCGACGTGGAAGTCCTTCTCCACAGTCTCGTCGAAGGTGACAGTCTGACTGCTGCTCTCGAAGATGGGCAGCTCGTCGTTCCAGTTGGTGAGGTTTATGTACAACGTTGCCTCCCCTATGAACTCTGGATTATCCATATCGGTGGCAATAACCTGATAAAATGGTAATTCCGGTTTAATGCTATTCCGGAAATTGACCCAAGTTCAATTACAATTTCCGTTTGAAGTGAAACTTCTTTAGGGCGTAGGAGGAGTGAAACGCGTAATTTGTCAGAAGGTTAGGTAGTTTTAATATTTACAAATAACATGTGCCATTTTAATTGGCCACTCGTCATATGAAATTTCAATAAATCATTTGTATAAATTTTCGACACTTTTAATGACAATTATATTCATTAAATTCGTAACATATCTTTCTTTTTCATTTGTATAAATATAAACAAGAATTAAAAACTATTTTGCCAAAGAAGTTCATTCACATTTGACAGATGTACTTTGTACGCACGCACTTTTAACTTTTTGTTTTCCGGGTGGGGATGGTTTTGGGTCGGGTGGGGATAATTGACGATAGCGCAAAAGAGCGAGATACATTCTGTTTGTGGCACCAATATAAAGGCTCAGATATAATTGTGAAGAATACTCATCTTACAAAATTTTTTACGCACTTTAATAATCAACTATAATGTCATTTTCCAAAGATGTCTTTAAATATATTCATCACCTTCAGTTCGATGAACTGAAACTCTGGGACCTCGTAGTCGAGCATGCTGTGGTTCGTAGTGCCCATGAAGAAGGTCTGCCTCTGGTAGCCAACTTCCGGCTGGATGAAGAACGCGTCGGCCGCTCCTGGAGGGTATACGCTTTCGAGGCGCACAGTGTACTGCGCGTTCTTACCCTGAAACCAATGTAAAATTAATACAAGTACTGCAAACAAGTTAATCTGATATATCTGTACAGGTTGCGATATGTCTATTACAATTTGTCTATAAAAAATGTTTCTCACCAAATCTCTGTCGTGAAAGCCAAATTCCCTGTCAAAATTCAACGTTTGAGGCGTCTCTTCATCTATTGCGATAGAGTAAACGCTGTAGAGCGGTAGTGGTTTCTGATCATTCACATCATTGATGATTATCACCACATTACTTGAAGTGTATGAGCTTTCGTTATTGGATTTGTATGCTATTAAAGATAATTGAAATATTTCTCTTTCCAAAGTGTCTCTGTCGATTGGGTATACGTGAAATAAGCCACCACTTCTGCCCCCTTCTATGGTTTCAATGCAGAAAAAATCTGTGTCCTCTGTAAAAGTTAATGTTTGTCATATACCAGTTATTTCCGGCAAAAGTGCTTGCTTACGAAGTACACATGCCAGAAGTGAAACTTCTTTGGCAAACTAATTTTAAGTCTTTTTTTATACAAATGTTAAACTTTAGATTTCCGACACTTGGAGGGAAAATGGGAGATATGTTAGGAATTTAATTGCCATTATAATGTTGAAAGTATCGAAAATTAATACAAATAATTTATTGAAATCTAAAATGAAGAATTGTAAATAAAAATGCCATGTGATCCTTGTCAATTTTAGAAATTATTAATTAAATTTTCTTTTTGAATAATAAACTCAGAAAGGGGAACTTATGAAATATTTTTATTTTATAATTTATGGCAAATTAAATTGCCACATGTCATTTGTAAATATTAAGACTGCAACACAAAGACCGGTTGACACCAATGATAACTAGATGGCGCTACTCGTCGTTAACCTCGCGCTGCCGTTTGTCATTTCAAAAAGTATAAGGTGTTCGACATCACGAAATGTATAGGCCAAACAGCTTAACCCAGTTCGTAGAATGTAACGCAGAATACTCGCTAACAAATGTTAAAGTGTTACGGTGAGTGTTTTTCTCATCTGGATACTTTCTCTGGACGTCTGTTCCCAGCATTAGGACAATTAGAAAGGGATTCTTTTCTTCTTAGTAAACTAGTAATTCTGTAACGCCGTAGTACCTTACCAATTATAAACCAAGTACTTCTTCGGCGTTCCTGTTTGACAATCCGAATAAGCCTCAACTTACCACCACCCTTCGATTACAAGTCTACATAACCTTCAAACGGATTAGCATAAATAACGCTGCACATCTTCGTGACGCTAAAGACGCGATTCATCCCTGAAGTTTACCCACATGCGCCTAAAGAAGTTTCACTGCAAAAATTTCGCATGATCCGAACGCGGCTATCGAAAGACCTCAGTAATTTGTATGGAAATCTGGAAAATCACGACTGAGCGACATATATGGGGGATTTGAAATCCCCCGCTTCGAATCGAATAGGTTTAAAGATGGCAAGGTTAAAATATCATGCTTTATTTCTATAAACAAGCCTACCTTCGGCAGTTTCTATTTTGTAATAAATAGGTTTGTCTATCCCCGTGTCGCCATCGATGGCTGTCACGGAGAAGTTCATGGCAGTCTTCTCGTCGAACTGCTGAACGGCGAATATCTCGACCCAGCGTGGTGGGCGATGCTCCACGTTCTCCACTTGGACCATGATGGTCACAGTGTGGTTGTTGGGAAGGGAATCCTAATGACATATCAACAATAGTTACCATATTAGATTAAAGATCTTGGTGTTTATTTGGATGAAAAGATGATCTTCAAAACACATTAAACTACATTATTCCTAAAGGGTATCGTCGTCGTCGTCGTTGCTTCAACCGATGGACGTCCACTGTTGGACATAGGTCTCACGTAATCACGTCCACAAGGCCCGAGCTTACGCCGCCTGGCTCCAGCGGCCTCCGGCGACCCTCTTTATATCATCGGTCCACCCTGTGGGGGGTCTGCCTACACTGCGCCGTCCGGTGCGGAGTCGCCACTCCAGCACCTTCGGCCCCCAACGTCCATCGGTCCTTCGGACTATGCCTCGCCCATTGCCACTTCAGGATCGCCATTCATAGGACTATGTCGGTGATTTTGGTTCTACTATTACACTAACTAATATAATATAATGACTAGATAATAGAAAACTTACCGATGCCGTAACTCTGAAAATGTGGAGGGCGTTAGTTAAGAAGTTCAAGGTTTCCGTGAGGCCGAGGGTCATGTGCATCCTCATCCATTCGCCGGGTATGTTGTCTCCTTGCACGAAAAACACCTGGTCATCATTACGCTCGCTGGTGATAGTGAAGGTCATGTTGCTGGTGCTGATCCTGCCGTCCTCGTCAGTTACTTCATATATACAGTCCGTGAGTCGAGGACTTCCAAGCTCCTACAAAGATATATTTTAGCATGAATAATTAAGATGTCTGCGGAAATGAAAGTCTTTAATTACATTTTTTCTTATTAGACTGGAAGTTTCGAAGACATTTTTGAATAACCTTTTAATTTAATATAAAACGAAATTTAAGATACAGTTTCGAATGGAAACGTATTAACCTGGTAAGGGAAAATGCAGATTTTTGTTTGTTGCCACATTTTGCATGTAAGCTTTGCATCAGTCCTGATCTAGATTAATTATAAAAATCGATTCCAGAACCGAGAACTTCAACGGACGAATGAATTACCTCTGATGATTAGAGAAGCTAAGTCGTTGGAAATTATAATACCAGTTAATGTTATGGATACATTAGTAGGTATCCAGTCCGTTCCGTAATAAAATCTCCCTAACTTTAAGGTTCAGTGGCAGAAATCGCTATCTAGCCATAAAATCTTAAATTATTGCATTGCAAATACAAAAAATTATAAAAGTGCTAAATGGAATCTCAACACGCAACAGAATTACCTTCAAAATGGCGGGGCTTCCCCCTCCGTTTCGCGCGGTGTATTACAGTCCTTACTTAGCGTGATAAATTCTTTGATCAAATCAAATCAAAATATCTTTATTCAAGTAGGCATATTACAGCACTTTTGAATCGTCAAATTTTAATTCTTTTTTTTTCCTTTCTTTTGCACACTCTAATTCTAATGTACGTCTGATGATGATACTCCAGAACGACTTAAAATCTAAAGTTACGAGGATTCCTTCGCGCCCCGATCCGAGAAGAGCCCACAACAAACTCAGTCGGGTGTTTTGTTTTTTTTTGTTATCATCATCATTACAATATCATGTTAGTTTAATATATTTCAATTCAAATTAGAGCAGTTCGTTCACTCCCACGCGTTTCTATCGTCTAATCGATCCTTTACCAATGCGGTGTATTTGATTTTCGGACTTAGGTTTTTTTTTATTGCTGACAGATTAGCGCTTTAATGTGATCTCACCTGATGGCAAGTGATGATACAGTCTAAGATGGAAGCGCGCTAATCTGTTAAAAGGCGATATACCCTTAAGGTTTCTACACAGCATCGTACCGGAACACAAATATCTTTGTTTGGCGGTACGTTTTTGGTGGTAGGGCGGTAACTAGCCACGGCCGATGCCTCCCACCAGTCCAGACTCAGACAAATTAGAAAATACAATTTCCTAAATTCGTCCTACCGGGGATCGAACCCGGGACCTCCGCTAGCAAAGCGAATACTCGCACCACTGCGCCAGCGAGGCCGTCGAACATGTAGGTGATGGATATGAAGCTACAACACCAAACTCTATCCCCCGGTTTTATTATCATTAACGGGACTTAAACGACGCGATTGCTTCTAATCATTGTCATAACCTCTAGAAACGAAGATCTTTTAGTAGATTTTTTTATGGGTATATGAAAATAACTCCAAAACTTAACATCCGATGGAATTGAAATATAATCCCTAGAAGCAAAATTGTGTACTGCCGATAGCTTCTGCTGCTGAGTATAAAATTGGGAGATTGCAGACTGGGTCCTGAGAAGATTTATTAAAAATACTCACTGGTACAACGCAGGAGTCCAGCAAGCGGATGATTGGTGCGTTGTCGTCTATGTTCACTATCTGGAGAGTGATGCGCGGTGTGAGAGTTTCTCCTGGTATGCTGATTTCGAACATGTACACTTGCATGTCAGGAGTTTCGTAGTCTTGTCTGGGAACATATTTGGTGTTGACATTGCCTAACTGAATTCATTCATTTTTGGTTGTAACAATAATGTAGTACGACGCTAACTACCAAAATGTCGCCTCGTGCTCACGTTACCATTAACCATTTCATTACCAATTATCTATACTATGTTTAACTAGTTTCTAATATAAATAACTTCCTCTAACTCCCGGAGCTTTCTTTGTTTCTCCCACTATATTAACAATATTTACCAACAATCTGATCCGCTTTCCAGTTAGTGCGTAAAGCTTGTATCACTTTATTCAAGTAGGCATATTACAGCACTTTTGAATCGTCAAATTATATTTTTTTTCCCACACTCTGATTCTAATATACGTCTGATGACGGTACTCAAGATCGGCTTAAAATCTAAAGTTACGAGGATTCCTTCGCGCCCTGATCCGAGAAGAACCCACAACAAAATCAGTCGGGTATTTTTTTTTTACCATCATCATTACAATAACATATTAGTTTACTATATAATCTTGCAACGTCTAGGTAATATTGCAACGTATAATACGATTTTTCTATCAACTTTCTTTGAACAAAGACTTTGAATTTATTAATTGACGTCTTTAGAATGTCTTGTGGGAGTTTATTATAGAAACGTATACAGTTACCCTTGAATGAGTTGTTAATCTTATGCAGCCTACTAGAATTTATAACAAGTTTGTTTTGGTTTCGTAAGTTATATGATGTACATTCACTCTTTTTATTAAAAGAGTCAATGTTTTTATGTACATACAACAAATTTTCTAATATATATATCACTCACCATAGTTGACAATAAAAACAAATCGGAGATCGGTTTAGTTACTTTGGCCTGTAGTCAAGATAGTGTGGGCACCCCAGCGGCATACCTTATTGTCGCTGTGCATCTATATCAGCAGCATTACCCCAAAGTAGAATACCGTATGACATAATGCTGTGAAAATAGCTGAAATATACCAGTCTNACCTAGCCGTCGGAGAAGACTTGGTGGCAGAAGTCGCACGTATGTGCTTCATGTTTCTCCGTATTGAGTGATAGGTCCTCGTGGTTGGTGTCATCCGGGTGACTACAGTGGAATGCAGCTGGGGAACCTTTAGTGATCTCACTCATGGATGAGGAGGGATCCGCTGGGTTTTAGTGGGTATTCTGTAATTTGTGAGTCCCACACTCCCGATTAGAAAATCTTTCATCGGGGTGCGTAAAGGCATTTCCCAGCGCAAAAAAAATAAATAAAAAGTTGACATTCTAATTACGCTAACGCCAGTAGAATACAAGGTTTTTGTTAAATAAAACCTTTTACGATTATGTTATCATATTTTTTACGATTACAATTTTGAAGTGAAACTTCTTTTTGCACATGAGGGCAAAATTTTTTACGGATGAAACGAGTGATTAGCGTCACGAAGATGTGCAGCCTTTTTTATGCTAACTCGTTTGTAGCTTAGGTAGTTTCAATATTTACAAATAACATGTGGCATTTTAATTTGCCACATTCAACAAATTAATATACTTTTTTTCAAAAAATGTAAATATTTCATAAATTCTCTTTTCTAAATTTTATATTCAAGATCAAAATTTACAATTTTTTTTGATATAGTGACAAAAACCACATGGAATTTTTATTTACAATTCGTCATTTGAGATTTCAATAAAATCTAATTTGTTTTGATTTGCATAAATATAAGCCAGACTTGTAAATTATTTTGCCAAAGAAGTTTCAGTTCTTACAGGTGTACTTTGTACGCATGCACTTTTAATTTTTTTACACGTATTTTAAATATTAGATATGATTTTTCAGATTTCTTTAGGATTTGGTGATATGTTTTTTGTTTGATGGTGAATTAGGTTGGAGGGCAGTTGATATCTACGAGGCTGTCATAATAAGGTACTAGAGAGGGAAAGAAGGAGGGTAAAAGGTGCCTGGAGGTGCAACATTGCCTGTCTCTGACGTGTACGTCTATACATTCGGAAGTGCCTGAGCCCCATGAGTCAATCACGATCTGGCCTTCATCACCCGGATGATGACGTTCCGGTGGGTTTTATTGGGTTTCCTGGTAGTGAGTATCCAGCGAGTCTCATACTACTGGATAACGGTTTACACCTACTTCATCCGGTTGCATAAAGCATTTCCCAGCGATAAAAAAAATTACCATTACGAATTTTTGTCCTCTTTTGGGGTGTTCAATAATGTATACATTTATCGATATTATAACTATTTTACGATTACGTTTTTGAATTTGTATGTATGCTTTACGACCACGACTAATAACATTCTAAAATAATTTTTAACATAATTTCTATTTACCTTTCAGTAATGTACAATAACCACTCGTTACTTTCGTAACGAAGCTCTGGACCCAGCAAGTTGAACGATCCAGACACCAGAGGACGGTTGATAACAGGAGTGGCAGATCCTGAAACAAAAAATATATAAAAAAAAGTCCTACTGGTTTTAATGTTAAGCAAACTTAATAATAATACGGCGTACAGTATTCGACTATAAATTTGTTGCTATTAGTAGATAATCAACAAAAGAAAATATATAAATACCTTTTACGTCAATTCCCACTTTATTTACATCAACTTCGTAAAGATAATTATGTAATATCTAATAAGTACAATTGTTTTATTCGCGTCTCAATTACGTAATACAAAATTTTATGGTTAATTTCGGAATATAATTTGCGAAAATAAATAAGTATACGACATAAAAATTCGTAAAATACATTTTGTCGCGGCCTCAAACAAACGAAATTATGAAATTGGGCGGGAAAATATGACGTTCGTGTGACGCAACTCGTTCGCAACTTTGTAGTTAGTCTGTGAACTTTGTAGTTAGTCTATGATTTATGATCTTCGGCGCGGGAGGGAAGGGGATGGACGCTACAATGCTGGTCGTAAAAGCGATATGAGTAATATTATTTGTTATTTGATAATTAATTGAAATAACTGAAAAATACAACTAAAGGTATATCCGATAAAAACATTACACTTTTATTTGTCAAATTGCCGACTGGAAACAGATGTAACTCATAATTCATTACTGTAGCTTCGTGTTATATCTATATATTAATCTCCTATGTAGATATTAGTAAGTAAAGCAATACTTCATTAAACTTTTGTTACGAAAATTACGCAAACGAAGGAGTATGAAATCCGTTTTAGAATAGTACAAGGCTAAATAAGTAACAACACACACACCCACACATTAAAGCACGCACATGTACATATACACGCACGCACCCGTATAATAGATAATTTAATAGATAATTTAATTTAATTTTGCTTTGTTTCTTTTATTTTACATTTCATGTAAACTAATTCTGTATTTAAGCTACTTTCTTTGTTTTCTATTGGCTGAATAAATGATTTATTTATTTAAATCAAGTTTCCCACACTTATAGTTTGTATGGAGAAGGAGTGCACAATGCCAATATCTTGTTTAAATTATGCATAAAAATACATTAAATCAATAAGAAACACATTACATACAATAATAACTAATATATAGTTATTATCTGTATACACTACCATACACATACAGAGTATACATGCGTATCTGTCAATTGCTGACAATTATGTCAAACGCATAAGGTTACGTTAAAAAAATTATATTGTCAAATCACTAAAGAGGTTACATTAGAAGTTATGGTATGCCATTTATTTAATGTACGATAATTTCGTTTAATTATATATATTACATGATTATTTTTATTACGTGTGTTGTAGAAGGAGATGTTTTATTAACTAATTGGACGAACCTTCAAAATCTTTACATTCGAAAAAAATAAATATTTACTGAATCGCACAGTCTGCAAATTAGCAATGTAATCTTAGCGAAATCTGTCACGATTCAAAAATCGTCTTTAACAGTAGAACTAAATCCATTATTTCAATTTAATATGGTCGAATTTCGACCACTGGATGACCACTAATTAACTATAAAAAGTACTAAGGTATAACCTTGATGTAGCACCACTAAAGTATTAATACCTCTGTAATTGAGTCTAGCGATGGCCACATCTCCCTCGATCTCCTCGTCCATGTTAATGACTTGAGTCACAGCCTCCGCCTTGTACTGGTCCATACACACATCTCCTCGCAGCGGGGCCGGAATGAATGGCCTGTCGTTCCATGTTGTTCCTACATTATCAATATAAAAAGGTTAAGAAGTAGTTGATTAACGATCCACTACTATGCATAGACATTTGTTTCGGCTGGGAAATGGTCTGACCAAAGATTCGAGAATGTGGACCTTACAGACGAGACAGAATGAGCTAGAGCCCATTAAACCCAGCGTTCCCACGTCATTCTAAAGTGGGACTCCAGCGGCTCGCGTGATTTAATTTGGTGTCCCGGATGTAGCCGAATCAAGATTCAAGGATGAGCGCCTACTCCCTGATAGCAGGGCATCAGGATCACTCTCCCTCTCCCTCTCAGGTGCCTTTAGCGTCGGCACGTCTTTGCTAGTAAACTGATAAATAGTCACCAGTCCGCAATCAGTTGTAAATTACCTTCAAAATCTGCAGCTGTGGGTAGATCGTCAGGCATGGACTCCCTGGGAATATTGGTCATCCACGAACATATTTCTGAAAAAAAAAAATGTAAGCCGCACTATATATTACGTAACGCAATATAAAAACTGAACGATGTTCCATATGTGGTATTTTTTGGAATTGAAACCTCCTTCGTACGGTAGGAAACATTTTTTATTGCGTCTGTAACTGCAGATACAAGTTAATTATTTGTTGAAGCATTTACAATTTAAAATAATTGGTATATATCTAATATATCTAATATATTTTATTGTGCATATAGTGGAAACTTGTTTATTTGAAAATGACATTCCAATTTGATTTATTTGTACAGATGTACAGATGCAATAATTCACGTGTATATTCAAAATCGAATACAAAAATCTCTTTACTCCACCTGGCTTTTAAGGCACTTTTGAATAATCAAATATTGTTTTCTCCGTATATTAAATAATTTTGATTTTAAAGAACGACTCAATATCTAATGTTGCGTGCGATCCCTAGCGCCTTGCTCTGAGAAGAAACCACAATAAACTCCCTGGGAGTTTCATCACCAATATAATAAAATTTTAATTTATTTTATATACATCTCGACTGCCTCATTGGTCTAGTGGTTAGCATGTTCGACTACAAACATGAGGTCCTGGGTTCGAGTCCCGGGTCGGGCCAATTCAAAAATAAATACTGAGTTTTCTATTAAGATTTTCTCAATATTTGCCCGAAGCTGGGAAGTTGGCGATGTGATCCAACCCCGTGCCTCGGAGAGCACGTTAAGCCGTCGGTCCTGCGCCCGATCTCTCTCTCTCCGGTTGTGTCGGATTACCTTCACATCGGACTATGAGAGTGAAGGAATAGAGAGTGCACTTGTGTACTATGCCTGCCAATCTGCAGTGGGGCAGCGTGGTGGGTCTATGCTTAAAAAACCTTCGCTCCTAGGAGTGAGAAGGCCTGTGCCCAGCAGTGGGACGTTAATGGGCTGCTACATACTTACTATATACATTAGAGAAATTCATTCACTCCTTCAATTTATATGAATTTTTTTTTTTCAATTAGCTTTCATATAATAAAGGATTAAATTTATTTACAATTAAGTACGCCATTGTGACTGATGATGAGTCATTTGATCGGTAATTTTTACAAATTTTATCAAAAACGGAATGTGTTGGTATCTGATAATATTAAGATTCATTACCAAAAATGCTATTTACGTATCACAGATATTTATAAATATTGGAAAAAGATTACAGATTAACTACATAATGCGTTTCACTTTTTAATAAGTTATGGCTCTGGGTTCTAGGTATTCAAAGCCTCATATTTTTTTAATATTTATTGTATTAATATTGTGTTATACATCACTGATATTAGAAGTAACAAGCATTTCACGGTTTATTCAGATATAAATGTTCTAACGAAATAAATACTATTTAAATTAGGCCGGTAATTGTTAATCTGATCTGATAGGCTTTCTATACATGTAGTGGCCATTAGAAATTATCTGATAAAATGTCAATAAGATTTACTATATATATAACTTCATTATTTCTGTCTTCGTAGAACGTAACGATGTTGCTGCATTTTTTTCCATCAGTACTTGGAAGCCTGATGTGTGGATTTGCATCGGTGTTTCCAGTTAACACCTACCATCTCATTATCTACACTTAAACTAGATCACAAGATCATTGAGGCAGGTTAGGTAATTTACGTCTTACATTTGAGTTCTAAAACTAAAACTTTATATATTTTTTTCTTTCTTGTAGGTAAATAGAATTGCCTTATGCGTTGTAAAGTAAAGGGAGTCGAACTTACCTTGACTGTCGACCAACTGATTCCCAATGATGTAAGCTACCAAAATGATTTCGCCCAATCTGACTCCCATCTTGCATGTTCTTTTTCTGTAGATAAATGATTTTAAAAATGAAAATCGTTACTTTATGATTCAATGGACAAGAAGTGCCTTTGCGAAGCGCCAATTTCCCTACATGTCTGAAATGCTGTACAATAAAATAAATAGAACAAAACATTTATAAAATTAAACAATCACACACTGAAAAAAAAAATTAAAATCTTTCTTAATGATCTGGACTATAATGCAACAGAAAATATGTTGATTTAATTACGCACATACACTCACACACATAAATATAAGCACACACACACACACGCACACACATACACACACACACACACACACACACACACACACACACACAATCATGTATATTGTATTTATATCTTATATTATGGAAAAATTTTAATGTTAGTTTTCATTTTGTACTATATAAGTATGTTAGGCGTATAATATGCTATAAAATTGGGAAGACACTGACCCCTAAGTCACAGGCTTACCTAGTTTAAGGTTCCAAGGTATTCTAATTATGTACCTTTCTTTTTTTATGCCCAAATAAATAAAGTTATTATTATTATTATAATGAGAATATTTTACACAATACTAGCTGACTGAGCAATCGTTGTTTTACCATATAATTACTTTTATCGCTATTAGAAAATAGGGGTTGGTGATAGAAAGGTGAAAATTTAGGGTTATATGTATTTTTGTGTGCTGTATCACAAAAAAATATAAAAAAAACAATTTAAGGCTGAACAACCCTTATCATTTAGGGGTATTTTATTTTTGCGCTGGGAAATGCCTTTACGCACTCCGATGAAAGCTTAATTCCATCGGGAGTGTGGGACTCACTGATAACAGAATACCCACTAAAACCCAGCGGATCCCTCCCAATCCATGAGTGAGATCACTAGAGGTTCCCTAACTGCCTTCCACTCTAGTGACCCGGATGGTACCGATTATGAAGATCTACCACTCAATAGAACGAGGCATGAAGTGCATAAGTGCGACTTCTAGCACCAAGCCTCCTCCGACGGCGAGGGAAAGCTCCAGCCTCCCATATCCTCTTGCTCCCTTATCCTCCCATTTGTCTCCTTCAACGAGATGAGGGTCTCGCAAAAGAAGGCAACCACCCTCCACCCAACTTCACTGGAGAGCATTACCCCAATTATGCTCTCCAGCTCTCCAGAAAGATCTCCTCCAACCAGCGACAACAATATATGCCGCTGGGGTGCCCACGCTGGACACTCCGCCAGGATATGGTGCGCCGTATCTTCAGGAGCACCACACTCATGACAGGCGGGTGTTTCCTCACAGCCAACGACCTGGTGCAAGTACTTGCCGAAGCAACCATGACCGGCAAGCACCTGCACCAGACGGTAGGAAAGAGATCCGTGCCTCCTGGTGAGCCAATTGTCCAGGTGAGGTTGGATAGCCTCCACCGTGACTATACACGCAGTTGGAGACCCAAGATATTCCCTCCATTTTTCGATCAGAGCTCTGTCGGCGAGAGCTCTGGAAGCCCTTGTAGCTACTCTGCACTGATAGGCGACTGCAAGGACTTCCGCCCGCAGCTCCTAAGGGGGGGTCGCCCGCCAAGACATCATTTAGGGATATGAAAAATAGATAGTAGCCGATTCTCAGACTTACTGAATACGGTACGAAAACTGTGACATGATTATTTTATGTTTTTGTTAAAATGGATGAGGGTAACATTTAATTTTTTTCTATCTGTCGACAGTGCCGTATTTACACTTTATGAATACAAATATTTTTTACAACAATTAAATCATATCGTATAAACATAGAATATGTTATACGAGGTGTGTTCAAAAAGTATCGCGAATTGTGTTTTTTCAAAAATTATTTATTTATTCATGAATATCTATTTTGTCCCCTTCAAAGTAATCCCCATGAGATATTATACACTTGTGCCAACGGTTTTTCCAATCTTCGAAGCACTTCAAAAAAATCATTTTTTTTTATCTTGTTCAGCTCCTCCTTCGATGCCGTCTTTATCTCGTCAAGAGAAGAGTAACGTCGTCCTTTCATGGGCCTCTTCAGTTTAGGGAACAAAAAAAAGTCACAGGGGGCCAGATCTGGGGAATACGGTGGCTGCGGCATCATTAGTGTGTTGTTTTTGGCCAAAAAGTCGCGCACAAGCAACGATGTGTGAGCAGGGGCGTTATCGTGGTGCAAAAGCCAATTTTTGTTCTTCCACAAATCCGGGCGTTTCTGGCGGATTGCTTCGCGCAAATTGCGCATAACTTGCAGGTAATATTCCTTATTGACCGTTCTTCCCTGTGGCAAGAACTCATGATGCACCACGCCCCTGCAATCAAAGAAAACTGTCAGCAAAACTTTCACATTCGATCGAACTTGGCGCGCTTTTTTCGGTCTTGGTTCGTGCGGCAGCTTCCATTGAGATGATTGAGCTTTGGTTTCCACGTCATAACCATAAACCCACGATTCGTCACCAGTTATGACCCTCTGGAGCAAATTTGGGTCGTCGCGGACAGAGTTTAACATCTCATTAGCAATGTTCATGCGATGCTGTTTTTGGTCACAATTGAGCAATTTTGGTACGAATTTCGCGGCGACCCGTCTCATGCCCAAATCATTGATAAAAATCGAATGGCACGAGCCAATCGATATGTTTAGGTCCTCAGCAACTTCTCTAACGGTGATTCGACGATTGGCCAATACCATTTTCTCCACTTCATTAATTTTTTCGTCTGTTGTTGAAGTGCTCGGGCGTCCGGCACGCTCTTCGTCGTTCACATCTTCTCGGCCTTCTGAGAACATTTTGTACCACCGATAAACGTTGCTTCGGTCCAAGGTAGCTTCTCCGTATGCCACAGTCAACATTCGGAATGCATCCGCGCACTTAATTTCGTTTTTCACACAAAATTTGATACAGGTTCTTTGATCCATTTTTTTGAATAGGTAAAAATCGAAGACGATCCAAAACACGTGCAAGCAAAGCAGCTGTCAACAATTAAATGAACATTCAAAATGGCCGAGCTTGTCGGCATAAGTGAGAGACATGAGTACCAACATAACGCCACAAAAAATTCCAAATTCGAATATACGTAACCCGCGAAAATTCAAAACTCGCGATACTTTTTGAACACACCTCGTAGAAACGTCACAATAAAAAACGATACCCGACTGAAGTTAGAGTATGATTGCGATGTATAAAATCACGTAATGTAATGTACTTAAAGATAATGATAACTGCGAATAAAAAAACCAATTATAAACACGTGTAGCTTTTTAAAACGAAAATCAGATCGCCTTATCATGGAGACATCACCACTTACTTATAAAGACATAGGCTTTTGTGTTTTTCAAAACAGTATTATAGTATTAACAGTCTTATATTAGAAAAATATAAATGTTAATAATATCACAAAGAATTAAGATTATATCTCCTAATGGTAAGTGACGATTCGTTAATAGGTAAGTTACATATTAACGATTTCTATACAATATTTATGTATGGTGTTATGACGTTATATAAAATGTCATTTATACTTTTTTAAATTAAAATAATAAATATTGCTTTCCTATTCGAGATAGATATACTATTAAGAAACAACTTCAAAAAGAATTCTTATACAAACTTTAATCGCCTGTTTTACACCCTAATGTTCATATTTTCATAACAAAAACGTTCAACAGTTTAGGAGCAAGACATTAAAAACAAGACAAAACTGCTTTAATATAGAAACCTGTTTGTTCTCCAAGGTCCTATCTATTTCCATATTTATTAACTTCAACTACGTAAGTAAGTAAAATAAATGCGGTAGAGATGAGAGTAAGAAATAATGTGATAAGAGAACGTTGTGGTATAAAAGAAGAGGCAGTGACTAAAATTGAGAAAGGTATGCTTAGATGGTTTGGGCATGTAGAGAGAATGAGTGAAAGGAGACTGACAAAAAGGATTTATGAGTCAAGAGTGAATGCGAAAGTTGGAAGGGGAACACCAAGGCGAACGTTCCTGGACCAAATCCAGGAAATTTTAAATAAGGGCCAGGTCAAGAGTATTCTAAATCGACGAACTTGAATGAAAGGTTTAATGAGAATGAAAGAAGCGACGAAGATATGCAAGGATCGTAGCAAGTGGAAGGACGTGTCTCAGCTTATCCCTATGAGAATGAGGCGTGATGCTATGTATGTATTGACTTCAACGCAGCGGTTTTATTAAAAACTTAACAGATCACACTTGCTTTGTAATTAGTAAGTCCTATCATACAAAATTCATCGACCATATAACATTTTAAGGTAACTTACGCTGGCTTATCAGCTGGTGGAATGCTCTCCCTAAAAATAGTCAAACAAACGTCGCTAACACTTATAAATGGTAAAACAAAAATACAACTACAACTCGTACGAATATCACTGATTGACTTTTAATTTCATTATTTCACAATAAAGCTGCGAAATCTACTGAGGCATTTTTCCCGTAGCAGTAACAATGGCTGATAAGATTATGACAGCGATAACAAATAACTCATTATAATATCGATTAAAAGACAATCATTCTACAAATATAGCATCCTAACTCTGGTTTTCTCAAATTTAACCTCTTATTAATGCTGAATTTTTGATTGGACTTGGATAGGATGAATAAATTGAACAGAATAGGACAAAACAAAATAGGGCGGATAGAATATAACGAATAAGATAGAATAGGATGTGGTGCATTGGCTAGGATAGCTATGATAAAATGGGTAAGATAAAATAGAATAAATGTAGGATAACAAACAGGATGAAATATTATGGATAACATAGGTTAATATGTGTATAGCAGAAGGATAAAAGTCATAAGATATGATGGATGTAATAAAATGGTGATGTTAAAATCTTATCTGGTAAGAACTTGGTTTCAGATTTGTTGTTTCAACTGATGAAACTGATAATAAAATATGGGACGTGCAAGCGGGACTTAAAAGAAGAATGGGATTTACGGATCAGGTCTTTTCTTTACACTGCATAACAGAAAAAAATGTTTGCCTAAACACCAAAAAGTTTATTGCGCGTTCGTAGATTTAGAAAAGGCCTATGATCGAGTGGTGAGGAATGAGCTGTGGTCAACGTTATCTACGTATGGGGTGAGCGGTTGTCTGATCCAAGCATTGAAGTCTCTCTATGAGGGTTCTAGTGCCTGTGTCAGAATAAACGGAGCGTACACGGAGTGGTTTCCTGTCGAAAGAGGTGTTCGACAGGGATGTGTTGCGTCACCATGGCTGTTCAACCTTTTCATGGATAAATGTTTGACAGATTTAAAAGAATGTATGTATGGGTTAAGAATGAATGAATTA
>JACTOM010000129.1:301848-339196 GCA_015832385.1 Elymnias hypermnestra
ACAAAACATATATATACAGACTATTATGACGCTGCTCTACAAACAAACACAAATCAAGTTATCCACACAAATGTACAAATCAAAAACTAAACACCACAAATTAAGGATATCTACAATAAAAACAGGCAAAAATACACATGGTCAATTATAGTAGAGACTAACTAAAAGATACATGTAAAATAGAAATATAAAATACATAGACATAAGAAATAAGATATATATTGTAATAAGATAAAATAGTTACTGGTGAACCTGAAAACGGTGTAACAAAACTGTAAACCGAAATATAACATGAATAGATATACACATTGTAAGTAGATATAATAAGCAACCAAACAAAAATGTAATATATACACTGGACATTGAAATAATATAAATTGTTAATCATAAAATAAAATTGTAGAACTAGAGATAAAACAGCGCAAAAAAATGTAATAAGTTATAATTAAAGAACAATAAAAAAGGTCTCCGATCACCACGTCGGGGGATGCTGTATATAAAAAGAAAAAAAACTAGCTACGGCCGAAGCCACCCACTAGACCTGACTCTAACAAATTAGAAAATACAATTTCCTGCCGAGGATCGAACCCGGGACCTCTGCTTGCAAGGCGAGTACTTGCACCACTGCGCCAGCGAGGCCTTCAAAAGTGACTTTTATTAACATTGTCTCATTATATTTCAAGCAAAAATATTTGTTAAGGTATGGTCTTCTGCCGAGGTTAGTTACCAGTAAACTTAAGATGGCGTGTGAAGACCCATTGATCCAGTGCGTAATGATTTGTGTTCTAGTAGGATGCTGTGTAGAAAACGTAAGGGATATGACGCCTCTTACCAGATTACGGCCCTTCCTTCTTAGACTGTATCATCAGGTGAGAGCACATTCAAACGCTAAACTATCAGTCATAAAAAAGATAATATTAATTATGATCTTAATTATGATTTTAAATACAAAGACCAACTGTGTAAATTAATTCTACGTACTTACGAAATAATCTTATCTACGCCATTCCGATTATTATTTTAATCGGGGAATTCTGATAATATCAATAATGTATTTTCATGTATTGTAAATAAGTATAGTGACGTATGGATAAATTACAGTCAGTGTATTCCCCTTGACTTCTGGAACGGCATCCATATTAATAAATGATATGTAAATAATATGTATCGTAAATTACAAATACAGGAAAAGACTTAGTTGTGTATTTAATGGATAAGTTAAAACCTTCTGAGTCGAATTATAAATGATTTCACTAATATTATATAGCATCATTCCCATAGGGGTAGGCAGAGACCACGTCCTTCCACTTGCCACGATCCTTGCATATCTCCTTCGCCTCTTTCACTCTCATTAAACCTTTCATACACCTATTGACCTGGCCCTTATTTATAATGTCCTGGATTTGGTCCAGGAACGTTCGCCATGGTCTTCCCCTTCCAACTTTCGCATTCACTCTTGACTCATAAATCCTTTTTGTCAGTCTCCTTTCACTTATTCTCTCTACATGCCCAAACCATCTAAGCATACCTTTCACAATTTTAGTCTTCTTATCTTCTTTTATACCACAGCGTTCTCTTATCACACTATTTCTCACTCTGTCACTCAGTTTTAATCCACACATACTTCTCAACGTTCTCATCTCTACCGCATTTATTTTATTTTTATTTATTTAAAATATTTCATTGCCAACTTCTGCCTGATTACGATCGGTTACTATAAAGAGAGTAGGCAACTAAGGGAGCAGAGATTAAGATAAAATGGACATAATAATGTATTCTCACATACCGTTTTATAGATCTATAAAATAATAATTATCCTATTATACATCGTTTTGTAATATTTTAAAAAGATAATATCCAATTTAACAAAACCTGAATAAATCTTATACATAAAGAATCCATAAGAATCACTCTATCTTCTGATGAAAACAGATGGACGCGGTGGTGGAATTTGTTTTTTAACGTGTAAAGAATATATTTAAAGCCTAAGCCTATTAATTCTCAAAGAAAGCTCAGATAGTCAACATCATACTTAACCACAGCAAAGCGTGGTCAGTTTCACTAGTGTTTACATAATTTGGGTCAGTCACCAGATGACCTCTGTGACTTCTTACAACAAAAACTAAACAGTTGATAGTGAGATTGCTTAAAACAAGAGTTATTGTGGTAAGTAGATAAAAAACCGGCTTCAATTTGTACAACGATATTTCAATAAGTTTTCTTTTACATTTAATCCCATGTCTAGAACATCTTCTGGGAGCTCGTTATATTTTAGAAACGTATACCCCTAATTAGTACAAATTATGGTGTCTATTACTTCTCTATAACACTCTGTGGTGACAAACAGACAAGTGGGTAAACATAACCTTTATCATAAGCTATCGCGTATCTGTACTCGGACGAACTTTGACGAGGATATACGACATTTTATGACTGAACACTGACACACGCGTGAAATGGACATTTTTATATTTATCTTCTTCGCTCGCTCGCTCGCTTCAACCGATGGACGTCCACTGCTGGACATAGGTCTCACGAAATGATGCCCACAAGGCCCGATCTTGCACCGCCTGGCTCGAGCGACTACCAAAGACACTCTTTATATCGTCGGTCCACCTTGTGGTGGGTCTTCCTACAGTGCGTCGTCCCTTGTGGGGTCGCTATTCCAGCACCTTCCGGCCCCAACGTCCATCGGTTCGTCGGACTATGTTCCCCACCAATTGTCACTTCAGGTTCGCGATTCGTAGGGCTATGTCGGTGACTTTGGTTCTGCTACGGATCTCCTCATTTCTGATTCGATCACGTAGAGAAACTCCGAGCATAGCCCTCCATCGCACGCTGAGTGACTGAGCTTTCGAAAGAGGCCCATAGTCAACGACCACGTTTCCGATCCGTAGGTAAGCACTGGCAACACGCATTGTGCGAAGACTTTAGTCTCCAGGCACTAAGGGATTTTTGACAAATCTATCTTCTTATGGCACTATAAAAAGACAACGTCAAGTTTTTGTTCCAATAAATTTGACACTGGCGAGATAATTTGCCAGGTGTGCCAATTGCCAAAACAAACAAACAGAGAAGAAGAAGAAATGTTCATAAAGCATTACGCGAGGTACGTATGTGTGAGTATTAATAAGAGATTTTCAAATGGCTGTATCTTTTATGAATCTGGTCATATTAGAGTAAAATAAAAAGCAAATTGAAGGTAGAAGTTTCGGGGTCGTGTTACAGACAGTAATGCTGTCTATAATAATATGTGAATAAACGCTTTTGCTCTCTCTCTATTTAATAATCTAACTGTTCCTGTATTATTCGGAATGCCTTTTTTTAATACACGTAGCCTAAGTTACGCCTTATAATGTTACCCATCTGTCAATGAAAGTGGTACCGAACTCAGTTCAGCCATATAGATATTTGACGGAATAAATAGATAGATAAATTCAAACATTACTTACCTACTTACAGTAAGAAAAGTCTGGGTCATATTAGTCCTACATGTAATGATACACGGCACATACCTTAAAACAGAAGGTAAACAAAAAGAATTTTTGAAACAAATTTATACAATATTTTTATATAATACCATACTTTTTTTAGGTAACCATTGTGTTTAGGTTGAGTTATTTTTATTTCTTTTTACAATCATACTTCCTCAATCTATCATTTATATTTGTTGAATCTAAAACACCATGCAATTTTCGCTTCACTGATTTAATTAATCTGAAATTTTCAAATATGTGTGTGAATAACCAAAATACTTTATTAAAAAAAGCTAATTGAAAGATAAAAATGCTTGAGAGTGAATGGGTTACTCTAGTCTTGATAGAAGGTAATTGAAATGGTGATGGTGAAAAAGTGACAAGCAAATGAGATTGTTAGGTTAGCGGAGATGGGCATTGAAAAGAAGTAATTATCCTTTTCAAGCATTGACTTGAAAAAGATTAATTTAGATTTGTATACAATTATAAATTTAAGTTCTAAAGTTATATATCTTAACTAAACTAATCTAGTTATAAGTTAAGCAGAAAAAACACATCGACATAGTAGCAAGGGTGACTGGGCTCATCTAATGAAGAATTATAAATCTGAGATAATTGTGTCGTGTCATTTCAGAAAAGGGTGCGAAGAAACCCTCGTAACTTTAATACCATCATTACTCGTACATTGGAAATGATAAATAGAAAAAAAAAACTATATTTGACGATACCAAAATTGCTTTTTCAAATAAGTAAATATGAGTTTTGTGCAAAAGATGTTAATTTGTAATTATAAACCGACATTCCAATTTTATTTCTTTATATAGATTACGAAGAGATGCATTTTGCTCGTAAGCACACAACGGACATTGCACGCTTACGCAGAAGCGGTGTGGTTATCACGCGCAGTCGGGAAGTGAGTGCGGATATCAACTAACCGTTAGAAAGGGGTCGTTAGAAGGCTGTTAGAACTACGAACAGACAGACATAAACTCCCAGATCTACCACAAGTAAGTCTATTTTATATATTATTGAAAAAAATTCTATTCCCAAAAGAAAAAAACGTCACGAGCAATGAAAATACGACATAACCAACACGTGTTAGATGTAACAGTAAGATTTGAGTTATAACAGTCCTTAATTAGATCATTATTTATTATATTTTCACGTAAACTATTATATAAAGTGCTACCACAATTTTTATAGATTTTTGTCTATAATTTTTCCACCGGTCTACCTGCAGTTTATGAATTCGTTTTAACGTAGTTAACTTAGGTTTTTTTCTTAATAATACACATGTTTTAAACATTAACTTCGTGATATAAAACAATTTATCATTCTACCTACAGTTACCTACGTGGTTAGCTTAGAAACACTATTATTTTACTTAAGTTTTCTTAGGAAATTACACGAGAAAAACCCTTCGAAAGCGATAAATTGATACATTGAGAATATTATTTAATTTATTTGTTTCAAATATCTTATAAAGTGGAATAGAAAGAAGTTTTAAATCTACCTACAGAAACCTCATCACTTTGCTCGGTAACGTGGCAATTTCTAAAGGATTTACGTTTAATTACGCAAAATTTAATGGGTTAAAATGGATAGATCCAATTCCATTTATTTATTTGTGTCAAATATTATAGATAGCATATAAACACATGTTCTTAATCTACCTACAAATACCTAGTTTTTTAGTTGTTCGTTTGTTCAGAAACAATATATACTAAAGGGGTAAATAAATTTATTTGATTTCATCTATTTATTTATTTGAAATATCTATAAATTGTACGATATTCTATATTATGAATGGTATTTTGATAGATGGGGAACAAGTGGAAGAGGTGAAAGAATTTGTATACTTGTGATCTAAATTTACAAAAGATGGAAGATGTGAAAGTGATATTGAAAGGAGAGTAAATGCAGGGAATATGGTAAATGGTGCTCTGCACGACTTTATGAATAGCCAGATGGTGTCTCAAAGGGCTAGACTGGCTGTGCATGCTGGAGTGTTGGTGCCAACACTTATGTATGGTAGTGAAATTGGATATGGCAGAAGAAAGACAAAAGTAAAATAAATGCGACAGAGTAAGAAATAATGTAATAAGAGAACGTTGTGGTATAAAAGAAGACGTAGTGACTAAAATCGAGAAAGGTATGCTTAGATGGTTTGGGCATGTAGAGAGAATGAACGAAAGGAGACTGACAAAAAGGATTTATGAGTCAAGAGTGAATGCGAAAGTTGGAAGGGGAAGACCAAGGCGAACGTTCCTGGACCAAATCCAGGACATTTTAAATAACGGCCAGGTCAAGAGTACTCTAAACCGACGAACTTGTATGAAAGGTTTAATGAGAATGAAAGAAGCGAAGGAGATATGCAAGGATCGTGGCAAGTGGAAGGATGTTGTCTCTGCCTACCCCTATGGGAATGAGGCGGGATGCTATATATGTATGTATTCTATATTAGGTATATATAACCTTTTGTGTAGAACATTTGATCTAATTCTTATGAAATTACACAAAACTTATTTCTTAACAAGGCGAGAATAGATAGATTTTATTTGATTTCAAATATCTTATACATTGCATATAAAAAGAATATTTCAATCTACCTACAATAACCTACCAGTAGCTGAAAATTTGTATCAGGTTTTATTATGAATTTATGTAAATAAAAAAGATACTGGTTTATTTAAAACTACCTTTTAGGAAACACCAAATTGTTAACTTGGGTTTCTTTTTTTTTTTTTAGGAAATTATGCAAAGTTTGTTGGTTTATATAGGTGTAATTTAGTTTATTTATTAACAAGACCATGACAAGTTTTAATAATCATAAAATATAAGGTTTTTATTTATTTTATTTAGTTAGTTACTCTCTGTATAGTATTTTTTAGGAAATGAATAAAGGTAAGGTGAGTAGCAGCCTATAAACGCCTCATTGCTGGTCACAGGTATCCTCACTTATAGGAGAGAGGGTTTTTAGAGCATATACCCATCACGCTGATCCAATGTGAGTTGGCAGACATAGTACACAAGTGCACTCTTTATTCCTTCACTCTCATATCCGATACCGATGGATTTACGTGCTCTCCGAGGCACTGGGATGGAGCACACCGATAACAACACAACACAGGGAAAATATTGAGAAAATCTTAATAAAGAACTCAATATCAAGTTTGAATTGACTCAACCCGGGCCTCGAACCCACGACTTCATGTCATTGGCCTAACATGCTAACCACTAGAACAATGAGGCAGTTAGTGCGCCACCAGCTTAGACTGTATCATTACTTACCATTATGACGGCCTCGCTGGCGCAGTGGTGCGAGTATTCGCTTTGCTAGCGGAGGTCCCGGGTTTGATCCCGGGTAGGACGAATTTAGGAAATTGTATTTTCTAATTTGTCTGAGTCTGGATTGGTGGGAGGCTTCGGCCGTGGCTAGTTACCACCCTACCAGCAAAAACGTACCGCCAAACAAAGAGATTTGTGTTCCGGTACGATGCTGTGTAGAAACCGTAAGGGGTATATCGCCTCTTAACAGATTAGCGCGCTTCCATCTTAGACTGTATCATCACTTACCATCAGGTGAGATCATAGTCAAGCGCTAATCTGTTTCCAATTAAAATAACCTCTTACCAGGTAAGCGAGATACTATCTTAGACTGCATCATTACTTACCAACCCATGTTAAATCTTATGCATTTATGTGTAAAGTAAAAGTAAGTAACAGCCCATTAACGTCCCACTGCTGGGCACAGGCCTCCTCACTCATATGAGAGAGGGTTTTTAGAGCATAGACGCACCACGCTGCTCCACTGCGGATTGGCAGGCATAGTACACAACATGTGTACTCTCTATTCCTTCACTCACATAGTCCGATGTGACGAGAATCCGACACGACTGGAGAGAGATCAGGCGCAGGACCGACGGCTTAACGTGCTCTCCGAGGCACGGGGGTGGATCACACCGCCAACTTCCCAACTTCGGTCAAATATTGAGAAAATCTTAATAGAAAACTCAATATCCATTTTTGGATTGGCCCGACCCGGGACTCGAACCCAGGACCTCATGTCTGTAGTCGAACACGCTAACCACTAGACCAATGAGGCATTTATGTGTGTGTGTCTATTTTTACTGTCGCTTTTTCGTTTCGACTTTCAAATCACAACAATGCTAATGAAGTTTTCACTTCAAAAGCTTTTCCAACCTTCGTATAAAGGTAAGCGAAGTCGTGGTTAAAAGCTGTATAAAATGGTGGCTATTGGAAAGCATTTCCGATATGCATGCATGCATTTAGTATTATGAAACGCGTGACCCCGATAAGGTCAGTGATAACAACAGTTCCGGGTCGTAGTTACTATTTATAAATATTTTATGGTATATTTTGTTGGACTTGGATCTCCATGAAGATAGACGTGTTATCTTTACAAAACGATGATGCAATGAAGTCACCAATAAGTGTCCCTTTGGGCTGTCTTGAACGAGAATTTAAACTGCTACTTAGAGTGAAGCGTGGTCACGTTTGCTGGTCCGTACATAAATAGTTTGTCAGGTTATTTTATCTTTTATTTAATATGTTATCTCTCGTGTTACTTGAATTTTCTTAATTAATATACTCTAAAAAGTAAGAAGTAATTGCGTATTTTTTTATAGTGTTCTTCGTATTGTTATATTTGGAGTCGATGCCAACCAAGGCAGGTATCCCGCAGGTCTACTTGGCAGCTCCCACGTCTCTTCCACCCATAGCTATATATGTAGTTACAACCTACAGCTATATGTGTAGGCACCTTGGCTGACACCGACTCCAAATATAACAATACGAAGAACACTATAAAAGAATACGCAATTATTTCTTACTTTTTAGAGCATATTAATGTATTTGTAAGTTTGTTTTGAAGGCGGTTCTTTTTTTGTTAAAATTTTTATTTTTAGTGAATCTGAAGTAAACGTATTGCAATGCAGCAATAAACGTAAGCTCATTGCTATTTGATTACAGACACTTATATTTTCTGCCTTAAACCGCACCCTTACTGTAAGCCGTTGAGGAGATCCATCGATCTTCATATTTATCTACGACTAGCACTTGACCATACCGAAGTTACGGTAGGCAACTCAAATATCTGGATAGGTTATAGAAGATTCTCTCGAGTATCGTTGATTTGCTCCTAAGAATTGAAGAGTTCCGTCACTTTGTCATGGATTCCAACATCAGAACCTAACCAAACTATCACAAAACAATCCTTAAAATATATTCTATCTAATAAAAAAAGAATCATCGAAATCGGTTGACGTGATCTTGAGTTATTCCTCCATTTGTCGCGCACATCCCATCATCAGAACTGGATTAAATAAAAGTGTAACCCTATGACGAGCACCACCTTTCATTAAAAAAAAAAGTCATCAAGATCGGTACACCCAGCCGGGAGATATGAGGTATCAAACATTGATAACCTCCTCCTTAGAAATAAGAAACTTCGAGCTTAAAATTGCTGCTTATTTTACTCCAATACGACCATATTTAAAAAAGATACAGGTATTTGAAAAATCGGTAAAACTTGAGAGAAGGAACTACAGTGTTGTAACTATACCATCAGGGGCCCTTGGCAAATCTTTTGATGGGGCCCTACCGCAGAAATCACACGTACTTAGTTTAATTTTAATAGTACCACCTAAGTAGTTATCCAACAGCAGTTTTATTTTCAAAAGCATATATTAATTCATATTCACCAGGCTATATATGACCCACAACTGGGCATAGGCCTCCTTTCTTACACGAGAGGGAATGGGCTATAGTCCGCATGCTTTATCAAGAGACTTCACATTCGTCTTCCATTCGCTAGACTTTCGATGAAGGAACAACATCTTAAGGAAACCTGCATTCATTTACTATGAAATAAAAAGAAAACAATATTTTCTTCGAGTTTTCTGTTCCGCAAAACTGTCTATTACTTTATGAAAGTTAAAAGATCGGGCCATAAAATTTTCAATAGGCAGAATAGCCAAGTCACATAACGTGTCTTGTCCCATGTGTTTCTTGAAAGACTATGAATTTATGTTTCCCTTTTTTTAAATAATCGTGTATGTATTATCTTTAGCTTACTATATTGTAAGGATGATGGTAATGAAAGACACCATTTACCATATTTCCTGCATTTACTCTCCTTTCAATATCACTTTCACATGTTCCATCTTTTGTAAATTTAGATTCCAAGTACACAAATTCTTTCACCTCTTCCACTTGTTCCCCATCTATCAAAATATTGCCATTCATCATAGATTCATCTCGTTCAAAAAGCATAACTTTCGTTTTGTTTACATTCACTTTCATTCCTTTCCCTTTCAAAGCTTCATTCATAATATTTAGCATCTCCTGTAGCTCATTAGCGGATGACGCAAGTATTACTTGATCATCAGCGTAGAGTAAACATTTGATGAGTAATTCATTCATTCTTAACCCATACATACTTTCTTTTAAATCTGTCAAACATTTATCCATGAATAGGTTGAACGGCCATGGTGACGCAACCACCCCTGTTGAATAGGTAGATTGAACGGCCATGTCCCGTTTATTCTGACACAAGCACTAGAACTCTCATAGAGAGACTTCAGTGCTTGGATCAGACAACCGCTCACCCCATACGTAGATAACGTTGACCACGGCTCATTCCTCACCACTCGATCAACGATTCAAAATTGCTGTAAAAGTGAACTTGAACGAAAAATTATGGAATTGAGTTAATAAATAATAGAATAATGTCGACACTATACATAGGTATATAGTGATTTCGTAACTCGCTTATTCTTAACAACCTGACAGGGCTTCACTTGCACACGTACTTGATAAATGCAATCAATAAAAGTAAACTTGTCTTTGTTCTAAATACTTGTGTGCAGTGGCGTAACTATACCATCAGGGGCCCGTGACAAATTCTCTTGATATAGCCCACTTATTTTAATTTTAATAGTACCACTTAAATAGTAATCCAACACTTATAACAGTTTTATTTTCAAGAGCATGGGTTTATCCATTTTCATTAGTTCACATTCACCAGTCTAAATACGTCCCACTGCTGGGCATAGGCCTCCTTTCTTACGCGAGAGGGAATGGGCTATAGTCCCCATGCACGCCTTCATCAAGAGACTTCACATTCATCTTCCATTCCTGCCATAAAATTCTGCATTAATTAACATATGAAGAAGTTACATAATCAAAGTTTAAATATAATTTTCAATAGGCAAAATAACCAAGTCGCATAACCTGTCCTGTCCCATGTGCTTTGAGTACCTCTTGGGCCGGGGCCCTCCAGGGCCAGGGGCCCGTGGCATTTTGTGATCATTAACTAAAGTAAACTCCTACGTTGCTTAATATAATGTATGTGTAACCCGAGCCTCGAACTTAGGACCTCAATATTTGCAGTGTTAAATGTTTTCTTTGTTCTGGGTACTTTGTCGTAATTACATTTAACTTCTACGTCAGATCTATTATAAGCGATGCCCTCATGTCCATAACTTATGACAAAATAAAACAATTATACATTAATATTTTCAATCGATAACCTTTATTATTAATATTGAGTGTCCAAGACCGATGAGACATCAGTTCTCTCGGAAATTAACCGTAAACAAACCCGTTTTAAATACAATTTAAATATTGTGTAAAAATGACTGTTGGAAGCCATCAGTCGGTTAAAGTTAAGGAGTGTAACTTCGAGGCAGTATACCTGAGCAGTTCTCCTGTCATTAGAAAAAAGCTGAAAGGCTCTATAGCTAAAAAGGCTGAAGCCTATTTACGTGCTGTTAAACTGAGTCAGGAAACTAAAGGTCGGTGTTAAATTCTGTTAGTATAATGAAAGCAACTCAGTATGTCTGTTGTGGTTACGTCTACAAAGCTGAACAAATTTTGATGGAAATAAAGAGAACACCAATGGTTGTATAAGGATCAAATTGTGTCTTACAATATTCTTATATATAAAAATCAATTGTTGTTCGTTAGTCTCGCTAAACTTTGAGAGTGCCTGGACTGATTTTAGTTTTAAATTATTTGTGGAAGTCCAGGGAAGGTTTATGATGTGAGTAAATAGGAAAACAATCCTTGGAATACAGTAAAAACAACAATTTCGCTTTCCCTTACAAACTATTCCTACCTGTCAAAAATTTGATGTTCGCCCTGTCGTTTAGAAATTAATAAAATTAAAAAGTCGTTCAGAAATCAAATTAAATTCAAACGCGAAGTTTTTATTATTATTTTTGTTTGAATTGAATGTTAATTTGTTGTTTGCCCCGTCGTTCATTAATCAAATTAAATTTGAAAGAATGCTTTTGTTTTTTTTTAATTTGTTTTTGACATAGAAAGCCAACAATTTTTGATCGCACCTATAATATGCATAGATTTTGGAGGGAATCTGGATTTAAAGATGGCGTTCTTTTGATTACGAATCCTTTTTATTCTGGTTAATTTGTAACCACATTTTTTTTTACTAAAGTTGAATCATTTTGCAATCATTATTCACCTTTTTTATTTATGGCTTCTGAGGCGGTAGGAAATTTGCCGGGTCAGCTAATAAGCAATACATAAGAAGTCCTTTATCTAAGGAAAGCTTTAAAAAAAATTATAATATATTGAGGATGCTTATAATGACGATGAGAAAATTGCTCTAAATTCAATTAACTGTAGTAATATTGTTTTATCATATTCAAGTCTCCTTTAGTCACTTCATCATCACTGGTAAATTGATGTGATGACAAAATGACTAAATGTTGATTAATCAAGAGCTGTAAAAAAAATTGGTTTGATTTATATAAGAATCCACTGATTTCGCATACACGCATATTACAAATAAATTTATTTGCCCACACCTTCCCCCAACCCTCGCCGCACCGTAGCTAAGGTTATTATTACTATGGGTATTATCTGAATTACAGAACTGATCATTGAGTTTCGACAAAATTCACATTTACATAAAACAAGTGTAAGAAATTAAATAGACTTGTATTTTTAAAAAGTCAGGTTAGATTACATACGTATTTTTATTTGCAGTGACGAAAACGCAGAAGCCAGGTCTGCCACGTTTGGAGGCGTTACAACGCGTTGCCAACATTCCAATAGTCGAGTCAGGGATCGGAGTCACGGAGAAGATTTATTCCACAATTAGAGCGAGTATTCCAGTCTTCTTTTAAATAAATTGGATCATCCATAAACTGCCTCATTGGTCTAGTGGTTAGCCACGGTTGGTTTACTAGTGGTTAGTATGGTTAACTACAGACATGAGGTCCTGGGTTCGAATCCCTCGTCGGGCCAATTCAAAAATCAAGATTGAGTTTTCTATGAGGATTTTCTTAATATTTGCCCGAAGTTGGGAAGTTGGTGGTGTGATCCACCCCCGTGCCTCGGAGAGCACGTTAAGGCGTCGGTTGTCCGCTTGATCTCTCTCCGGTCGTGTCGGATTCCAGTCACATTGGACTATGAGAGTGAAGGAATGGAAAGTGCACTTGTGTACTATGCCTGCCAACCCGCAGTGGAGCAGCGACGTGGGTCACAATGCTTTAAAAACCTTCGCTCCTTGGAGTGGGGAGGTCTGTGCCCAGCAGTAGGACGTTATAGGGCTGCTACTTACTTACTTTTTTTTTATTAACGATTATCATTACATAATAGGAAAAACTTAATATATGTAAACAAAATAGACGCTGTTATGTATGAAAATGGATTTTTATAGTTATTAATGTTTTTTCAGGAATCAAATCCCCTTATACGTTGGTATTTGTCGCTGGGGGAGAAGTCCTTGGCTACCGGGGTGCAGCTGGCTTTACCAGCTGTGCACATGCTGGAAGCACCTATTCACCAGCTGGATAGATTCCTTTGCATGTCGCTGGATGTCGTGGAGAAGCAGGTGCCGTCCATATACTTGCCTCCTCAAGCTGTGAGTACAATTTGGTACATTGATGTAAAAATACAGTTATAGAGACCACTTGTTTTTCATCCTTTACTTTGGCAGGCATCATTAATTTTATAAAAAACCCTTTAAATAAAACTCCTATGTTAAATGGTCTGCTTGTGCTTAAGAAAACATGAGATTGTTCACCTGGCTCCTACTGGTTAAAGCCCTCGTAATGATGGTAAATATTACACGTAAATGAATAGGATAGTGGAATGGTTTGGTAAAAATTACCGATGTGTTCAAGGCAAAAGTTATGAAAAGCCCCACTTTAGCTATACTCTATCTAGTACTAATTAAAAACCCAACTTCTAGTCCGATGCAAAAAAAATCTTTCTGTGTTAGATAGGCTATTTATCGAGGAAGGCCTACCTTCAATCTGAACCCAAAAGGAACGGTACACTAATGAAGAATGTTTCAAAATCAGGGATTGTTATTGATTTGAGAGCTTCTGTTACGTGCGCTGCTTTAATGGTTAAAATTTAGCTAATATTATGTATGATTGAATTGATGGCGTACACGGAGTGGTTTCCTGTCGAAAGAGGTGTTCGACAGGGATGTGTTGCGTCACCGTGGCTGTTCAACCTATTCATGGATAACTGTTTGACAGATTTAAAAGAAAGTATGTATGGGTTAAGAATTAATGAATTACTCGTCAAATGTTTACTCTACGCTTATGATCAAGTAATACTTGCGTCATCCGCTAATGAGCTACAGGAGATGGTAAATATTATGAATGAAGCTTTGAAAGGGAAAGGAATGAAAGTGAATGTAAACAAAACGAAAGTTTTGCTTTTTGAAAGAGATGAATCTATGATGAATGGCAATATTTTGATAGATGGGGAACAAGTGGAAGAGGTGAAAGAATTTGTATACTTGGGATCTAAATTTACAAAAGATGGAACATGTAAAAGTGATATTAAAAGGAGAGTGTAATTTGGGAATATGGTAAATGGTGCTTTGCACACCTTTATGAATAGCCAGATGGTGTCTCAATGGCCAGACTGGCTGTGCACGCAGGAGTGTTGTTGCCAACACTTATGTACGGTAGTGAAAGTTGGGTATGGCAGAAGAATCACAAAAGTAAAAATAAATGCGGTAGAGATGAGAGCGTTGAGAAGCATGAGTGGATTAAAACTGAGTGACAGAGTAAGAAATAGTGTGATAAGAGAACGTTGTGGTATAAAAGAAGACGTAGTGACTAAAATCGAGAAAGCTATGCTTAGATGGTTTGGGCATGTAGAGAGAATGAATGAAAGAAGACTGACAGAAAGGATTTATGACTTAAGAGTGAATGCGAATGTTGGAAGGGGAAGACCAAGGCGAACGTTCATGGACCTAATCCAGGACATGTTAAATAAGGGCCAGGTCAAGAGTACTCTAAACCGACGAACTTGTATGAAAGGTTTGTATGAGAATGAAAGAAGCGAAGGAGATATGCAAGGATCGTGGAAAGTGGAAGGACGTTGTCTCTGCCTACCCCTATGGGAATGAAGCGTGATGCTATGTATGTATGTTGAATTGTTCCCCTTCAAAAGTTCTGCAACAACATATGTCTAACTTTGAAGGTTCGCTCACTTTTTATTATCCTAACCAAAATTGTTCTTTCGCTGGATCTAACCTACGAGATCCAGAAAAAGATAACGAAAAGCGCTGTATTAGGCTAAAATTTTTTGAAGTAGTTTCTTCATCGTCAGATGTATTCGGAGACCCGACAGTACGTGCTCCGCAGAGCAGATTCCGTGAAGCAGCTGGGCACGGCGGTGCTGGACTCGCGAGTCACGGCTGTCACCGCTAGCGCCTTGGACAGGGCGCTCACCACCGCCGACAAATACGTGGACAAGTACCTCCCGCCCGACTACCAGGACGCAGCGGATGGTAAAATTGATTGTATTATCGTCCTTTTAAACTCTTTTTGTTCATAGCGTTAGATCTAATCTAGAGTCTACGGCATCTCCTGGTGATTCATTCTTTCAGTTTCTCCCAATGATCGCTGAATGGGAGTGCCCTCTCGTTGGCCAGCATATTATATAATAGTGCGGTGGTCGCCAACGAAGCAGGGTGTAGAGCCGTGGTCTCTTTTTGCGAGACCGTTATCTCGCTAAAGAAAGCTCATTAGAGGGAGCAGGAGTTGGCTGGAAGTCTCTGCTATCCTCACAGAGCCTTGAACCTCGATTCGGCTTGATCCGGGACACCATATTGAATGCCGCAAGCGAGCCTCTGGTGTCCCACTTTAGGATGACAAGAAAGCGGTGTGTTTTAATGGGTATTATGCTTGACAGTGAGTCCCAAACTCCCAATTTGCCAGAGTGCGTGTTTTTCACACTCACGACTGAGCGGGGAAAAACATTTCCCGGCGAAAAAAAGCACAAATTGATAAGCGCGATCATATAACCTAAGATTCGACGTATACTATAATATGTATTTTAATGGACAATGTGATGTTATAGTCTAAGATTGACGCGTGCCGACTTTGTAACAGTTAGTATACCTCTTATGGTTTCTAAAACCACCAAGAGGCAGGCTGATTGCAAGTGAAACGAGTTCTACCATTGCGACAGCAGAAACAATATACATTTGTATTTCCTCATAACACTACGTCACCAAACGTCTCGCGTCTGAATGTTATCCGGCAATCTAGTGTGAAGTGAGGCACTAAATCTATCACTAACATTACCTTAGTGGTGATCATAGTGACTGCAGCGGACGCAGCGGAGAGCAAGGACGAATCCGGACGAGCACGCGCTGCTCAAGCGGTGGAGCACGGCGCACGGCTGAAGAGGAAGCTGCAGCGGCGCCTCACCAGGCAGGCGCTGGCTGAAGCCAAGGCCATAAAAGAACAGATCAACGTCCTGGTCTATGTTGCTGAATTGGTAAGTATATAGTTTCAAAGAGTAGCTTTCTCAAACTATTGTATGTTACATTACAGCTGGCCGCAGAATAGGGGTAAAGTGAAAGACGCTGCTCATATCCCTCGCGTCAGCTGCTTTACTTGCATTATGGTTTTAAACATACAATAATACTTTTACGTTATAAATCGTTCCTTTTGATTATGATTCAACGAACTCAAATAGGTTCTCTGAGTGGGTTTGTCTGGAAGGGAGATTTCTTAAGGCCTTTTGTTTTTTCCAAAATTTATGTATTTTATTTGTCATTGTAGTTTTGTGCAAAGTAATTTGCTATACAAATTTGCACTATATACATATAAATTGATATACATGGTTAGAACAATGTCACTATGATCCTACAACGTGAAATTTCTGAATTCACATATATTAAAGCCTTGTACTCGTATTATAGGTAGCAAAAGATCCAGTTCTCGCTTGGACTAAAGCTAAAGAACTGTACGCATCCTTAAGCCAGCCCGAGCCCGAAAACCAAGCCCGTCCAGCCACCATGGAGGAGCTGCTGGTGCTGCTGTCCCGCGAGAGCGCCAGGAAAATCGTCCACCTCATTAACTACACCCACACCGATCTCCCCAAGTATTACGATTGCACAAATATCGAATTAGTAGACTGGTAATAATAACAACAGATAAAACACACACAACACAAATACTCACACTGTTTATGAGGTACACAATAAATAATAATAGTGGTAAGATGGACACGCACTAGTGCAGGGGGAATCGGAAGTCTAAAATATTGAAGTGAGAAAGTGCTGCAAATAAAACGTCACCTTACCGAATTTGGGTCACGGCATTGGCCATTTGCACATGAGATATTATAGTGCACAAGTTTATACGGTAACACTCATAGTTGGATGTGAAGGTTTAACGGGCTCGCCGAGGCACGGGAGCGTAGCACACATCAGCCAAATACTGGGGATTTCTTAACATGTCTCATGTCTGTAAACGAATAAGCTGACCACTAGAATACTAGAGCAATGATGCACTTGCCAATACAAGGTATAGAAAATACGCACGTATACAATCACTTGTACCCACGCACTTCTACGAAAAGCAAAAGCATGTTTGTTAGCAAATGTCGTTTTCTAATTTGTCTGTGTCTGATGGGGTGCTTCGGTTGTGGCTAGGGAACGGTTGTTCTTCCAGGATAGACCTCCATACAAAAAATATGCGTTGCGATACGTTAGTGTGTAGAAAAGTCCCAGATGTAAATTAACTCTTAGCAGGTTAGCGTAGACTGAACAATCACTAACCTGGTATGCATCTGTGAACTTTTTAATTAGTCCATGATTAGATAGTCTGCAATAGAGTCTATCCCCGTCTAATCTCAAGCTTCGGCGCGTGAGGGAGGGGGAGGGATACAATGGCATGTTGTCATACGATACGAGTGACAATCTAGATGTGAGAATTAATTGAAATTCATTGAAGACAACTCTATATCCGAATAAAAGGACATTACATAACCATCAACAGACAAACAACTAGGTTGGGCAGCGTTCGGGAAATTCCGGAAGACTAAAGTCTTCGAACAGTGCCTATTGCCAGTGCTTACCTACGGATCGGAAACGTGGTCGCTGACTATGGACCTCATTCGGAAGCTCGGAGTCACTCAGCGTGCGATGGAGAGGGCTATGCTCGGAGTTTCTCTACGCGATCAAATCAGAAATGAGGAGATCCGTAGCAGAACCAAAGTCACCGATATAGCCCTACGAATCGCGAACCTGAAGTGGCAATGGGCGGGGCACATAGTCCGACGAACCGATGGACGTTGGGGACGGAAGGTGCTGGAATGGCGACCCCGCACCGGACGAGGTAGCGTAGGAAAACCCCCCCACAAGGTGGACCGACGATATAAGATCGCAAGATCGGGCCTTGTGGGCATCATTTCTTGAGACCTATGTCCAGCAGTGGACGTCCATCGGTTGAAGCGACGACGACGACGACATAACCATCAAGTGAGATCACTGTCAAGGGCTTACCTTTCAGTAACCAGGTCTTGCAGTTTTAACTATTGGACATAACATGGTCTTTTCATTGTGATTAATACATTGTTACAGTAATATCCGTCAAGGCCTCACACTAGTGACGAGACACCTGTCGACTGCTGCGGATGCAATCATCAAGGTGACTTTTTATATATTGCCCAGTTCCTATTTATATAGTATTTGCATTTATTCTTATGACTAGCGATGCCTTGTGGTTTCACCCACGTAGATACCGCTCTCGTGGCAATGGTATCTACTAAATCAGATAGACCCTTTTTAAATTCGTTATATCTTTTGAATGGAATGTCCTGGGTTCGTATGTAAATATATATTTATTACTATGTATTTTTGTATGTATCTGTTTATGTACTCATGTATGTTTCATATGTATCTATAAACTACACCTTTTATACACCACCTACCCATTTCCGTAATAAATTTTGTCTAACCCTAAGGTTGCCTGGCGGAAATCGCTACTTAGCGATAAGGCCGCCCTTTTGCACCCTATGATTAAGTTATGGTATATATTGTAAGTATTATTTATGGTGTACAATAAAGTGTATTCTCTCTGTCTCTCTCCTATTTTATAATTTAAAAAGTAATTTACAGCTATTGAATGAAATAATTTAATAGGATAAGGATTAATACAGCGGTATTAATAATAATAAGTCATATAATACTGAAGAACATTTTTTTGGCTCAATCATCAACAGTTTCCTCAGCGCACACGATGACATATTTTTTTGTGACTAATTTTTTCATACCTTGGGTTACATTAATGCATTCTTCTTAGGGATCCCTATTTTTTTGAGAAAGAAATACGGCCTATGTCACTTTGTAAAAATGGCGTAATTTTTTTTTAATCTGTCCAGTAGATTTTGTGTGACAACGTTATAAACATACTGACATACAAAAACACAAATGTTATATTTTTATAATATTAGATTAGATAGCTAAATTAAAATTCTTGACTAAGATGGCTGTACTAATATCAGTGCAGCGTCAAAACTTCGAATTCCTTTTTATATTAAGCCAACGGGAAGGCGTGAGTTTTGGCACAGCTTTTGTGTAGCTAAAGTTCATAATAGGTATAGAATATCTTACAGAATATATGATATGTTTCAGACGTTGCCTGTCGACACTGCCATCACTGAAGTACGCGGTCTACGCAGTAGACTACAAGAGCTTCTTCAGCAATTGCAAGCTACCTCCAGGACATATATGGTTATTGTAGTCTATTAACATCCATTCTACAGTCTCCCTATCTCTATAAGTTTGACCTTTTGGGTGTTTTATGTATCTGTGAACTTTGTGGTTAATCTATGGTTAGGTGTGGTTAGTCTATGGCTCTCTTTACACCTAAACATGTAATAAATTGCAGTAAAAGCTTCCTTAAAAATAAAAACACTTTTACTTTGGTAACATTAGTTATTCTCATCTCATTTTTTACACAGGAGCATCTTGCAATGCTGTTGGCAGGAAATGAGGAGAGAGAAAAGATCGCCCCGCGATCGGTCTATGGACAGAGAGACGACCTGGCTACTATCAATGGTGTCAACTAAATTCTTCATAGTTTTTAAAAGTTAAATACAAATTAAAATCCTCTTTAAACCTACCGATTGCAATTAAGTTAACACGGTGTCATTAAATATGAAATAAGCATATATATTATCAGTCAATAACTGCAGCTTTTATTTGACTGGGTTGTCACACACTAAACCGGCATGAACTACTTCTAGTTTAGTGAAAAAGAAACCGGAAGTAAAGACTAAAAGCATGTATCAAAACTGCCAAGTAACATCTATTTACTAAAAGATAAAAGAGATAGAGAAGCTTTTTGTAGAATTTTCGATAGACCAGTCATTTATTGATGTAGAGAACGTTTATCAATGGCTAAGATATATCTTTTTATTCTATGTATCGTGGTAATTCCCCGGTCGATATAATAATTACAAGCTGCAATCAGTGACTGACCACAGTATTCCGATTTACGCTGCGATAACAGTAAGGTGTGACGTAAATTTAGTATACAATAAAACCGGCTTTTATAGTTAACTATACTGCAAACTGTTTAAAACGGAACGCAGTATACTGTGAATTTTTGTCTAATGAAGTTTTAGATTACATTTTTGTTATAAAAATCGTTCAAAAATGCTTAAAGTATGTCGACGTTTTATTACATTACACATTTCTCTAGGACACTGGGATTGTCAGTGTCAATTCACATTAGAACGAATTTGTCCCTTAAAATTAAATCGAACCTTAAATCAATGACCTTAAGTACATTTATAAATACCAGCATCAAAATATCAATAACAGGTTTATAACAGTAACAGATATCTTAGTTATTCAAAGTGTATATTAAGTTAACGTGTTAAGATTCGATTTAATTTATACCGAAATTCTTTCCAATGGAATATATAACATGATATAACATATCCAGAGAAATATATAACACAATAAACAGTTGTTGTACAGTAATTGATCGTTTTTAGAACAATTTTAATGATAAAGAACCTTAAGTCAAGTACATCTATAAATATCAACATCAAAATAGAAATAACAGTTTTTATAATAGTAACAGATAACTTTATTTCATTAATGTACACTAATTCAATGAGTTAAGGTTCAATTTCATTTACAAATAGTTTTTATTAAAATATCCTCTTTGCAATCTTTGCCAATAAGTGCACTAGACAATGCTCACAGCTTATATCGGAACACAGATAATTAAAAACTATTTAATCGAGTTTTATAAAGGTTCAGTAAACATGGATGCAACTCTTAATAATTAATTTTATTAGACGCCTTAATCGTTTTAAAAGCAATCATTTTAATTTCAATAGCAAATTATTTACTTTTTAGCCTAAGCACGACCTGTTTGTATCGCCGTTAAAAATATAATCATTAATTTAATTTTATACATACGATTATTATATATTATAAAGCTAGTATAGATATTAGCTTTTATAAGTTTTATAAATATAATTGTGATAGATAATTATAATTTTTTTTTATTTGTTTCACCTTAATTCTTTTGCATAGTTTTTGAGAATAATACTGAATCTTGTCGAGTATGTAACCAGCTCTCGCTACTAGTGCTTTTTACTAATAGGTATCGTGTATCGTTATTTAATATCGTATTAATAACAATACTTCTTAACCGACTTCAAAAAAGGAGGAGGATATCGATTCTTCTATATTTTTTTAACGCACATAAATATCATCTGTCTATAACTTGGCAGAAATGCGTGACACAAAATTCAAACTGACTAATTAGATTTTTTATAACAAATATATATCTTATACATTTACTTCATTAGTTCCGGTAATATTTTCGAAATTGAGGTTTAAGAACATCATGACTAATTCTACTCGGTTATTAAAAGAAATATCTAAAC
Organism: Elymnias hypermnestra; assembly: GCA_015832385.1. Taxonomy (NCBI): domain Eukaryota; kingdom Metazoa; phylum Arthropoda; class Insecta; order Lepidoptera; family Nymphalidae; genus Elymnias; species Elymnias hypermnestra. The sequence continues at coordinate 323,547 of JACTOM010000129.1, forward strand.
GTGCCTACTATGTAAGTACTAATATCACAGCTATATACTCTTTGAATTTGAAACGTTTCACTCCAACCGCCTGACTATGTAAGGTCACAGGTTCACCACAGAGTGAGGAGTTGTACCCGCCCATTGAAGTTGGTAAGCTTCTGGGGCATTCACCCTCTTCCAATGCTACAAGCATTCCAATGGTAAAAGTACGTACTTACCGAGCAACCATATGTTGGTAAGCACTACTTTTCCGGTGCGAAGTGTGTAAGGATTAATGTAGTGATTTTTTAAAATAATTACAAGTGTATTCAGTTATGTTGTTAATGTATTTATTTAATGTATGAAATAACTATATTTAACGATTGAAATGTGCTGTAAAAAGCTACTTGAAGAAAGAATTTTTGGTTTTTGTTAAAGTAGACTTGATTATCTTGATTTTTTATTTATTTTCGTTAACAACATCATCTGCATAGAACTATACTGCAATCCTCAATTTAGTTGAATATTGTTCTAGGAACAAAATAGCGGCTCCATAGAAAATGGAAATTTCGACGTGGAAAAACTTCCAGACAAAGAATGGAAAGTACGTACAGTGTTGTGGCTGATTGCAATATCCCTATTTGTATGGGGGTTTACATACGTCGTTGTAATTATAACTATGTCTCTGTTTGGCCCTAGTATTCATTTAATTTCTACAGTGGATTGGTTTAATAATTCTAATATCAATGAAGGAACAACAGGAAATTATTTCTGTTTATTTTATTAAGGACTTCCAAGATCTTTACAAATATTAAAATTCGTATTCCAGTAAAGCTGATTGAGATTAATCGAATTTATAGATTTTGGTTGATGTGACTAGTAATTTCTGAACATTGTGCTTTTCATATTTGTCTTTCATATTATAATAAAGATTATACATACTGAATCAAAACTTTCATTTTGATTACTAAGTTGCCTATTAGTTGCAGTAAAACAAATTTCATCTGCAATATGTTTCAATGAGTGTATAGGATATTTACATCAAGCTATTTGTACATCAGGATGATTAACATGGGAAATTTCTTATACGGGAGATTCAATATAAATAAAAAATTTCGCAGTCTGTGATTTGGTTTCCCCAAATAATATCTTTAAAAATCTAGAACCCAGGGCCGTTAAGCAAAAAAAAGTAACATTTGACAAACACAATTGACAGATGTGTGGTACCATTACAATTACATAGCTTGGCTTGTAATTTATGATCCTTAATTTCTCAATATTTTTTTAATGATATTGCGTACAGAACCAGAAAAATTGTATTTTGTGCACACAGTGGTTTTATAAATAATAGGCTAGAATGCCTTCCATCGATGTGATGGTCCCTCCGGGCCATAACAGCGACAGTCCTCCGGAAGAACCTGTAGCACCTCCACCGCCAGTAATAGGCATCATTTATCCACCGCCAGAAGTTAGAAGTATCCTTTTTTATAATGAGAAATGAAATTTGAACATGTTATTTGTATAGCAATGATAAGATGACAATATCATAACCTATACAAATGGCAATTTCAGAAAACAGGTCTCGTATTTAAACGCTACTATTCTAGACACGTTCTTCAATTTATTTATTGCATTAATCAATTAACTTGTTCTTACAAGTAGGTGTTGCAAAGAGAGTGTATTAAATTGGAATATGTCAATTCATTTATAACCATTAATTAATATGTAAAATAATTTATCACTGTAATGGTAATTCAAACATTGTGTTATCATTGTTATATACAACTTATGTTTTTACAATGAAGTCACCCACAAAACTTATAGAAATTGACATATTCAACTTACGATCAAATGTTTACATTAATTGGGTAAAAAGGTTTTAAAGTAATTAGGTATAATTTATGTAATATATATATACATATCTAATATATAACATTTTGCTGTTACTGAGTTAGACGTTGAACTTTTCCAAAATGGCTCTGCCAATTTTTGTGAATCTTAGCATGCCAATTGGCTAAGGTGGAGAATGTCCACTTCTCCTATTCATCTATTTTTCATTCCCCAAAATGTTAAGGGTAATCCACCCCAAATTCTTTTCTTAATTTTTTTAAGATATATTGAAAATAAGTTAAATCCTAAATTAACATTTTAAAAATTGATTATAACTTGTTGTGTTTGTCTAATAAATAAATATTTTATTTTTTATGGTCATAATATCAACATAAAAACATGCATTGAAATACATCTAAGTATTGTAGGCATTCTATTACATAGATTTAAATCTAGTCCTCATATTCAATACATCAGGTTCAAGTAATCCTGCTACAGATACATCTGGACATATCTATAACCCATGCAAAGCAGGGCAGGATCATAAATATATAAATACTTATCATAATTTAATAAATACTTTATCATGAAAAATATACATTTTAATAAAAAAAGAACCGCCTTCAAAACGAACTTACAAATACATTAATATGCTCTAAAAAGTAAGAAATAATTGTGTATTCTTTTATAGTGTTCTTCGTATTGTTATATTCGGATTCAGTGTCAGCCATAGCATATTAATGTATTTGTAAGTTTGTTTTGAAGGAGGTTCTTTTTTTGTTAAAATTTATATTTATTGTTTGATTTCTAGTGATTGCCACACCTGGGATCGAACCTGAAACCCTTACCTTACCACCGCTTCATACATAATTCACCTTTCAAATATTGCAATGCAGCAGCAAATGTAAGGTCATTGGAATTTGATTACAGACAGTTATAGATTTTGCCAAAAATCACACTCTTACTGTAAGCCGTTGGGAGTTCCATTGATCTTCATATTTAACTACAACCATACCAGGCAACTCAAATATCTGGATAGCCTATACAAGATTTTGACGAGTATCGTTGATTTGCTCCTAAGAATTGAAGAGTTCCGTCACTTTTTTATGAAATCCATCATCAGAACCTAACCAAACTATCACAAAACAACCCCTGAAGTATATCATATCCAATAAACAAATAATCATCGAAATCGGTTGGCGTGATCTTGAGTTATTCGTCCATTTGTCGCGCACACGCTTTCGCAAATTTAAGACTTATCCGGTTTTGTCTTGGATGCCATCATCAGAACTAGTTTAAAAAAATGGGACCCTATGACGAGCACCACCTTTCATTTAAAAAAAAATCATCAAGATCGGTCCACTCAGTCGGGAGATATGAGGTAACAAACATAAAAAAACACAGATGAATTGATAACCTCCTCCTTTTTTTGAAGTCAGTTAAAAATGATAAAGAGTTATTAAATTAGAGGGGTGTGTACAATATATATATACATCATTTGAGATATTTTTCTGATCTTTTAAGTTATTGTATAAATTGTTTTTCAGTCTTCAACATAACAAGAAAGGAAAGACATAGAGTATTGCATTTAAAGTAAGTAAAATATTTAAGGTATTATAATATTTGTTTTATCTTCAACTGAAAACAAAATAATTTCTGTAACTAAAATATGTAGACATTGTTGACAAAACTGCAAGTTTTGTTGCTAGAAATGGACCAGAGTTTGAAGCTCGTATCCGTCAGAATGAACTTGGCAACCCAAAGTTTAACTTCCTCAATTCTGGTGACCCTTACCATGCCTACTATCAACATAAAGTCAAGGAAATCAGAGAGGGAAAAGGTGAGTTTTCTTGAACAATTTATCTTTATCAGCTTAAATTTTATAAACAATTTGTCATCATTAATACTTTGCCCATTTGAAAAAATTACTTATAGTCTTAACATCTTGCTGTATTGTATGTTTATTTGTAGTGTTATATAAAAATTTTTAATTAATTTACATTTGTATTATATCTATGGAATTTCTGCCCCTTTGGTTAGCTTGTCTTCGGGTTTGTTATTGGGTAAATTTCTGTCTTAATGTTTGGACATATTATAATACAGTAGGGCGGGTACTTGCCACAGCTGTACCTTGTCACTAGACCTATCGAAGGTAAATTAAAATATGCTACTTCTTATATTAAGCGAGTGAGGGTGCCAACTTGTTGGTCCTGCTTCTGATTTCCCTCTGATCATATTTGATTTGCTGTCATACTAGTAAAAAAAAATAAAGTGGCTGTTCCCATGTACACTGGTGTATGAGAATATTACTATTGCAGATAGCTATTTTTGAATTTGAAGGGGAGGAGGATATTATTATTATGTCAAATTTCTAGGTACTGATACTCCCATACCAACCCCAGCTGGAGCACCCATACAACGTCCAGGATTAGCACCAGCCACAGCTGCAAGACAACAAGAACTTCTCAAGGCTGCAGCACCTATCGAACCACCGCCGCCACGTGATCCTCCACCAGATTTTGAGTTCATTGCTGACCCCCCATCAATATCAGCACTAGAACTTGATATTGTCAAACTTACAGCTCAATTTGTAGCTAGGAATGGACGACAGTTTTTAACAGACCTTATGAAAAAGGAAGAGAGGAATCATCAATTTGACTTTTTACGTCCACAGCATTCTCTATTTCAATATTTCACACGACTTTTGGAACAATATACTAAAGTTTTGCTACCCCCTAAAGAGCTAGTCTCAAAGTTGACCGCTGAAATACGCAGTGGGGTGCTGGAACAGGCTCGCAGTAGAGCCGCCTGGCATTCCCACCAGGCCAGACGAAAAGCTGCCGATGAGGCACGAATTGAGAAGGAAAGGCTAGCTTATGCCTCGATTGATTGGCACGACTTTGTCGTTGTGGAAACCGTAGATTATCCGGCTGGGGAACCTGGCGAATTCCCACCACCCACTACCCCTCTAGAAGTCGGTGCGAGAGTTCTTGCTCAAGAACGTGGTGAAGATATCACTCACGCAAATGAAGAAGATGATACAGAGATGCAATTGGAGTCCGATTCTGAGTCTGACTCAGACGAGGAACTGACTGAAATGGAAGACAGAACTCAACAACAGCAGAGACCTGATGACAATAGGGTTCAGGATATGGAAGAAGATAGCTCATCTTCTGAGGATGAAGGACCTCCAGAACCCCCACGAGCGGCTGGAGAAGAGGCTCCATTGCCTCCTCGTCCTGACCGAGTGGTCGTAAAGAAATATGACCCGAAACGTGCTCGGCCACAACAGGCTCCTGCCAGTGAGGAATGGCTCGTTTCTCCGATCACTGGCGAGAAGATACCAGCTAACAAAGTAGCTGATCACGTGAGGATCGGGCTGTTGGACCCTCGCTGGTTAGAGCAAAGAGATCGTGCTGCAGCAGAGAGGTCTGATCGTGATGAGGCACTTGCTCCAGGGGCTGCTATTGAAGCTTCTCTTAAACAGGTTTGTTTGACGTATATATAAAAATGAATTGTTTTTATACAGATAAACAATTAAAGTGATGATTTATGTAATTATTTGTCTAATCTCGTATCGACAGTTGGCAGAACGTCGTACCGATATCTTCGGTGTGGGTGACGAGGAGACTGCGATCGGTAAGAAAATTGGTGAAGAAGAGAAGAGACGAGACGAGAGGGTGACGTGGGATGGACATACTTCCAGCGTGGAGGCGGCCACGCGAGCAGCGCGTGCTCACATCACTCTGGAGGATCAGATCCAGCAGATACATAAAGTAAGTTGGCTAATCTACCTTCATCACATCATATTTTAAAAATGTGCCTTTAAAAGCAATTACGTCATGGTATTATAAACATATTAAAATAATTTCAGGTGAAGGGTCTCCTGCCCGATGAAGAGAAAGAGAAAATTGGACCGAAGCCTGTTATATCAACTGCTCGGGGAGCTATCATTACCAGACCTCCTCCCCCTCCAGCTCCCCCTAGAGTAGCAGCACCCGCTCCCGCACCGGCACCACCACCTACTCCTGTGTTACTGCAGCCGATACCCCCATTGATGGTTATACCACCGTTGGCTCCGAGGCCACCACTAATTCCTACACCAGTCGGAGCACCATATGGGTACCCAGTGTCTGCTGTTCCCGGGGGTGTAGCTGGGGTTCCTGTTCCTGGTGCTCCGCCTGAAGAAGATGAGCCCAGTGCGAAGCGAGCTCGTACTGAGGATGCATTGGAGTCGGAACAGGCCTGGCTGGCTGCACATCCTGCTCCTGTACCGTTACAGGTTATTTGAATTTATTTTTCTTACTGGTGATATACAAGATTTGACTCAGGCCCAATGTTGTGTTACTTACACACCAGGAATTCCTCTTCTCCATCTGAATTTTGCAATATAAATCATATTATAATTGTCTCCATGTCATCATATTAGCTCCTACCCGTGACAATATCTCTGTCCTCTTATGCACTAGAAACTGACAGTTATGCGGATGTATTCCGATCTCGTGTTTTTGTCAGTGTACGTTGAGAGGAACGACGTTATATTGTGGGTATGCTAAAATAAAAAGAAGGTTAGAGAACTGCTGTTACGGAATCTTTTAAGTAAAGCGTGGTGTGCAGGTGTCGCTGCCGTCGTTGCCCGAGCGCACTGAGTGGCGGCTGGACGGGCGCGCGCTGGCGCTGTCGCTGCCGCTGGGCGCGCCCGTAGCCGAGCTGAAGGCGCTGCTGCAGCGCGCCACCAACATGCCCACCGCCAAGCAGAAGCTGCACTACGAGGTACGCACCAACGCACTCATAGATATACACGCACCCGCACAAGGACGCACGTACACACACATGCACGCGCATGCATAATAACAGGAACGCACACATACACAGGCGTACCGGGATACTTTTCAGGAGAGTGGCTTGAAGTTAGTTTCAATGATAAAAGTTAAAAGTGCGTGCGTACAAAGTACACATGGCAGAAGTGAAACTTCTTAACGGGAAAAAGGGAGTTATGGTACGAATGTAATGAATTAATACAAATAAATTTATCGAAATCTCAATTGACTAATAGTAAATAAAAATGCTTCGTGTTTTTTGTCAATATTAGAAATTTAAAAAGAGAGTTTATGAAATATTTTTATTTTATAATTTATGAAAAATAGTATATTATACGATGAGTTGGAGGCACGACAAAGGAAGAGGGTGAATGCCGCTGAGACACTCCGGCCCAGACGAAGGGGAGTAGGAAACAGGAAGCGGAGGTTCATGCAACTCCTCCCTCTGTAGAATATCTGTGAGCCGANAAACGCATTCCCCAGCGTCAAAAAAAAAAAATTATACGATGAGTGGCAAATTAAGTTGCAACATGCTATTTATAAATATTAAAACTACCTAATGTGCAAACACATTACCATAAAAAAAGGTTGCATATCTTCGTGAAATTTTACCCTCATGTGCCGATAGAAGTTTTACTTCATAAATTTAAAATCTTAATATAATTTGGACTATTTGACGGCCTCACTGGTGCAGTGGTGTAAGTACTTGCTTGGCTACCAGAGGCCCCGGGTTCGATCCGCGGTATTGCGGATTTAGGAAATTGGCAAGTTACCGACCTAGAGCAACCACTACCACGCAAGAGAGTGTTCTGGTACAATGCTGTGTAGAAACCCCAAGAGGTAAATTGCCTCTTACCAGATTGCCAGCCATCATCACTTACCAACAGAAAAAGAGAAGTATACATAAATGTTATGTTTCCAGGGTTTGTTCTTCAAAGACACCAACACATTGGCCTACTACAATGTTCCCCCGGGAGCTGTCATACAGCTGCAGGTCAAGGAACGAGGTGGCAGGAAGAAATAGATGCAAATAAATAAACCGTAAGTTACAAAACATTATTTATTAATTTGATTTTATTTAATTGTTAAATCTCTATTGTTAAATTTTATTTAATTTATTTTGGTTATGTAATTTCTATGGGATTTGACCTGAAATAAATCAATTTTATTTAAAAATAAAACATTTAACTTGACCCATTAAAATTAAATTTTGTCAAGAAAAATATTTATTTATAATATATGTTTATGTACAATTTCTTGTCTATGGAATTGAAAGTTATTTTTAAACTATAAAACCTCTAAAAAGTCTTAAGATAATATGCTTCTCCCTTTTTTCAGATGACCACATCATGCAATATGCATGTTCCCCTCAAACATTGTTATTATATAATTATATTAGAACGTGTATTTTTCACTATTAACTTTGGAATATCGCATTTTGTAATTGTTAAAGTGATAAAGTGATTGCAACTCTTTGTTTTATTTGAATCCAGCTTCACATTCTCATGTTTCAGTCGGATGTTACTGTGGCTCAGTTCGATATATCTCATATATATCACAGACCAGTCTTCGTTATATGTATGTGGAAACAAGTAAGTAAGTAGCAGCCCATTAACGTCCCACTGCTGGGCACAGGCCTCCTCACTCATAGGAGAGAGGGTTATTAGAGCATAGACCCACCACGCTGCTCCATTGCAGGGTCTATTCCTTCACTCTCATAGACCGATGTGACGGAAAATCCGACACAATCGAAGAGAGATTCAGGCAAATATTGAGAAAATCTTAACAGAAAACTTAATATTGGTTTTTTGAATTGGCCCGACCCGGGACTCGAACCCAGGACCTCATGTCTGTGGCAGAACATGCTAACCACTAGACCAATGAGGCAGTATATGGAAAGTAACGACATCTAATTAGATTAGCCATTGATAGTACTTCTTTAAAGCCAGATAGATGGAGCTAATATAAGAGGCATTTATTTATTGACTTATTAGCTTTAGGGATGGTCAATATTAGAAAAACGTAAATGTTCATCGAACAATAGGTATATATAGTCTAGTGGTGAGCATGTTCGACCTAAGACATGAAGTGCTGGGTTCGAGTCCCAGGTCGGACCAATTCATAAATCGATATTGAGGTCTCTTTAGATTTTCTCAGTATTTGCACGAAGTTGGGAAAAATTGGGCGGTGTAATCCACCTCCCTGCCTCGGAGAGCACGTTTAGCCGTCGATCCTGCGCCTGATCTTTCTCCAGTCACGTCGGATTATAAGAGTAAAGGAATAGAGAGTGCACTTGTGTACTATGCCTTTCCCATTCGCAGTGGAGCAGCGTGGTGGGTCTATGTACCCTCTCTCATATGAGGGAGGAGGCCTGTGCCCCCCAGCCGTGGGACGTTAACGGGATGCTATTTATCTTACTTTATATAGGCAGCAAAACGGATGTTTTCGGAAATAAAATAGTTTATTTATCAAATGTGGTTTCATCTTAGAAATGTAATTTTTTGAAACTGATCACAATGAGATTGGCAACTGCTATGGCAGTAACATTTTCCGTTTGTAGCGTAAGCGTTGACCACTTGACTATAGTGCTTACTTCAATTACGTTGTTCAGCGCCATCTAGTGTACAAAGGTTAACCTAGATAGTTATTTCTAAGTAAAATATTCAACGCTAGATGGCGGTCGAGGATTTTTTGCGGGTTCAATGTTTTATTATCATTGATATTATGTTATTGGAATGAAAACACCGATGTATATTGAACATTGATGACAATCCTTTAAAGGAAGCCAAGCAAAATCGTATAAAAAATACTTCGCCATCTGTATTTCGTATTCGGAACTAATATAAATTTAAACTAGAAGTTGCACCTGTCTAACCAGCATATAGGTTTTATCTATAGTTATACATCCGCACATTTATGCAATCCTGGTACTTAAACAGGATATTTTTTTTTTGTTGAATGGTAGAGAGAATAAAATTATTTGATTCTAAAATTTATTTGTGTCAATAATATGTGATTAGAAATTATGTGATCCTGTAGTGGAACTCCTAAAATTCCTGGTTAAAATTGTATTTCTTACAGCTTCAATCCCCAAAATTATAGTGGAAATGAATTTTAACCGAAATGTATCACTATGAGTAGCAATTATATAGATATTTGTTAATTTAGTCGTAGTTCCGTTGAGCAATTAGAATGAGGGTCCTCTCTTTATTGTATGTAATGTGCACGTGGGTATAAGGGAGGCTGTACATATGTAATATACATGTATTTTTACATTTTTGTATGTGTGTAACGTTTTCACACAAAACTACTGGTAATATTCCAAAAAATTTTTCAGCATTTTTGTAACCCATAAATAACAGTACCTGGTGACGCCACTTTCGGCAGTTTTTTGGTTTAATCTTGACGGTGCCGCGTAAGAATGTAAAGTACCCTACCTCTTCCCTCCCGTGCATATACTCGTCTACGCTTCCGTCGCGACAAGGTGTGTTTCGCCTACCGCTAATATCTCCGCTCGTATCTTCCTCTCGAAGATATAACCGCATGAACTATCGAAGAAGTGAGCCGCTGGCCGTGTAGTGCTGTCATATTTCTTTTGCCGCCGCAACCACGCCCTATTTTGGGAAGGAGTAGAAGACCCCGACACTCCAGGTACATGCACGCAATTCCTTTTTCCCCCATTCATCAGTATCACCCCCTTCTTTCTTCTTCTTCCTTATATCTAATCGCCTATACAGTCCATGACACATGGTACATGATGACCTACGGTTCCGAAACGTGGTCGCTGACTATGGGTCTCATTCGAAAGCTCAGAGTCACTCAGCGAGCGATGGAGAGGGCTATGCTCGGAGTTTCTCTACGTGATCAAATCAGAAATGAGATCCGTAGCAGAACCAAAGTCACCGACATAGACCTACGAATCGCGAACCTGAAGTGGCAATGAGCGGGGCACATAGTCCGACGGACCCATGGACGTTGGGGCCCGAAGGTGCTAGAGTGGCGACCATGCACCGGGCGGCGCAGTGTAGGGAGACCCCCCACAAGGTGGACCGATGACATAAAGAGGGTCGCCGGTAGCCGCTGGAGCCAGGCGGCACAAGACCGAGCCTTGTGGAAGTCATTACGTGAGACCTATGTCCAGCAGTGGACGTCCATCGGTTGAAGCGACGATACAGTCCATTCCTCTCCATCTCAATTCCCCGCCTCGCTACATGGACGGTGGCCTCCTCTGCGCTGCCACTCCAGTACCATAATAAAAGTGTCGACAATAATCAAACCTATGTATTAATCCTTATCCTATTAAATTATCCTTTATTAGTTTAGATAGCAGTGCCGTTGACCTTAACTTGCTCCGATACTAAGAACAGTCTACTCAGGCGTGATGGCTCAGCCTTATTGAATTTTTTATACATACGTACGACCATGCATTTCTCAAACACTTAATCTATAAACATATTATACCTGAAAAATACCAGTAATATTTATCAAATTTTTTAAAGCAATAATAAATTTTACTTGAAACACAACATATGTATAATAAGGGCTTCTTTTAACAACACATAGAGAGTCGGCACTGGCAACTGTAGCACAGGTTTCACCTAATTCAGCTACAGAACGAATGTAAAATGGATGAGTAAGAAGTAAGTAGCAGCCCATTAACGTCCCACTGCTGGGCACAGGCCTCCTCCCTCATATGAGAGAGGGTTTTTAGAGCATAGACCCACCACGCTGCTCCATTGCGGATTGGCAGGCATAGTACACAAGTGCACTCTCTATTCCTTCACTCTCATAGTCCGATGTGACGGGAATCCGACACGACCGGAGAGAGATCAGGCGCAGGACCGACGGCTTAACGTGCTCTCCGAGGCACGGGGGTGGATCACACCGCCAACTTCCCAACTTCGGGCAAATATTGAGAAAATCTTAATAGAAAACTCAATATCGATTTCGAATTGGCCCGACCTAGGACTCGAACCCAGGACCTCATGTCTGTAGTCGAACACGCTAACCACTAGACCAATGAGGCAGTAAAATGGATACACCAAACTAATTTTAAGAAAATAATTTTGTAACAAAATATTGTATTTTTGGTAAATAAATAAATTATTATTATTATAATCTATGTTATAGTAAATAAAATGTGTCACAGCAATAAAATAATATAATTCCCATTCATAGCACACACTGTGTAATGCTTCCTATCTCATTCTCTCCCGCGTTTCATCTTAGGAATTTATGTGTCTGTCTCTCTTTAGGAAGTTTCTATTCCAAAATATAAATAGGAAAAAATTAAACAGCATTTAAGAAGGAAATTTTATTAAAAACGTGTAAAAATAACAAAGCAATAATGCGTGTAAATACTACGTATAAAATATATTATGATTTCATTGGAATGTAGTACGCTTGAAGCGAGATTAAGTGCTAGCACCAGCTTATTAAGTGATACGCATAAAATTATATATAACGCTGCTTTAATTCAACAATGACACATCTCAAAAAAAACTCTTTTGGCACTCGGTAGAGCCGCCAAGGCCAATATGGCGGCATCCATGGCTCGAATCAGCTGTTTCACTTGCACCGTGCATAAAACCACACAATGTTTTTGTCATATATTTATTTATCTTGTCATTTATTGTATTCAATCTGATCCTTCGGTAATGTTTTTTTTAATTTTTTATCTTATACATCTTGAATAAATGATTTGTTTTTCACACGTCATCATTAACATTCTTATAATTGTCATAATGTATTAATAATATAGAGTGTGAAGTTAAATAAATCTTAAATAATAGACGACGGAAATTAAACACGTAGTAACCCACAAATGCAAAATTGTTCATCAAAACAGAAAAACTTTTCATAAAAATCAATAAATTTAAAATAAACCCCGTGTTTATCGATTGAGATATCGTTATAATCATTATTATTATTATTTGTTGGGTTGCAATTAAATTACATATTGTTTTATTATGAACATGTGCTACTTCCAGTTTAATGCTATACTGGGAATTGTCTTTATTTAACGATAACGAACCTGTGTCGTTGTGTTAACCACGACTATGATTGGTGGTGTTATTTTGCGGGTGGGGAGTTTTATAAGAAGGTATAATTGACGGTAGAGCTTGAGAGCGAGAGACATTCTATTAATGGCATGAGAGTAAAGTGTGAGATAGCATTTTGAAGAACCAGATAATAGTATCATCCTAGTCTTACCAAATTATTTGAGTAAAATAAATGCGGTGAGATGAGAGCGTTGAGAAACATGAGTGGATTAAAACTGAGTGACAGAGTAAGAAATAGTGTGATAAGAAAACGTTGTGGTATAAAAGATGTAGTGACCAAAATTGAGAAAGGTATGCTTAAATGGTTTGGGGATGTAGAGAGAATGAACGAAAGGAGACTGACAAAAGGATTTATGAGTCAAGAGTGAATGCGAAAGTTTCTGGATCAAATCCAGGACATTTTAAATATAAGGGCCAAGTCAAGAGTACTCTAAACCGACGAACTTTTATGAAAGGTTTAATGAGAATGAAAGAAGCGAAGGAGATATGCAAGGATCGTGGCAAGTGGAAGGATGTTGTCTCTGCCTACCTCTATGGGAATGAGGCGTGATGCTATGTATGTATTTGAGCCTTGTACGATATTTATATTTTGTTGCTAAACAGATTGAATTCAGCGGCTTTATCCTAAAGTTTTGTAAAACAATATTTTGCAGGTTACTACGTCTTTGATTTCCAGCCTGGATATATACTTTTTACGTAAGAATTTCTTTAACTAAACGATACTTTAATATTGTAGACTAGGTCTAGTGCAACCTATTTTTAACTGTTTAACTAGCACTATGGGTCAAATAGCGGTTGACATATTTGAAGATGTGTCATTTCTGCATTAAAGCAGTTATCTACAGGGTGAATTTCTCATTTGGTAGCCAAATTCGATACAATAAGGCATAGAGCAAAAAACGATAGCTCAAATTAGATGATATATAAAACTGCATTTCTATTTAGGAATAGAACCTGTTTGATTTGGAAAAACAAATTGATATGTATATTCTGTAAATCTGACAAGTAAAAGGAGACACTCATAGGAGTGAGGGTTTTAAAGCATAGACCCATCACGCTGCTCCTGTGTGTATTGGCAGGCACAGTACACTAGTGCACTCTCTATTCCTTCACTCTCATAGTCCGATGTGACGGGAATCCGAGACGATCGGAGAGAGATCAGGCGCAGGACTGACGGCTTAACGTGCTCTCCGAGGCACGGAGGTGGATCACACCGCCGGCTTCCCAACTTCGGGCAAATATTGAGAAAATCCCAATTCAATATTGATTTTGAATTGGCCCGACCCGGGATTCGAATTCAGGATCTCATGTCTGTAATCGAACATGCTCACCACTAGACCAATGAGGCAGCTTTTCCAATATCATTAATTTTAAATATTATATGTCGGAGGGCAGATTTCTGTGGAACGTTGGCGCCATCTATCGGCGTGGTCAGAGTCAATGGTGGCAGTCCGGCGGGAGTCACTCGGCAGTTGTCGAGTGGCGCTCGACCGGAGCAGTCTACTGTTTGTTGTGTGTGTACTGTAATAAGTTTGTGTAAATTGATATCGGGAACATTAAGCGGTTGAACATTACAATTCGAGTCAATTAATAAAGTGTTTGATTGCACCGGCATTACTGACGAACGCCCACAGTATAAGAAATTAATAACGATGTCGGTGGAGAACCCTACGCCCCTGGGCTTTATGCTTCTCCGTTCTCTCTTATTCTCCGACATATATATATTCTTTTGTAAACGGGCGTGAGTGTAAAAGTGGAATAATAATTGAAAGAAAACGTACTATAGTTTGAAGGATTACTTAGACGATAAACATAAGTGGGAGGAAAGTTTTCTAGCCTACATAAAATCTATTAAGGATACCCGACTGAGTTTCTTGTGGGCTCTTCTCAAGACAGGGTGCGAAGGTAACCTCGTAGCTTTAGATTATAAGTAGTTCTTTAATGTCATTATCAGTCGTACGTTGCAATTAATGTGCGGAATAACTTTGGCGATTTAAAATTGCTGTAAAAGCCTACTTGAAAAAAAGATAATTGAATTTGAATTAAGTTTGATTAATTAGGACATTTTTTACCTCATTGCCCTCGATAAAAATTTTTAAACAATATTTTCGATAATATCCGTATATAAAATAGTCGGTGACGTTGGAAATAATTATGTAACGAAACATAATATTAAGTTTCAATTCACTTTTTGTTTGAACACTGGGATTAACGAGAGTGCATGCGTTAACGTAACTGATGTGTTATACTTTAGTTTAAATTTTATTTTAAATGTGTGAATTAATAAAAAACCTTTGAAGTGTCTATTTCTACAATCAGAATAACAAATCTAAATAATAGTACGTGAAAAAAATTCCGACATTTGTAGTTAATATCGAAAAGGAGAGCACAACGATAATATTTAAAAAATATATCTTATTATGCGTATTTGTTAATCTGACAATTATTTCAAACGCCATAAGGTTACATTAAAATAGTTTATTTTGTCACAAGCATTAAGGAGGTTACATAAGAAACTATGGTATACCATTTTAGTTTAACATACATACATAGCATCACGCCTCATTCCCTTCGGGGTAGGCAGAGACCACGTCCTTGCACTTGCCGCGATCCTTGTATATCTCCTTCGCTTCTTCCATTCTCATTAAACCTTTCATACAAGTTCGTCGGTTTAGAGTACTCTTGACCTGGCCCTTATTTTTCCAACTTTCCCATTTACTCTTGACTCATAAATCCTTTTTGTCAGTCTCCTTTCATTCATTATCTCTACATGCCCAAATCATCTAAGCACACCTTTCTCAATTTAAGTCTCTACATCTTCTTTTTAACCGACTTCAAAAAAAGGAGTAGGTTATCATTTCGTCTGTATTTTAGTTTATGTTTGTTACCTCATATCTCCCGACTGGGTGCACCGATCTTGATGATTTTTTTTTTAATGAAAGGTAGTGCTCGTCATAGGGTCCCATTTTTTTTTAAA
>JACTOM010000129.1:340728-372418 GCA_015832385.1 Elymnias hypermnestra
AAAGGTATGCTTAGATGGTTTGGGCATGTAGAGAGAATGAATGAAAGGAGACTGACAAAAAGGATTTATGAGTCAAGAGTGAATGCGAAAGTTGGAAGGGGAAGACCGAGGCGAACGTTCCTGGACCAAATCCAGGACATTTTAAATAAAGGCCAGGTCAAGAGTACTCTAAACCGACGAACTTGTATGAAAGGTTTAATGAGAATGAAAGAAGCGAAGGAGATATGCAAGGATTGTGGCAAGTGGAAGGACGTTGTCTCTGCCTACCCCGAAGGGAATGAGGCATGATGCTATGTATGTATGTATATGTATAGACAAAATTTCATGGAGATAAAACATCAAGTGTACCGTTGAGTGTGATACCAGCGTCCGCACTCCACACGTCCGCGGCGCGGACTGCTGCGCCGAGCAACGCCGCGTTCGCGTGCGAGTCCTGAAAGAAACGTACCACATTTATAGGAGCTTCGCTAGGGGTGATCGTCCTTGCTGAAGGGATGGTACTGCACCTGCACGTAGACGGGCGTGTCGAACACGTCCGCGAAGATCTGCAGCAGCGCGCCGTTGACGGACGCGCCGCCCGTCGCCACCACGCGCGACGACGACGCTGCGACAGTTCAATTCAACAACATTTTGGCGAACTTCTCAATTCCTCAATTAGAAACAACAATTACAATTCTGAGAAAAGCAACTGTTGGATCTTCAGTATGAGTTGATGTTATTTCTAAGAATGATCATGATGCTTACCAAGCTGCAGCCCCAAGTGGTCCGCATGGGCCCGCCTCGCCAGCGCCTGACCCTCGAGCAGTGCGCGGGCCTCGAACTGCGGCGCCACCCGGGACACCTTCTTCCCCCCGCCGTCCACCAGGACACTACACGGCGCCACGCGTGGCACTATCTCTGCTGTGTCCAGGTACACACCTACACAAACACAGATACTCAATTTAAAAGTTGCGAACCTCGAGGTTCTTCTTCCGGTCAAGAAAAATTTTGTGAATTGTATATTCTAATTTGTGGGAAAGGCTCATAAATCATTTGTCGAATTGATCATGCGCATTTTTAACAAGCGTCTGCTAGTTTAAGAAATATGTCAAAAAAAAACTTCCACAAATAGCATATTATAATGTAACCTACAGATAACTATGATTACAAGAGTTACTACTGAGTTTCTTGCAGGTTTCATGTCAGTAGAATAAACTTTCGGAACCGGTGATATATCTGTCATTTTCATCTTGATTTTTTATTTAGTTGATTATTGTCACATGTGACTAATGAGGCATGATTTATATAAATGGAGCCGACCGACTGATTTAATAACATTGTGCTTATAACAGTGCTCGAGCCTTGAGACAGTAATGATCTATTTAGAAGATAGCGTGAAATTATTATTGAACTTTATTTTGGTGATTGCAGATCTGTCTTCTACTATTTAAAATTATCCGGAAATATCTTCTTCATTGTGTATAATCAGAACTCATTGCTGTTGTGGTAGGTAGAGAACTAATTAACTTTTTACAATTTAGATACATAAATTTATTCTCTTCTGTTCTCGGTCGTGTTCTTCATGCTGGAAGGTCGTGTCAGCACAATGGTGCCAACGTCATTTTCCTCACCATGTCTTTCCATGTCCTCCATACTTTTTATTAAAGTGTTGTAATAATAAAACACACTCACCCATGTAGCCCATGTTTCCCCTGACGGTGGCCCGCAACAGCTCGTCAAAGGCATCCCAGCTAGGACCCACCAGCCTATCCCGGTGATTCTGCCGAGTGAGGGAGCCGTTGGCGAAGCACAGCAGCGCCATGTAAGGTGCTGTAGTGGGGCCCACCAGTACGTGCCCAGCGCTGGGAGAAGCTGCTTCCTCCAGTCCCAGAAGCAGCGTGTCGCTAGTGCCCAGGCTAAGGCCCACCCATCCTGATTTGAGGCGAAGCCCTAATACACAAAATGACAACCTTGTTGATTCCCACCTTAGATGTTCTAGGTTTGATCACAAATGACAATTTTATTTAATTGGTATAAGTTGGTGCTGTTGGCTGGTGGACTCATAGGACCCTTGGACGGGATGTTACAATACTGTGTACAAAAAAAAGGAACCTTACTACTTTTCTGGCTGGTATGCAACTGTATTATCTGAAGTATGGAGGACCATATGTGGCCATACGGGTCAGTGCCCTGTAGGTTAGAATTGGGCCTTGGCTGCCCGTTTGGCACGTAGTAAAAATAAAAACAGGAGTAATTTAATGTTCTCAGATCTCCTACATCAATTGTATAATGTTATCTTTTATGTTTGGCTTATCTCAGCTACTAAGAGCTGTTATTTAAATTTAATATTTACTGAGATAATGATAAGAATACCATTAGAATCATATTTGACAGCTTATCTCACACCACAAGTGGCACATCATAAGATACTATATCTATAGTATATGTATATAAAATCTCGTGGAAAGAGAGATAACTCCAGAATCACTCCAACTATTATAAAGATGATTTTTCACCACCTTCGGTCTATCCGTACATCTATCTTTAGTTGTATTACAGTCGACCGGGGAGTGGAAGTAATTGGCAGAGCAATCCAGGCCAATATGACGGCGCCCACGGCTCGCATCAGCTATTTCACTTCATCGTCGTGGTCGTCGCTTCAACCGATGGACGTCCACTGCAGGACATAGGTCTCACGAAATGATGCCCACGAGGCCCGATCTTGCGCCGCCTGGCTCCAGCAGCTACCAAAGACCCTCCTTATATCGTCGGTCCACCTTGTGGGGGATCTTCCTACACTGCGTCGTCCGGTGCGGGGTCGCCATTCCAGCACCTTCCGGCCCCAACGTCCATCGGACTATGTGCCCCGCCCATTGCCACTTCAGTTTCGCAATTTGTAGGGCTTTGTCGGTGACTTTAGTTCTGCAACGGATGTCCTCATTTCTGATTTGATCACGTTGAGAAAGTCCGAGAATAGCCCTCTCCATCGCACGCTGAATGACTCTGAGCTTTCGAATGAGGCCCATAGTCAGCGACCACGTTCCGATCCGTAGGTAAGCACTAGCAATATGCATTATTCGAAGATTTTAATCTTCAGGCACTGAGGGATGTTGGACAAAAACGTCTTCCGGAATTTCTCAAACCGAGTTGGATTCGGCGGTTGGCCTCTTTCTCAAAATTGGGCCTACCTAACTGGACTATGGACTACTGTCTCAGGTATGTGTATTTGTCAACAATTTCGAGTGTCGAGTTCTCAACGATGACTGGGTGGAGCGGAACATGGATATTGGACATAGCTTTCGCATGTTCATTTTTAGGCCCACCTGTCGAGAAGCTCTGCTGAGGTCATCCAGCATTACGTTGAGATCTTCCAGTCTCCGCCATAATGACCACGTCGTCGGAAAACCGTAGATGAGTGATGTACTCGCCATTGATGTTGATGCCCAGTCCGTTCCACTCCATAAGCTTAAACAGGTCCTCCAACGCCGCAGTAAAGAGCTTCGGGGAGATAACATCTCCCTGTCGCACTCCACGCTGCAGTTGGATAGACTCTGTGCTTTGGTCCTGTATACGGACTGACATAGTGGCGTTTTCGTACAAACACTTCAACACGTGTATGTACCGGTGGTCAATTCGGCATCTCTGCAAAGATCTCAACACGGCCCATGTTTCCACCGAATCGAAGGCTTTCTCATAGTCCACGAACGCCAAGCAAAGTGGCCGATTATACTCCTCGGTCTTCTGTATAATCTGCCGCAGCGTAAAAATGTGGTCTATGGTACTAAAGCCTTTTCGGAATCCGGCTTGTTCGGGGGGCTGGAAGTCGTCAAACTTGCGAGCGAGACGATTCGTAATGACCCTCGAGAACAGCTTATAGACATGACTTAGCAGCGCAATAGGTCTATAGTTCTTCAATAAGGTGTTGTCACCTTTCTTGAAGAACAGAACTACCACGCTCCTATGTCACGCCTTTGGCACCGTACCTTCCAGGATGACGGAATTGAACATTCGCTGAAGGACTCTTGGTTTGTTTTCTACAGGGTTTAAAGAATTTCATCCCAACCGTATGGACAGTTTCCAGTAGCCCATTGATTAGCTCGTCCACGGATTCACATTCCTCGAGGCAAGCGAAGCGGTTTTGCAGCTCCAGTTGAAAGCTCTCGGGGTCTTGGATATGAGCGCGAGTGGGTCGGAGAGTTGACTTCACCAGACTGTTCCGTTCACGAACAACGTCAATATTCAATGTGCCTCTTACCATACGGTGATCCCTCCCAGTTTTCACTTGATTGATCACAGAGACATCATTGAATATATTCCGCTTCGTAGACATGATGAAGTCAATCTCGTTTCTCGTGGAATCATCGGGACTAAGCGAAGTCCATTTTCGATGTGGTCGTTTCCTGAAAAAGGATTTCATCATGTAGAGGCCCTCCCTTTCCATGACATCAACCAGCATTTGACCTCCCTGGTTCCGTTGCCCGTATCCAAATTGCCCCACTCTCAACTCTTTGTTCCACTTTGTTCGACGAGTTTTGCGTTGAAATCCCCCATTACAACAATGTAGTGTGTCCTAAAGGTATGTATGGCTTTGGATATATCTTCATACATAACCTCTACATTATCATCGGAATGCGATTATGTGGGAGCGTAAACCTGTATGACCATCAACGAATACCGATTGGTAATTCTGAGTATAAGGTACGCGACCCTGCTGGACACTTATGTTCATCAAGAATCAACAAAAAAATTTGATATCAAAAGAAATAAAACTATCTTTACTATAATAAACTTCTTACACTATGTTAACTTAGTTCTGTTTTATTATTTAAAGAATGGTTGTTTATTGGGAAAATCAAAAGTATATATTAAAATAATAGTAATTTAATGAGGGATTGATATAAAACATGTATATGGCATAGATTGGAATAACCGTGACATTATGAGTTAACAAATGAAAATCGTTATTTTGTCATGGATTCAAAAATATTTAACAATATTGAAGTTGGAATTGATCAGTTCCAATGTCAGTTTGTGCCACAGTAAGTCATAGTTTATTATTTACGACACATAGTTATTTAAGACAAAACTCACCAGCGAGAGCCGAACAGTTGTCCCCGGTGAAAGCGACCACTTTGCAGTCAGGTTTGAACCCGTACCGCTGCACGTAGTAGGGGGATATGGTACCTACCACTGAGGCACTGGGGACAGGCTCTCCCAGCTTATCCCGCAGGGACTCGTCCCCACATGCCTAGAAAACAAATCAATACGGAATGTCCTGATAGGTGTGCCACAAGGATCCATTCTAGGTCCTTTCCTATTTTTAATGTATATTAATGACAGATAGATAGATTGAAAAATTAATAAAAGATATGAGTACTGAAACTCTATTTGTGAAGACATTGAAAATCATGCCAAACATATTCATACTAGAGACTTATTTCAAAAAATAAAAGTTATAACAAGGGAGTTGAAGCCAAAAACCTGGGCCATTGAAAATAATGAGGGTACGTTGTTAACGGAAATTGATCAAGTGACAAAGAGGGGGCGGTTATATTGTCAAGGTTTATATGCCCAGCATACATCATTTCAAGATACGATAGGACAAATCGAAGATCACAATCTGGAACCCGAGATTTTAGAGTCTGAAATTAGAGACGCGCTACGAAAAACGAAAAACAATAAAGCTCCTGGAGAAGATACAATTTTTGCTGAGGAACTTAAATACCTGGGAGGCAAAACTATGAAATAGTGCGTGATCTATGTTATCTCATATGGAAGACAGGAGTCTGGCCTGCCGATTGGAGAAAATCTCTATTTATTCCCATACACAAAAAAGGTTCCACCAGAATATGTAGTAATTATCGTACGGTAGCTCTTATATACCATGCATGCAAGATAATGCTACACGTCATCAACAGCAAACTACAATCCTATCTACAGTGGCAAATACCTAGCGAACAAGCCGGATTTGTAAAAGGAAGGAATTCGTAATCTGTTCCCTTGTGCCCACAAGGGAACAGATTACGAATGCTAGGCAAATCATTGAGAAAAGTCGCGATTTCAATGTGCCAATGCTCATGTGCTTCATCGATTACTCCAAAGCATTTGATCGCGTAAGATGTGATCGCCTATGGGATATACTCAGAGAAATGGGTGTGCCACACCATCTCATAATACTGATCGCTAACCTATACTGTGAAAGCGGGTCAATGATGTACTCTCCGGACCATCCAAGCCTGAGAAAGGTGTTAGACAAGAATGCATCCTCTCACCCATCCTTTTTAATATCTATGGAGAATACATAATGAGGAAAACCCTCGAAGACTGGGAGGGAGGAATTTTTATCGGAGGTGTTAAGATCAATAAAATCAGATACGCAGACGACACCACACTTTTTGCATCATCCGAAAGCGAACTCGCTCTACTGTTCCGAATGCTAGAGCTGGAGAGTGGACTGGCAGGACTTAGCATCAATAAAAGATAAACAAAAGTTATGCTATCGACAGAGCTGGGCAACTCTGTAGGACTGGAGAACTGTCGGACTTACATTTCGTTAGCGAGTTTGTGTACCTTGGATCGTTGTTATCGGATCACGGAGGAAGTGAGCAAGATATCAGAAGACGCATTTCAATAGCTAAAGAAGCCATAACCAAAATGACGAGAATCTGGCAAAGTCGAGAAATTTCGATTCTCACCAAAAAGAGACTTGTTATAGCTATAATGTTCCCCATCTTCCTTTATGATGCAGAGGCATGGACGATCCGGGCAACAAAGAGGAAAAAGATAGATGCATTCGAAATGTGGTGCTGGAGAAGAATGTTGCGTATACCATGGACCGCGAATAGGAGGAATAAGTCTATCTTGGAGCAGCTCCATATTGACTCTCGACTAAGTGCTTCCAAAATATTCTTGGCTACTTTGGTCACATTGCCCGATGCCAGACCAATAACTTAGACAAATTAATATTCACTGGTAAGGTAGAGTGCAAAAGACCACGCGACCGATCACCTAGCCGCTGGTCCGACCAAGTAAAGGCATTTACAGGTCTTCCCTATGCTGCGGCCATAAGGAAAGCCGAGGACCGAACAGGGTGGAAAGCACTGGTGGAAAAACTGACGCAGGCACCAAAATACGGACACGACCTTCAAACTTGAAGAATACGGCCGAGAAGAATAAATACTGAATCTATATAGTAGAATCAATTGTCAAAACCGATGGCAGATTCATTACGAACAGACTGACTCAATGAATTTTTAAAATGTTACTAAGCTTATTGAAATAAATACGTAAATTTAGTCAAAACTGACCTTCAACGCCTTCTCACACCACTTCTTGGTTCGAATGTCGAGGAGGTTCATCCCGGAGCCATCGGAGAAGTCAATAGGAGCTACTCTGCCCACGAAGAGGGAGCAGGCGAAGGAGGACACGAGCGAGATCCGCTCGGCTGCCTGGTACTGCCGCGGCCGGGCGCGATACATTTTGCGTATCTGAACTCCTGTGAAACGCTCGTATGCCCTCGAGCCTGTGATCTTCGCCAATTCCTGTTATTTAAAAATAAAATTATCATACGCTTTGATTGTGGTCTGAGGGTATGTTAGACTGTAAATACAGTCTGGCATCAGTCTGTAGTAACGTGTTAACACAGAAAAGATAAGTATGCTAGGCAACATGTTTTTGCTGAGAGTGTTGTAAACTGCTCCAGCTGAAGCCTCCTGACTTAGACAGATATCCAAAATTCGGTCTATTGGAAATCAATCCCGGGGCCTATGCAAAGAGACAACTCGGACATGACACAATCGAGACATAATCAAATGCAGAATAAGCAGAATGAGACAATTTTATTGCAGATAAATGAAAGGACGACATTTCTGCCACCATGTCATCATGTCTTGATTAGTGATACCTCGGGTCCACCAACAGCCTTCTCCAGTGCCCGGCAGTCAATTGTGGTGCTGGAGTCCATCCATACGGGAGACTCTGCAACGAAGGAAGAGGCTAGTTGTGTGTGCAGGAACTGCTCTGGAGACAAATTGCCCAGCCGGCCTTGGGATCCCTTAGCCCACCACACGGACCCATGTTGCTGCAAAATATCAAATAACCTCTATTCATTTAAACATCATCTGATAGTGTAGATTGGTTGCACAAAAGATTTATACAAAGGTGCAAAGTAGTTAAATAGTGAAATGTTACAGGTTTATTGTAATTTCACCTGACAGTATGCCATGATACAGCCTAAGATGGAAGTGAGCTAACCTGGTAAGAAGTAATTTTTTTTATTGGTAACACATTTTGCTGATAGGGTGGTAACTGGGTAAGGCTGCAGAATCCCCTAGAAATCATAGTAATAATAATTTCCTAAATATTCCCCTGCCGGAAATAGAACCTATAACTTCCACTAGCAAAGCAAGTACTCACTACATTATATCAGCAAGGTCAGTTTGACTGAACAGACAGCCCTTTCAGATTTGCACCAAATTTTCTTTAACATTCTTATGTGAATGTGCAGTTTATAATTTGTGTCAAATACTTCAATTGCATTGAGATATTGAGATATCATAGGGATTAGTCAGTTAGTGATGTATACATACTTTATTAAAATAATTACCTGCGCTGCACCAGACAACGCTTCAACACTGGAAAAGTCTACTCCGGCCACAATCAATCTATCCATGACCATGTCTAGAGCTTTGACCCACAGCAATGGTGGTGCAGTCACCTCTCCGCGCTCACCACGGATGACTCCCCCTGCAGTCCTATATAACACAAAGTATTGTAACCTACATTCTTAATCCTGTATAACAGAAAGATACATTGTAATCTAAACTTTTAAAAATACTACGATTTAAAAAAGGTACCCGATGATGTGCTGATATTTACTAAAAGAGACACAAGATTTAATCCTCGGTAATCACCACTAAGATATATTTGTGAAAATTTTTGTTTAAAATTCCTTACTTTTATGTTAAGTATATATTTTGAAGAATGCATATCCTGGAAGCAATTCTGCATTGCAGTGTGGGTGTTTAAGTTTCAAATCTGCTCTTCCATGAGTGAAAAGATCTGCACTCAGCAATGGGATGGTAATAGGTGGCTACTTATCTATTAACCAATTCACTAGGTCCATATTATCAGAGTACACAACAGTACAGTTATACTGCACAATTGAATAATTATGTACTGTTATGTGTACTGAAGAGTGTAAGTTGTTCTTTAATGTTATCATGAGTCCTTCATTTAAATAATGTATGGAAAAAACAATATTGACTATTCAAAAGCATTCTGAAGGCCTACTTGAATAAAGAAATTTTGATTTTGTATAAGATTTTGTGTTAAGTTCTTCATTATGTTAATTTTTTTCCTTATTATTTTTCTTTATTGTCTTTGTTAATTTTTTCAACTATTTTTTTAATTGTTAAGGAAGACCTGAGTCTTCTACCACAGGAGTAACTTCCACCCTTAAGAGAAGGCTCCAACCTTTTTATATGTTAAAGTGCTGAAGTTTATGAAATAAACTATTTTATTTATTTAGATTATAATGAAGATAAATTGTGCAATTACTAAGAGAAACTGAATATCATTGTTTAAAATATAATTGTATTTGTTAACCAGACCAAATCGTTCACACAATCTCACAAATAAAGAAAGTTACAAGAACATAACTTCAAACCAGAATTTTGCTTTAGATTTGCTAATTTTGGATGAATCATTAATGAATTGAACACTAAAAGGTCTTACCTAAATTCAGGCAAGTCAACATCAAAGTCCACATCAGCTTCATGTTGAATAACATACTCCTCATCAATGACAAGCGCTTTCAACTAAAAGAATTTTAATATGATTTCATTACAATTTATTTTAGGTTTCATTTAAATTTTATACACTTTTATTGCGATGAAATGTGAATGCCTATGAATGTAACAATATCAGAGCAATTGTCCCAATTGTTGCAGACCAGGTGGTAAATGTGTTCAAACTAAGTCAGAGTGATGAACTTCAAGAAGTTGGGCTGTCTCCCATGCCCCGGCTCATCTTTAAGCAGAGGAGTTCAGTGTCCTAGTGGGCTGCAGAATGTGCAACTTCTTTTAAATAATTTTCCATTGATATGAATGAAGGATGGCATGGACCAACTTAAATCATTTAAAAAAAAACTTGCACAATCGAAGAGAGTAACAAATAATAATAAAATTTATCAAAATTAATAAATAAAAAATCGAAATAAATAACTGTTTTAATAATACTTCACTACATTCAACTTCCTTCGAATTATTTATTGACACAATTAGAAAGCGAAACATCTTTCAAAATGTTATTACTTAAATTATGAGATGAGAAGTTTTTCGGCTTATACTTTCACACAAAACTATCGTCTTCCGCACCTTGATAACAAAATCATTTTCACTACCAAGGTCTTCAATCCTATCATTTACACTGATAATAATTTCAGGTCATGAGCTTTGAAGATATTGATATTAAAAATCTTTATATGGAGACAAAATTGGCAAAAAGTGATATCATTGATTTGCGTTCCTACAACATTGCACTGTACCAAATATCGCAATAAATATTTGCAACGGAAATAATAATACGTGTATTTTTTTAAACATCCCTTGAACGGTAGCAAAGGTATTATATATGTATTTGTTTTGAAATAAGTACCTACCCTTTGTGTACTAAAGTCAAAACCGAGAAAACTTTTTTTTCGCGTTTCTTCGATCATTTTTTGATTTTGACAGTAAAATGTGACACGGATCGTTCTGAAACGGGCGCACAGGTTTCGCGCGTATCGTGACTGAATATTATTATACAATTTTATAGCAGAGCAATTTCGAGATATCCGTCTTTATTACATTAAAATTTAAATTGAAACTGATAATTGCAGATGTTTGTTATAGCGCGTCACAAGATAAGAAAAACCGAGGTTACACACATTATATAATTTTTTTTAATGTGAAATAACAACTTTAACCTTTAATTTATGGGTTTTACAGTTATATAGTTTTCATAATTGATGCTCAATACCTCTCCTTCTTTGGTTAATTCCAACTATACAAGGTGTTAGGAATCCGCCTTTTATGATGGGACGGAAAGAAATCAATCTTGACGTAAAAAAAACGTCTTTTTAATACCTTTTGTTACCATTATTTAGGCTCCAACATGCTAGTTAGTACAGCTAAATGAAATGATAAAAAATACATTACTAAAAAAAACTGCAATTAAAATCGGAAACAGCTGACGCTCAGTTCAACGATCGCTAGCGTAAACAGAAAGAAAAGGAAACAATATTTTTAAAGAGTATTTTATTATAAATGTATAAAAAATAACAAAGCGTGCAAATACTATTATATGCATAAAGCGTTTACATTAATATGCTCATAGCTAGATGTGCTATATGAATATAACTAATTTAATTCAACAAGGAGACCATTTTATTCATTTTTGTGATCTAGATAGTATGGTTACCACTTGACTGTGGTATCACCCTATGATATGTGATGATATATTAAAAAGCTTCCCTGTATTTTTTTTCACATAAAATTTTATCACAATTTAAACTTATACATTAAAATTAAACAATAACAAATAAGTATAAACATATATTTTTGGAATATTCACATAATAGTTTTGAGGAAAAAGTGCATTTTCATTCATATTGCTCATATGGTCTGTATGAGGTTTTAAACACCTTAATGTTATTAATATTTTTGTGTACAAATAGATTACGGTAAAAATAAGTAGTCTACAAAAAAAAATCAAATTGAATATGGTAATCTAGATTAAAAATGATTACAAATTTAAGAAATGTTGGAAAATAACATCTTCGTCGAGCATCAGTCCACCCTCCCCTCGACCGTGTTGAAGTTAAAATTGGGCGGGATTTTATCATAGACACCACAAAGTTCACATATACATAACACTTTGTATACATACATACATAGCATCACACCTACCCTTCGGAGTAGACCGAGGCCACGTCCTTACACTTGCCACGATCCTTGCATATCTCCTTAGCTTTATTCCTTCTCATTAAACCTTTCATACAGTTAGATCGGTTTAAAGTACTCTCGACATGGCCCTTATTTAAAATGTCCTGGATTTGATCCAGGAATGTTCACCTTGGTCTTCCCCTTCCAACTTTCGCATTCACTCTTGACTCATAAATCCTTTTTGTCAGTCTCCTTTCATTCATTCTCTCTACATGCCCAAACCATCTAAGCATACCTTTCTCAATTTAAATCACTACATCTTCTTTTACACCACAACGTTCTCTTATTACACTACTTCTCACTCTGTCACTCAGTTTCAATCCACTCATGCTTCTCAACGCTCTCATCTCTATCGCATTTATTTTACTTTTGTGATTCTTCTGCCATACCCAACTTTCACTACCACACATACTCGTAAGTGTTGGCACCACCACACGTGCATGCACAGTCAGTTTGGCTCTTTGAGACACCACCTGGCTATTCATAAAGGCGCGCAGGGCACCATTTACCACATTCCCTGCAATATCCCTCTCCTTTCAATATCACTTTCACATGTTCCATCTTTTGTAAATTTGGATGCCAAGTGTTCAAATTCTTTCACCTCTTCCACTTGTCACCCATCAATGAAAATATTGCCATTCATCATAGATTCATCTCTTTCAAAAAACATGACTTCCTTTTTTACATTCAATTTCATTCCTTTCCCTTTCAAAGCTTTATTCATAATATTTACCATCTCCTGTAGCTCATTAGCTGATGACGCAAGTACTACTTGATCATCAGCGTAAACATTTGATGAGTAATTCATTAATTCTTAACCCATACATGCTTTCTTTTAAATCTGTCAAACAATTATCCATGATTAGGTTGAACAGCCATGGTGACGCAACACATTCCTGTCGAACACCTCTTTCGACAGGAAACCACACCGTGTACGCCCCGTTTATTCTGACACAAGCACTAAATCCCTCATAGAGAGACCTCAATGCTTGAATCAGACTACCGAATACTCCATACATACATAACTTTGAACACAGCTCATTTCCTCACTTTGTATGTGGGTAAAAAAATGAATTCATTAAAAATATTTACGCTACAACCTCGTCGTATATTAAGAAGTTATTAATAATTTTATTAGCATCTATAAAGAAGTTTCCAGAAGATGATTAATTGTTAATAAAATATTTGTTAACTTATTATTTTTCTACTCCTTTCGTAAGCTGTGCATGAGAGGGTGGTGGCTGAAAGTGTTCACTCCAAGGCAGGCAGATCCTTGATCAGCTCCCAGTACCGCCGCAGCATGGGGCCGTATATCCGCTCCGCGTCAGGGTTTGGATTGGCCACAGGGGACACGGTCGGCTCAGACCCTAAAAGGTAAGTAGCAGCCTATTTTATTTATCTACACAGTATTTAGTTCTCCGCTATTAAAATCAAATAATTTTTTTTAGTTTTGTAAAAGCATACTTAAACCAATTAGACCTCACAGCTTTTATGAATCATCATCATGCTATATACAATGAGGCAGTATGACTAGGTATGACGGTTCAAATGTTATGTAAAAATCTACTTGGTAAAAAAAATTAATTCAATTTGCCGAGTTTCATATACAATAGATAAAATATCAAGTGTCAGTATACCGTTGAGTGTGATCCCAGCGTCCGCACTCCACACGTCCGCGGCGCGGACGGCTGCCCCGAGCAACGCCGCGTTCGCGTGCGAGTCCTGAGGGAAACGTACCACTTTTATAGAAGCTTCGCTAGAGACCGTCATCATTGCTGACGGGACAGTAACTACTAGCATTGAGCTGCACCTGCACGTAGACGGGTGTGTTGAAAACGTCCGCGAAGATCTGCAGCAGCGTGCCATTGACGGACGCACCGCCTGTCGCCACCACGCGCGACGACGACGCTGCGACAGTTCAATTCAACAACATTTTGGCAAACTTCTCAATTCCTCAATTAGAAACAACAATTACAATTCTGAGAAAAGCAACTGTTGGATCTTCAGTATGAGTTGATGTTATTACTAAAAATGCTCATGATGCTTACCAAGCTGCAGCCCCAAGTGGTCCGCATGGGCCCGCCTCGCCAGCGCCTGACCTCGAGCAGTGCGCGAGCCTCGAACTGCGGCGCCATCCGGGACACCTTCTTCCCCCCGCCGTCTACCAGGACACTACACGGCGCCACGCGTGGCACTATCTCTGCCGTGTCCAAGTACACACCTACAAACATATTCAATTTATATATCACCAGAATCGAGTACAAACGGTATGATGAAAATATATCATTAGTCTCTAAATATTTATCATTTACGAGTTTAAAACTGACAACCATCATAGAGCTGTCATCAGAAACGGCTACGTATTTAATACTACAATTTAGTATCATGAGATAGAATATGTACATAACACATTTTAATTCATGTGATATGCTTACAGTACAGATTTTTTTTTTATTATTGTAAACGGTACCTACTGACCGATTTACAGACATTAGTGCTCAAGCAGTTGGTCGGTTCGGATTTATTTGGAAGTCGCTGTTTCATGTACGTAAGAAGTAAATCGTCATGCACTGATTATCTGGCAATTTTACAACCATCAGGATTTTAAATAAAGTACACCTACCCATGTAGCCCATGTTTCCCCTGACGGTGGTCCGCAGCAGCTCATCAAAGGCATCCCAGCTGGGTCCCACTAGCCTGTTCCGGTGGTTCTGCCGGGTGAGAGAGCCGTTGGCAAAACCGAGCATTGCCATATAAGGGGCTGTTGTGGGACCCACCAGCACGTGTCCAGCGACGGGCGCAGCCGCCTCCTCGAGTCCCAGCAGCAGCGTGTCGCTGGTGCCCAGGCTGAGACCCACCCAACCGGATTTGAGGCGAAGCCCTAACATACAACATAATACCTTGGTAGCACATTGAAGCAAAAACCGATTCTCTTATTAGAAGTGTCGAGTTTGATTTCCGATAGGCGATTTTTTTTTATTGGTTTAATGTTGGTCTAATTGAAATTGCAGAAAATTACATTGAGGTTTTGATGTCATCTGCATTCATAATTCGTAAAATACTTTGGACTTATTTTCACTTGTGGATTTATTTATATTAACAAAATTTAGCTCGGTTATGGAAATTTCGTTTATTTCTGATAATATTGGAATAGTGGGAGGTAAATCTAATGAAGGAAAGGATTTTTACATTAAGACAAGTTTTCTTTAAATTATGTTTTACAGAGTCACATTGTTAACAATTTCGTAATGACCATATCCATATAAGGTGAGTGACTATTCTGTAGCTATTAAATGGAAATGAATATTTTGACATGGATTCTAAAATATTTAACAACATTAAAGTTGAATTTAATCTATTCCAATCGCAGTTTGAACCACAGTAAATCATAGTTTGTTTAGTTATTTACGACAAAACACCAGCAAGAGCTGAACAGTTGTCCCCGGTGAAAGCAACCACTTTGCAGTCGGGTTTGAACCCGTACCGCTGCACATAGTAGGAGGATATGGTGCCTACCACCGAGGCACTGGGGATAGGCTCTCCCAGCTTATCCCGCAGGGACTCGTCCCCACGTGCCTAGAATAAAAATAGTACTGAATCTCCAGAATGTTCTGCAATAATAGGTGTGCCTCGAGGATCCATTCTAGGTCGTATCATATTTTTAATGTATATGAATGACGGATAGATAGATACACATATATTTCTTTAAAAAAGTAACAAAAGATATAAGTACTGAATCTATATAGTAAAATCAATTGTCCGAGCCGATGGTAGATTACCAACAATTACCAACAGACAAACTCAATGATACAAAACATCTTTCTAAGCTTATTGAAATAAATACTTAGAACTCACCTTCAACGCCTTCTCACACTATTTCTTGGTGCGAATGTCGAGGAGGTTCATCCCGGAGCCGTTGGAGAAGTCAATAGGAGCGACTCTGCCCACGAAGAGGGAGCAGGCGAAGGAGGACACGAGCGAGATCCGCTCGGCCGCCTGGTACTGCCGCGGCCGGGCGCGAAACATTTTGCGTATCTGAACTCCTGTGAAACGCTCGTATGCCCTCGAGCCTGTGATCTTCGCCAATTCCTGTTATTTAAAAATAAAATTATCATACGGCTTGATTGTGGTCTGAGGGTAAGTGATGAAAATTAAGTTTCCGACTGTTTGATAATAGCGAGCTAAGCTTGTAGGAGCTGATTTACCTTTTTAGGGATTCTACACTGGATCACAATGGAACGCAATATTTTTGCTGGTAAGCGTGTACGAGTACAATTGCATTAGCGAAAACTAATTTATACACCACGTCTAGTTCGCTCTACAACAGTGCCAGAATACCCAATAAAGCCCAGCGGAACTGGTTGGTTAAGGCATTCGTCTCTGACCCTACAAATGACGCCAACTTACAGATTCTCTATAGGAGTTGTATTTTTCCTCACTCGGGGTGTGTGTAAGTCTGTGTGTGCGGGTGAGTGTGATTTTTCTATACAAAAAAATCTTATACTGATTAATTAACGGCCGTGAAAGAGAAAAACTCAGCATAATAAGATTCAGCAACAAATTAAATGTCTCTCTTTCTCTCTTTGTGTGTATATGTGCGTTCGTGCGTACGTGCATGAGTGTATGTGTATTCTCGATATAAAAACTTTCACTTTCTTAGTGATGCAATCAGGCTGTGAGACTAAGAACAGTCTATGTGTAATAATTAAGATAAGTCAAGTAAATGAAGTTGAAAATTTTATTGCAGGTTAATATAACGAAAATATTTCTGCCACTTGTTCGTTATATATTGTTTGATCTATGCATTTTTATTTAAAAAAAAATACTATCCAGGAAAATGGCAGAGATCATAGGCGTATTAATTTGTGCGTGCGGCTACAATTGATATTGATACCTCGGGACCACCAATAGCATCCTCCAGGGCTCGGCAGTCGAACGTGGTGCTGGAGTCCATCCACACAGAAGTGTCAGCAACGAAGCAGGAGTCCAGCTGTGTATGCAGGAACTGTTCTGGAGACAAACTCGCTAGCCTCCCTTGCGACCCCTTAGCCCACCAAACCGCCCCATGTTGCTGCAAAATTCAAAAGATGAAATAAACATCTATGTAAGCAATAAAATGTTTACTATTTTAGATTTATTAAACTTCATTGTTTTATTGTACATGCAAGCAAGCTCTCGTGCATCCTATACATATGTCTGGGTATAGAGACAGTGTTAGCAACTATGGGCCAAACTTTATATTAAATAGCCTCTCTAAAATACTGGCAAAGATCCTAGATTCATGTCATTAAATTTCTTTAACAAACACAACATTTCTTGTAATCAATTTGAAATCTGGAGTGGCATGTTAATGCCATTTTAAAAGTTTGTAATAAAATCTCTTCTACTATTGACAAAAGTATCAAAACTATTGGAATATTCTTAGACTTGTCTGAAGCATTTGACACTGTCTCCATCCCGATCCTGCTTAACAAAACTTGAATGCTATTAAGAGTTACTTATATAAACGAACCCAACGTATCACTATAGATAATGTCATCAGTAGTGACTTATCCCTATCATATGGAGTTCCCCAAGGTAGTTTTCTTGGACCTACCTTGTTCCTTGCTTATATCGATGAGCTCTGAAACCTAGCTCTCCCTAAATGTCATTTAGTAACGTATTCAAATGATACGGTCTTACTCATTGCGGGTGACAATTGGCTAGATGTGAAAACACGTGCTGCTGAATGCGAGTAATAAGTGCACACGCATATTAATAATTTTATACATACATACATACATAGCATCACGCCTCATTCCCATAGGGGTAGGCAGAGACAACATCCTTCCACTTGCCACGATCCTTGCATATCTCCTTCGCTTCTTTCAATCTCATTAAACCTTTCATACAAGTTCGTCGGTTTAGAGTACTCTTGACCTGGCCGTTATTTAAAATGTCCTGGATTTGGTCCAGGAACGTTCGCCTCGGTCTTCCCCTTCCAACTTTCGCATTCACTCTTGACTCATAAATCCTTTTTGTCAGTCTCCTTTCATTCATTCTCTCTACATGCCCAAACCATCTAAGCATACCTTTCTCAATTTTAGTCACTACGTCTTCTTTTATACCACAACGTTCTCTTATCACACTATTTCTTACTCTGTCACTCAGTTTTAATCCACTCATGCTTCTCAACGCTCTCATCTCTACCGCATTTATTTTACTTTTGTGATTCTTCTGCCATACCCAACTTTCACTACCATACATAAGTGTTGGCACCAACACTCCAGCATGCACTGCCAGTCTAGCCCTTTGAGACACCATCTGGCTATTCATAAAAGCATGCAGAGCACCATTTACCATATTCCCTGCATTCACTCTCCTTTCGATATCACTTTCACATGTTCCATCTTTTGTAAATTTAGATCCCAAGTATACAAATTCTTTCACCTCTTCCACTTGTTCCCCATCTATCAAAATATTGCCATTCATCATAGATTCATCTCGTTCAAAAAGCATAACTTTCGTTTTGTTTACATTCACTTTCATTCCTTTCCCTTTCAAAGCTTCATTCATAATATTTAGCATCTCCTGAAGCTCGTTAGCGGATGACGCAAGTATTACTTGATCATCAGCGTAGAGTAAACATTTGATGAGTAATTCATTCATTCTTAACCCATACATACTTTCTTTTAAATCTGTCAAACATTTATCCATGAAAAGGTTGAACAGCCATGGTGACGCAACACATCCCTGTCGAACACCTCTTTCGACAGGAAACCACTCCGTGTACGCTCCGTTTATTCTGACACAGGCACTAGAACCCTCATAGAGAGACTTCAATGCTTGGATCAGACAACCGCTCACCCCATACGTAGATAACGTTGACCACAGCTCATTCCTCACCACTCGATCATAGGCCTTTTCTAAATCTACGAACGCGCAATAAACTTTTTGGTGTTTAGCCAAACATTTTTCAGTTATGCACCGTAAAGAAAAGACCTGATCCGTACATCCCATTCCTCTTCTAAATCCCGCTTGCACGTCCCATATTTTCTCATCAGTTTCATTAATCACCCTTTCAATCAATATCTTTGCATACAATTTGCCGACGACACTAAGAAGGCTGATACCGCGGTAATTTTTGCACTCCTGCTGTGACCCTTTTCCTTTATATAGAGGGACAATTACGGCCTTGCTCCAATCTCTTGGGACTTGACCTTTCTCCCAGCATATATTGAAAAGGCAGTACAGCTGAGCTACCACAATCCCGCGGCCAGCCTTCAGCATCTCGACTGACACTCTGTCATACCCAGCAGCCTTACCTGATTTCATACCTTTTATCGCTTTCATGATGTCATCCATACTAATCTCGCTATCACTTGTCTTACATTCATTGCTATCCGCAGAGGCCATATTTACCTCTGCTTCATTTCTTTCAAACAAACTTTCAAAATGATCCTTCCATCTCTTCAATATCCATTCTTCTCCTTTTATTAAACTTCCATCTAAACTTCTGATTTTACAAAGCTCCGAGGAAGTAGATCTCCCTCGGGCAAATTGTATTGATTTCCAGAAAAACTTTTTGTTTGACTGGAAATCATCAGAAAGTCTCCTATCATTTGTTATATGTATATCATATGTGTTTTTTTAGGAACATAAAATACTATTATAAAACGGAAAGCCTAATAACTTCAACTCGGTTTTAACTAATGCTGTTGTAATAATTTACTTCATAATAAACATTTTTTTAAGTCATAAAAAAAAATTGTTTAGAAAACTGTTGATATTTAGGTGGAAATAAATAGAAATAAAACGATTGCTATTAAAAATGCTACAAGCGTATATTGGTTTTTAATCGGGTTAAAAGCGTATTAATCAATCAAAATCTTTAGACACAAAAACTTATTATAAATATGCCAATATATGGATGTGTTCTAATATGACAACAAAAATGAGACCCATTAAGTGGTAGCACTGCATATATAATCATCTTTGGTTCTAGGGTGGAGTAACTAGTCTAAATCGAAGCGACTTAGACAAATTATAATATAAAATAAATTATAATATAAATCTGAATGCTGCAAATCAAAGCTCAATTGACTAATTAAGTAATATTATATATACACATAAAAGAAAAATATCACATGGAATTTTGTCTTAGAATGTGCTTGTACCCAGCAGCGGGAAATTAACATGTTATAACTTTAATAAAACACCTATAGTTATATCTGACACTACTTGATAAATCGTGGTTTATTGTGCTATTTTGCAATTAACAGTAAAAAGTATAAATAAACTACCTGTGCTGCACCAGACAATGCCTCGACACTGGAAAAATCTACTCCGGCCACGATCAATCTATGCATGACCATGTCTAGAGCTTTGACCCAAAGCAAAGGTGGCGCTGTCACCACACCGTGCTCAGCACGGATGACTCCCCCTACAGTCCTGTAGATAACCACTGTATTTATTTATGAATGATGATCTTGCAGAAGTACAAATTGTGTTGCAGTGATCAACGCCCTCCCCTGTCACTATGTGTGTCTGTGTGATTGTGACTGTGTGTGTGTATGTTTTTTTTTCGCAGAGGATTCAGAAAAATACTTTTACTTACTTTACCCTGGTAAGTCAGACTCGGGTTTGCACTGTCTTTTCCCCGTTGTACGACCGTTAAGTATTACTTCGCAGGGAGAGGGTCTAGCGCTGGTGCTTCTTCACGAGATCTATGTCTTCAAGGCTTCAGCCCTTTCCATGCGGCGTAGTTCCTGGAGGACTGCCGTCGCGAATAAGTTTGTTGCCTCCCAGGCCTCTTTCGATGTCGTTATATCTCTTATTACAGATTCCGGCCTGCTTCTTCGCTTTAGGGCATTCTCCCAAGTACTGCGCGCTGCGTTAAAGTGAGGACACATAAAGAATACGTGCTTAGCATCTTCGTTGACTCCGAGACAGGAAGGGCACTCAAGTGAGGTCTTATGCTTGTATTTATGAAGATATTCACGGAAGCACCCGTGTCCTGACAGCATTTGTGTCAGATAATAGTTAACCTCTCCATGTTTGCGGTTTAACCATACGTCTAGCTTTGGTATAACGCGGTACGTCCACCGGCCATTCACCAACTCGTCCCACCGTTTTTGCCAACGTCGAATGCTATTTCGGCGTTCTGCTGTTTTTATTTCGTCATAACTCAGAGTACTTGAATCTTTTCGCCAGTAAAGGGCTCTCCGTTCTAGAGAAAGTCCTTCAATAGGTAACATCCCAGCGATAACGCATGCTGCGTCGTCAGTACAGTGCGAAAAGCACTGGCAACTCTCAGGCCACTCAATCGGTATATTGGGACTAGTTTTCGTCGAGATTCCTGTTTATGGACTATATCAGCCCATATGGAGATTCCATATGTGGGGACAGATGTGACCACTGATGATAATAGTATTCTCCTATTCTGTTTTGGGCCTTCTTTATTTGGCATCAGCCGTAATAGGGTCGTTCTTACCACCGACGCTTTGGCACTTACATGTGCAGCCTGTTACTTGTAATTGAGTCGCGCATCAATCTTGAATTATCATCCCCAGGTAGCGGATAAAAGGTTGAGATGTGATTTCATGCGTTCCAACTCGTAGTGCAGTGCGTTTCTAGTTCTTTCCGACTTGTGACAAGAACTGCTTCGGTCTTGTGCTCTGCAACTTTCAGGCCAGCCGTGTCCATCCACTTTCAAAGGCAGTGTCAAAGGCCAAATGCATGTCTTCAAGGTGTTTTACAACTATCACTAAAGCGACGTCATCTGTGTGCGCAACGAGTTCAACTTCCCTTGGCAACACTATCTTAAGAAGCCAGTCGTACATAACGTCCCACATTAATGGGCCTAGAACGGAACCTTGTGGTACTCCTCCAGTAATTGTATATTCCTTTGGGCCAGAGTCAGTGTCGTATTTTAGAACCCTGTCACTGAAATACTTGCGTTGCGGATGATCAAGTAATACTTGCGTCATCCGCTAACGAGCTTCTGGAGATGCTAAATATTATGAATGAAGCTTTGAAAGGGAAAGGAATGAAAGTGAATGTAAACAAAACGAAAGTTATGCTTTTTGAACGAGATGAATCTATGATGAATGGCAATATTTTGATAGATGGGGAACAAGTGGAAGAGGTGAAAGAATTTGTATACTTGGGATCTAAATTTACAAAAGATGGAACATGTGAAAGTGATATCGAAAGGAGAGTGAATGCAGGGAATATGGTAAATGGTGCTCTGCATGCTTTTATGAATAGCCAGATGGTGTCTCAAAGGGCTAGACTGGCAGTGCATGCTGGAGTGTTGGTGCCAACACTTATGTATGGTAGTGAAAGTTGGGTATGGCAGAAGAATCACAAAAGTAAAATAAATGCGGTAGAGATGAGAGCGTTGAGAAGCATGAGTGGATTAAAACTGAGTGACAGAGTGAGAAATAGTGTGATAAGAGAACGTTGTGGTATAAAAGAAGACGTAGTGACTAAAATTGAGAAAGGTATGCTTAGATGGTTTGGGCATGTAGAGAGAATGAATGAAAGGAGACTGACAAAAAGGATTTATGAGTCAAGAGTGAATGCGAAAGTTGGAAGGGGAAGACCGAGGCGAACGTTCCTGGACCAAATCCAGGACATTTTAAATAACGGCCAGGTCAAGAGTACTCTAAACCGACGAACTTGTATAAAAGATTTAATGAGATTGAAAGAAGCGAAGGAGATGTGCAAGGATCGTGGCAAGTGGAAGGATGTTGTTTCTGCCTACACCTATGGGAATGTGGTGAGATGCTATGTATGTATGTATGTATGTCACTGAAATAACTGGCCACCATTCTTTGTAGGTATCGCGAGACTTTTATTTTAGCGAGGGCTCTCATGGTACACTCCCACTTGGCGGAGTTAAATGCGTTCTTAATGTCTAATGTGGCTATTAAACAGTACTTCTTCGCACCCCCTATCCACCTGGTTCCTGCAATCGCATCCTTGGCTAAATTAACAACAAGGCCGATTGCCTGCAAGGTGGAGCGACCTTTCCGGAATCCATATTGGTTGCTGGAAAGTGGCAGTTTTACAGTGGCTTCAATCCTTCCATGGATAATACTCTCCAATATTTTACCTACCGTATCCAGCCTGCAAAGCGGCCAATAGGCGAATGGGTCATCTGGCGGATACTTTCCTTTTGGAACAAGTACCAGTCTCTGTTGTTTCCATTTTAGAGGGAAAATGCCCTCTGTCGTCTGCGTGGTGTACGTGGATGTATGCATGTGTACACATACACCCTGTATTTGTTGTGAATGGGTTAATAAATGAGTGAGAATTTGGGTCAGTGTCATAGGGATTTATGCATGTCGGAGAATAAGAGAGAGGAAGAGCATAAAGCATAGGAGCGTAGGGTTTTCCGCCGACATCGTCATCAATGGCATCCATAATTTCCATACTGTGGGCGTTTGTTATGTAATGTTGGTGCAATCAACCACTTTGCTAATTACCTGAGATTATAATGTTCAATCGCTTAATGTTCCCGATATCAATTTACACAAACTCATTAATAATGATAGCTAGGATCGCGACAGTTTCAAAAGTCGACCGCACCGGCGGGCCGTCCCCCGAGAACTACCGAGAGACGCATGCCGGACTGCCACTTATTGACTCTGCCCCACGCCGATAGTTAGATGGCGCCAGCGTTCTATAGACTATTGCACTCCGACATGTATATATTATAAGCTACTTCGTAAAAAGACAATAAAATCACAAATCAGGATTGATGTGGGATGTGTGTAATTATGTGTGATGATTTAGTGGTTAGGTGTGTGGACATTTGCTTAAAGAGTCACATGATATAATCCCCAGTAATCACAAATAAGGTCTATGAGTGAAAACCTCTAGGCCTTATTATTGTTAAATATTTGCTGGATCGGACTTAAACAAATATTGTGATGAAACAGTCTTATTCTTAAAGCAATTTTTAACACCAAAAATGTCAAAATTGAGGAATTATGAAGAAGTCTACATATTTGTATTTCAAAACATAACTATTTTGTTAAGTAACAAGTATGTTGTGGATACTTCTCAGAACAGGAAGAGAAAGAAACATAGTAACATTAGGTTCTATGTTGGGCTTCATTACAAGTTGGAATATAAGAACAACATTTGAAGTATCAAAAGTGTGTAAATCGTACTTGAATGTATGAAACTGGAATTTTCTTTGAAAGCTAAACCTAATTGTTACATAGTTTTACCTAAACTCAGGCAGATCCACATCAAAGTCCACATTAGCTTCTTGT
Source organism: Elymnias hypermnestra (assembly GCA_015832385.1). Taxonomy (NCBI): domain Eukaryota; kingdom Metazoa; phylum Arthropoda; class Insecta; order Lepidoptera; family Nymphalidae; genus Elymnias; species Elymnias hypermnestra. The sequence continues at coordinate 364,958 of JACTOM010000129.1, forward strand.
TCAACAACATAGTCCTCATCAATGACCAGTGCTTTTAACTGAAAACAAATATTTTATAACATTTCAATAAAATTAATCACTTAAAAAAATTGTTACTAATACTTAAAGCAATACTCAGCACTCAAAGTCTATTACTGGCACCCTTTAACTAGGTACAAACATTTAAATCGACTAATTTCATCACGATTAGTAGATTTGTAAAGAGAATTGGATAATTTAAAAAACTTAAATACAGAAAGAAACATTTAAAAATTATTTTTAATAATATTGCTTATCAAAACAATATATTCCATTCATTTTAACATATATATTTGTCGGAGAATAAGAGAGAAGGAAAGCATAAAGCATAGGGTTCTCTGCCGACATCGTCATTAATGGCATTCATACTTTCTATACTGTGGGCGCTCGTGGATAATGTTAGTGCAATCAAACACTTTATTAATTAACTCGGATTGTAATGTTCCTGATATCAATTTACATAAAATCATTAATAATAATAGCCAGGAACGCGACAGTAGTATCCAGACGATCGCTCTGGCGGACTATCGCTCGGGAACTAGTCCGCTGTTGGCTCACGACGTATAACTCTTCCACGCCACAGACAGATGGCGCCAGCGTTCCACAGACTACTGCACTCCCACAGACTACTGCACTCCGATTAATATGTCGTATTAATTAAGAAAATGGGTCGACTGATTGACCATTGAATAAATAAAACTGTCATGTCATAAAAATCAGTAAAACTTTAATTAATGATGATTGAATCCACGAAAATCGAATAAAACATAATAGTTTTGTACTAAATGTGATTTATCCATCAAAATAACAATAACAATCTATACCCAAACATTATTTGTTACTAAAAACAAAATTTCGTTTAAACTACATAATAATCGTTTTTTGACACTTCAATACAATTAATTTGTTGCGATTTATTTATTGACCCAATTAGAAATCGTAGCACATCTTTCAAAATGTTATTACTTAAATTGTGAGACAAGAAGTTTGTCGGCTTATACTTTCACACGAGATTCTATCATCTCCCGCACTTCGATAACAAACACATTTTCACTGGCAAGATTAATATGTATGTTTAATATGAATATTCTTTTTTTCATTAAAAGGTATTTATGCCAGTTTACTCTTTAAATTTACAAGTAAATAGAGCGTAACACAAACAACAAAACAAACACAGAATAAGAACAAATACAGAAAAAAACAAAACTTAAACTATGATATTAATTTTCGGGTCATGCGCTTTCAATTATAATATACTAGCTGAACCCGCGACTTCGTCTGCGTGAAATGATTTTTTGGTAGCATTTTCATTAATTTAGGCAATTTGTTTTACAAATAATAAAACATACCCGCACTGCCCTTAGAGGGTGGAATTTCCTAAAATTCCATTATGTCAAAAAAGATTCTGACCAAGTTTTACATACCATAAAAGATATAGTTTGTAAATGGTGTTCGATTTTTTAAAATGTGAAAATCTTAATATATTTTAATTACCACCTCCGCAAACCCCCTACCCTCTGATCTGCAAGAGTAAAATGTCACTTCGCCACAAGGTGACGCTTTACAAAACTTGCATCCGCCCCATCATATCTTACGCCAGTGTCGTTTTTTGCATACGTGCCAGAGCGCAGATGAGCCCGCCTACAGACACTCCATAATAGGTTCATGAGGATGGCCAAGGGATGCCCCTGGTACATCCGAAATATCGACTTGAGGATAGCCATGTATGCAAGGGGGTCCTAAATATGATGGTACGCTTACCAGGGCCGGGAGAGGGCGACAAAAAAAGTGTGGTTGAATTGTGTGAAAGAGGATATGTGTATAAAGGGTGTGAATGTAGAAATGACAGCGGATAGAGTAAAGTGGCGAATGGAAACATGCTGTGCCGACCCCACCTAGTGGGATAAGGGCAAGAAAAACAACAACAACAACAACAACATGGAGACTTAGAACTCCCTACGATAAAGAGACATTTCAAAACACTCTCCGTACAACACGAAATTGTAAACAATTAGTGGTTAACGCGTCCTCTTATAGGGTTCATCTCAAAGCTCCACCTTGGAGAAGGAGAAGACCCAAGTATGTCCTTAACGACCCCGATGACTCGACGACTAACGACTCCGCCGGCGGATTCGAGGTTCCAGATTTTTGACGTCACCCGGACAGTTCCCACCAATTGTCCGATATGTTGTTATATGATAACTTCGTTCCAAGCCGAGGCTCGATCTCGCAGGAGACGCCTTTGGAATGGAGCGGCGTTTCCCTTGGGAGCGAGCCTTTCCCAAGAGCGTCTCCTTAAGAGACCGTCCTTCTTTCCCGTTACGCTGTAAAAGCCGGTAGGGCTAACAGCTAAACACAATGCGCCCTGATCCGAGAAGAACCCACAACAAACTCAGTCGGGTATTTTTTTTTTACCATCATCATTACAATATCATATTAGGTTGCTATATTTTAATTAAAATTAGAGCAATTCGTTCACTCTCAGGCGTTTCTATCGTCTATGTAATCATGCAAATTATAATACGATTTTTCTATCAACTTTCTTTTAACTTATCTTGTAGGAGTTTATTATAGAAACGTATACAGTTACCCTTAAATGAGTTGTTAATCTTATGCAGCCTACTTTACAACAAGTTTGTTTTTGTTTCGTAAGTAATATGATGTACATTCACTCTTTTTATTAAAAGAGTCAATGTTTTTGTGTACNGGTTCGATCCCCGGTAGGACGAATTTAGGAAATTGTATTTTCTGATTTGTCTGAGTCTGGACTGGTGGGAGGCTTCGGCCGTGGCTAGTTACCACCCTACCAGCAAAGACGTACCGCCAAACAAAGAGATTTGTGTTCCGGTACGATGCTGTGTAGAAACCGTAAGGGGTATATTGCCTCTTAATAGATTAGCGCGCTTCCATCTTAGAGTGTATCATAACTTACCATCAGGTGAAATCACAGTCAAGCGCTAATCTGTCAGCAATAAAAAAAAACCTACCCTTTGAGTACTGAAGTCAAATCCGAGAAATCTTTTTTTTCTTGCGTTTCTTCGATCATTTTTCGATTTGATTGGAAAAAAGCAACTCGGATCGTTCGAAAACGGGCGCACCGATTTCGTGCTTATCGAGACTGAATGTAACCAATATAAACGTATTATCTATGAATGCATGTTATTTTATAGTTTTACTAGATCTTCCCGCGGTGTCACTCACTAGTTTCAAATTCCATGGGAAATTTAGGATCATTGTTTTTCTAACGTGCCTGATTTTGGACACATTCGTTGTACGTTTCATTGAATATCACTTTTGCCAAGTTCTAGTCTGTCAGTGTAACAAATTTTAACAAAATCAGTCCCGGAATTAGGCACAGAAGCCTGACTGTTTCGACTTACAATTTAAACAAGCTGTCATCCCCTACTTCATATTTAGTATTTATAAAATGCTTCAACGTTCAAATGGTTTTATCTTCGACTATGATGAAATTACATACCAACTTTTTCCCCCTTTCCAACAGTGAGTATTGAAGAATTCGTTGTCACCAATCATCGTTTTTTACTTATAAATATGAAAACACCCGTTCATAATGAACGCCCACATTGCGAAAGGATCATTGCTTAATGTGAAGTCAACCAAGTATATTGTTTGAGAGAAGTCCGTTGGAAATGTATTTTATTTTTAATGCAGTTATAGAAGCAATTATTCAGAATCTTGAATGGGAGACTAAAGGTCTAAAAATTGATGGGGAATACCTAAGCCACTTACTTTTCGCAGACGACATAGTCATCTTCGCAGAAAACGCAGGCGATCTGAGTACCACGATAGACGAACTAGCTAGTGAAAGCAAGAGGGCGGGCTTACTTCTGAATACAGCAAAAACAAAAATCATAACAAATGCAGAAAAAACCAATATATAAAAATGTACGGCGAATCGAGAGACTATGCATAGAAATACAACGAAGGATAACCTGTGCGTGGAGGAAATTTTGGAGCTTCAAGGAAATCATGAAAGAAAAAGGTATTAGTGCTAAGATAAAGAAAAAACTATTTGAAGTCGCAATCCTACCATGCTTGACATACGGTTGCCATACGTGGTCTTTAAGAAAGGAAGAGGAAGACAGCTGGCCGATTGTCAAAGGAAAATCGAAAGAAGCATATTAGGATTAATACTCAAAGACAGAGTAAATAGCAAATCATACTAAAAAAGACCTAAATTAAAAGACATAATAAAAAATATAATAGCATTTAAATGGAAATGGGCAGGACTTGTAAGCAGACTAATTGATACGAGATGGACTAAGAAAGTGGCACAATGGATTCCCAGAGACAAGAAAAGAAAAAGAGGGCGACAAAAGATGAAGAGATATCTTTAGGGAAAGAGTTGGTCCAGACTGGATGCGCAGAGCCAGAGATAGAGCTAACTGGAAGAATTTACACCAGACTAAATATAAATGACTCCTAAACTAAATACATTAAGAATATAAGTATTGACATTAAAATTTAAAATAAAACGGACAAAAAATGACATAATCTGTTAGATTACTATTCTTAAATTATATTATTAATTGTACTGGAAACATTTTATAACTTGACATTTGTACGCGTAATAGTGAATAAAGGCTTTTATTATGTATTTTTTTCTATATCTATATGAATCAGTAGTCTTGTCTGTAAAATTTGCTATAAATATGGCTCAATGACGTCCACTATAGCTGATGCCCGTAATTTCGTCCATATAAGTGAGAACTTTAATCGTTTTTTTAGGTATCCCAGTCTATATATAAGGGATCGTCAAGTTTCCATATGACACCTTTTTCCGTTCCCCATTTATATCAACGTTCTTCCCAACTTGTGTAGAACGATCATAAGATTGTTTTGTTTGCTCATGATACTTTGCTATTATCTAAGGTTAATCGACGGCAAATAGATTATGGCGATGTAAACAACTCTCTCAGTAAAATAGTATAATGATTTGATGTTAATAGCTTTTTACTCAAATAATTTGGATCAATAACCATTGTTAATCTTAATAATAAGAAACTAGGTCGTTTTCTTATGTAACACGCTGGATTACAAATTAAAGTCACGATCCCCTATACGTTGTTTATCGAACAAGCTTAGTATTGTGGCTTACACAACTACACGTTGAAAAAACTTTTCTTTTGGAAATGTCCGGCTTGGGGAGCACAGCGACGTCCACTGGTGTCCCTTATTGGAGCGGATATCTCACTGCCAGATGTAGTGGGCGCTTGACAGTGAGATAGAATGGAATGCAGTCGCCTCCTTCTGCGAAGCCGTCATTTCTCTGAAGGAGGCAATGGAGCGAGTACGAGAAGCTGCAGCAGATGCTGCTCCCCTAAGGAGGAGGGGGCTGGGTGGTAGGAGGCATCTTTATGAACGCCTCTTGTCTCCTCCTTGAACATCCTCAGTCGGTTCATCCGGGAGTGTCAAAGTGAATGCGCAAGGGAGCCTCTGACACTAAACATTCAGGGTGAGGAGGGTGTCGCTGGGTTTTAGTGGGTATTCTGGCCTTGCCGGTGAGTCCCACACTCCCTGCCTAGTGGCAACGGTGCGCAAATGCATTTCCCAGCAAAAAAAAAAGGTCCCGTACGTGCTGTCCTGAGGTATATAATCGCGGCGGATATAATCAGCGCGACAGCGGCCAATCCTCCTGCGTCTGATGGCGGGAGCAGCCACGTCCTTTCCATTTTGTCAGATACCTTTTTTTTAGTAGTAGCGTAGTAATACATTTAAAATTATATGATTTTAAATGTTATTAAATAATGGTAATTAACCACCTGAAACTAAAACTATTACACTTCATAAGTACTGCGTATTTGCTATGAGAATTATTTAGGCGTTTCAATGTTTTTATTCGTCGTCGTCGTCGTCGTCGCTTCAACCGATGGACGTCCACTGCTGGACATAGGTCTCACGTAATGACCGCCACAAGGCCCGATCTTGCGCCGCCTGGCTCCAACGGCTACCGGCGACCCTCTTTATATCATCGGTCCACCTTGTGGGGGGTCTGCCTACACTGCGCCGTCCGGTGCGGGGTCGCCACTCCAGCACTTTCGGTCCCCAACGTCCATCGGTCCTTCGGACTATGTGCCCCGCCCATTGCCACTTCAGGTTCGCGATTCGTAGGGCTATGTCGGTGACTTTGGTTCTACTACGGATCTCTTCATTTCGAATTCGATCACGTAGAGAAACTCCGAGCATAGCCCTCTCCATCGCACGCTGAGTGACTCTGAGCTTCTGCATGAGGCCCATAATCAGCGACCACGTCTCAGAACCGTAGGTCATTACTGGTAACACGCACTGTTCGAAGACTTTGGTCTTCAGGCACTGAGGATTATTGGACGAAAATATCTGGCGTAGTTTCCCGATGTTTTTATTATGTTTAATAAAAATATAATAATCACTTAGTTAATACATACATATAACTACAGATACAGAAATAACATTGTTTAGATTGATTTAAAACAGATTCTAACTCACTTTGAAAGGGCAGCTTTTGGTTTCTATGTATATCGTACTCTACTGGTATCTTCTCAACGCCCCTTTTTTTATCACAGACCTCTATTGTAAGAAAATAGATGTAGGAATTGTAGTTAATTAATATTCTGTTCAGGAAATGTAGGTATATTATGTCGTAGTGTTTCCTTCCTCATTTTGCTGTACAGACGTTCGCGTCACAAAGCGGTAATGATTCACACTGATGAAGTCTTCAGAGACTGTAATTATCTCGTGCATATTTATTTGTAATTTGATCCAGTGGTTAACATGTGTGGGTGCAGATCATGAACACTCGTGTTCGAGGTATTTGTTTCAAAGCTACAAGTATATACAAGAAGTTGGAATGTTGGTGGAGTGCTTAACCCCCTTGCCTCAGAGAGCACGTTAACATCCTGCGCTTGATTTCTCTATCGCTGTTCAACTGCGTATATATATTAGATAACATAAGATTAACAACTCATTTAAGGGTAACTGTATAAGTTTCTATAATAAACTCCCCCAAGACGTTCTAGAGATGTCAATTAATAAATTCAAAGTCTTTGTTAAAAGAAAGTTGATAGAAAAATCGTATTATAAGTTGCAAGATTACTTAAACGATGGAAACGCCTGGGAGTGAACGAATTGCTCCAATTTTAATTAAAATATAGTGAACTAATATGATATTGTAATGATGATGGTAACAAAAAAATACCCGACTGAGTTTGTTGTGGGTTCTTCTCGGATCAGGGCGCGAAGGAACCCTCGTAACTTTAGATTTTAAGCCGTTTTTGAGTACCATCATCAGACGTATATTAGAATCAGAGTGTGGAAAAAAATATAATTTGACGATTCAAAAGTGCTGTAATATGCCTACTTGAATAAAGATATTTTTGATTTAACATTATATCGAACCTTAACAAAAAAAAAAAAAAAAATAAAGGTAAGATGTGTATAAGAGAC
>JACTOM010000129.1:374434-392921 GCA_015832385.1 Elymnias hypermnestra
GCGGCGGGGCGGGCGGGGCGAGTGCGGGGAGCGGCGAGGCGCGTGCGCGGGGCGGGACGGGCGCGGGCGGCAGACGCGCCGCGATGGTGGGCCGCGACAGCCGCTCGGAGAGCGCGGCGCGCCCTTGGGCGCCGCGGCATGAGTAGCGCGCCCGCCCGGCCCGGCCCGCGCGCCCGCCATGGCGCAGGCCGCGCCCGCGCCCCAACGCACCCACTCCTTCGCAAAGAAGACCTTCCACAAGCCCACCTACTGCCATCACTGCTCCGACCTGCTGTGGGGGCTCATCGGGCAGGGCTACGGCTGCGAAGGTACGCGCCGCGCATGCGCCCCGCTCGCGTCGATACCGCGGGCCCGCGCGCTCCGCACGACCAGCGTTATGCAACCCGCCCGGGCGTGTCCGCCGGCGCCCCGGGTGCTCCGACCTCGACCTTCACCTTCCCGCCGTAGCGCCCCTCTTCCGACGCTCGTCCTTCCCGTACCTCTATACCGGCTCCGTCGCAAAGCGTAAGTTACGAAGTAGGCCATGATATCTGCTGAAAATGAAACGTGTCGGCGAAACGAGTGGACGTTGATATCGATCGATCTGTTTTGTATGAGGTTTTTCGGTAGCGCGGGGCGGGGCGCGTCCCGTGCCGCCGTAGACGTGATCTCGCGCGACTCGATAAGCCCGACGATTGTGGTGAGTGGCGATCCCTATTTGAACTTGAATGTGCCATTTCCATAGAACCTCGCCGAGGAGACTCGTGTATGAACTTCGCCGACGCCGCTGGAAAGTAAAAGGGGGTTACACATTTCGCAGTTACCTATATACTGAACTATATACTTTTTGATCGATTTTTGTCATTAATGGCTCAATCATATTGTATCTTACGAAATCTGTTAAATTTTGATTAAATTAATAAACCCCCTGAAAATAATTACGCATTAGACATCAATATAGTCGCAATGTGCAAATAAAGGTTAAAACGTATACTCTTTGGCTTAAACTACCAATTTATGATATTGATTGGTAAAACTACATATGATTTAGTAGAATTGAATATGTTGTGTAAAAATTACGACTACCAATATCGTTAAAGATATCATTGGTTTTCCTTGTTATTCCTAACGTTATCAGCACTTAGTTCATTACTTAAACAGTTAAATTCATACCTATAACTTAATTTATCGTTTGATTTGATCTTTGCATATTATATTAATAATGAATTTTGACGACGAATGCCAATCTCACTCACATTGGCTATAATGAATAAACAGACGTGCTTACTCTATTTGTTCACTCTAGTAACGATAGTGTAACACTTCCCACCTTTAGGTATATAGTTAGGATTTTTTTTTCGATATTCGATATCATTTTTTTACACAGCATCGTACCGGAACACAAATATCCTTGTTTGGCGGTACGTCTTTCCCTGTAGGGTAGTCACGGCCGAAGTGTATTTCCAATACTTTAATATTAGCTAATTTTTATAGTTTCCATTATAGAAAGTATCATCTGTTTCGTGTTCATTCCCATCTTCAAAGAATAAATTACGTTGGAAAATTGTTATAATATTATGTCATAAGTTAATGGCGTATTTTGTTTAATATATAAAAATGAAACACCACCGATAATGACATAAAATACTTAAACTTACAATTTCAAGCTACGACTTAGTCCATTTTATGTAGCACTTTCTCGTAGTTTCGTAGCAGAGCGTAGCAACTTGGAAAAGTAAAGTACCTTTCCAAGTTATATGATAGATGATAAACACACAATTTTTATAGAAATACTCGATTTTACATAGAATATAAAAATTTTGAATAATGTCTTATGTTATGCGTTATAAAAAAGGGATTTATTAAACAATCTCAAACATAACGAAGTTAAAAACTATGTAATATGTGTGATGTATATTAAACTAAAACTTCAGTGGTCGAAATTAGACCATAATTAATTTGAATTATAATTTTTAACATTATTAAGGTTCTATTATCAAAGACTTTACGCAAAAAAAATTGTTGCAATAATCTATTTGTATAAAAATGAGTGGCATGTCATGTCATCTCGCCCGCACGACTGGACCAATTTCGATAATTCTTTTCTTCTGTTTGTTATGGTCAGAAAAGAGTCGGATGAAGGAAAATTTAACAAAGTTAAGAGGAGTATCAGAAATTTTAAGAAAACTTACCCACCGTAGTGATATTTCTAATGTAACCTCTTTAGTGCTTTTGACAGTACAAACTTTTTTGATGTAACCTTATGGCGTTTGACGTAACTGACAGCGATTGTCAAATATACATTCTATGTGCTTATGTGTGCGTATCGTAGAGCGGGTAATGTGTTTTTTTTAAATGATTTAATGCATTTTTTCATGCAAAATTAAAATCGTGTTTAAATTTCGGCTTCACGTATGAATATATGCGTATAATATATAAATAAAAATTGAAAAATCATTATCTATGATTATGTTGACACGTAACATTTTAAGCGACATTTTATAAAATTATTTAAAATTTCGTTAACAATACTATTGTTACTTTTATTTTTATAGTAGATAAATATAAAAATATCATTGTCTAAATATAAATATATTAGCTGTTCCCTCTAATTTCCGTCTAAAATAAAAGTAGACTAATTAAGTTCTTTATACGTCGGGTGTAACAATCATACAGATTAAAATATTTTTTAAATATCAATATCATATATAATTTCATTTTAAATTTTAAATATGCATTCCTCTTTTCTTTATTTGTATAGATATATTTCATACAGAGGGAAAGCTTTTACTGAACACGACTGAAATTAGTTTGGATTTTAATTCTAAATTGGAAATGATATGTAAAAGCTTACTTATACAATGAGTTACCTTATAAGATAGATATTTGTACGCGATCGGAGACTTATTTATATATTTAAAAGGGATATCCAGGTAGAAGATATCTATTGACTCTTCTCGATATCTCTGGAGCCATAAGGCGTAGACTTGAAATTCGGTAGGAATATTCCTTTGGCTGAGTATAGGTCAGCTAAGAAAGGATTTTACAAAATTCCACCAGCAAGGGGGGTTGCGGTTGCGTTGATTTAAAAAATTCAAATTTTCACATTTATAGTATGTCAATCTTAGTTTTTTTTTTTGACATAATAGAGTCTATCAAAAGTAAATTTTTGAAAATTCCACCCACAAAAGGGCAGTGTGGGTATGTTTTTTATTTGTAAAACAATTTGCCTAAATTGATAATGTTACCAAAAAACATTCCACGCAGACGAAGTCGCGAGTTAAGCTAGTAGATCTATTAAAGAGGAATATTTCACCATGAATCGTTCTCTTATATCTCTTAGGCAGCGTTTTCGATGAATGCTCCCAGGTAGCTTTTTTTCTGAAACTTCTATCAACGATTGTTTTTTTTTTCAGATAATTTACACACAACCTTGACAAATTTTATACTTAAACCCATCTCGAAAATCACTCTATCGATTGGTGAAAACTGTAGGGGTAGGCAGTGACCACATCCTTCCACTTGCCACGATCCTTGCATATCTCCTTCGCTTTGTTCCTTCTCATTAAACCTTTCATACAAGTTCGTCGGTTTAAAGTACTCTTGATCTGGCTTTTATTTTAAATGCCCTGAATTTGGTCCAAGAATGTCTTAACTCATAAATCCTTTTTGTCAGTCTCCTTTCATTCATTCTCTCTATATGCCCAAACCATCTAAGCATAGCTTTCTCAATTTTAGTCACTACATCTTCTTTTATACCACAACGTTCTCTTATCACACTATTTCTTACTCTGTCACTCAGTTTTAATCCACTCATGCTTCTCAACGCTCTCATCTCTACCGCATTTATTTTACTTTTGTGATTCTTCTGCCATACCCAACTTTCACTACCATACATAAGTGTTGGCACCAACACTCCTCTATCGCAGCCAGTCTGATCCTTTGAAACACCATGTGGCTATTCATAAAGGGGCGCATGGCACCATTTACCATATTCCCTGCATTATACAATATCACTTAAACATGTTCCATCTTTTTTTCCAAATTCTTTTACCTCCTTCTATTTCTCTTGTTCTCCGTCCATCATTATATTGGAATTTACCATAAATTCACCTCTTTAATAATAATCAATAAACAAAAATAATCCTTAAGTAGTTTTTGAGTTTATCACGAATAGAAGGACTATATAACGATACTTATTCTGTACAGACCTTGTTCGATTCGTAATTTTCATTCATCCAAAATTGCTTCAAACAAATCACTAAGTACTTACGATGCCAATGTTGTATTCGTGGGTATGTTTTTATAGTACTGTAATTCTCGTAAGCTGGTGTACAGTTACGTGTAACCTATTTGAAATCTAACAACCCATAGTCGCGAATTAAAGTTAGCCTTACCCAATGTGGACTGCCTCATTGGTCTAGTGGTTAGCATGTTCGACTACAGACATGAGGTCCTGGGCTCGAGTCCCGGGTCGGGCCAATTCAAAAATCAATATTGAGTTTTCTATTAAGCTTTTCTCAATATTTGCCTGAAGTTGCGAAATTGGCGGTGTGATCCTTCCCCGTGCCTCGGAGAGCACGTTAAGCCGTCGGTCCTGCGCCTGATGTACTATGAGAGTGAAGGAATAGAGAGTGCACTTGTGAACTATGCCTGCCAATCCGCAGTGGAACAGCATGATGGGTCTATGCTCCTTAAACCCTCGCTCCTCGGAGTGAGGAGGCCTGTACCTAGCAGTGGGACGTTAATGGGCTGCTACCTACTTTACTTACTTACTTACCCAATGTAACTATTGCGGACGAAGTCGCGGGTAGAAGCTAGTAAATAAATAAAATAAAAACGTGTCCATATCATAGATATGTACACACATGGGCGTCTCAAGGGGAGTTCCTGTAGTTACGATAACACGTCATCACCTGCAACAATGCAAGACTAACAACAATAACGGACCGACAACAACAACAATACCCGGTAGACAACAATGACTTGAAACGACAATACAATGCCTACATGAGACAATAGTCATCCGTTCGCAACTGGAACAGGAGATAAGGTGCGTGGGTGTTTGCTCTGAGCATGCTCTAGAGTCTAGAGGCTTTACAGAAAGAACTTTATCTTCTATATTAATAGAAAAATAAGCACTATAGTATACAACCCAAATATATTAGTAAGGTTTGGAGAAGGCTCAATTAATTAGAGCAGTTAAAATAATACTATAATCATTCTATATATTAATTATAAAGCTGAAAAGTTTGTTTATCTGAACTAATCTCAGGTACTAGTGGTGCGATTTGGGAAATTGTTTCCGTGTTTGATAGCCCATTTATGAAGGAAGCCTGGAAGCTATATATCATTACATTAGGACTAATAGAAACGGTGCACCAATGAGAATGTTACAAAATAGAGGTGTTTCTCCTTTTGGAGTTTCAGTTAAAACCTTTACGGTAGAATGATTTCCCTTCAAAAGTTCTACAAAAATGTCTATGATAGCATATGCCTACCTTTTAAGGATAGCTAACTACAACCTCTTCTATGCTTACCAAATTAATTCCTTTTCAGTCTCTCTGTGTATACTCATTGATTTGTCAAGAAATCTTAGAAACCAGAGATCTGAATTGAAATTTCACCGCTCACTAAGAACGGGTTTCTTCGATTTCCCGCGGGCTAAAGTTTACGAAAAACGGTCATATTGATAGACCTTCGCATCAGAGACTACATATTTCCAATATTTCCCCGGGATCAAGAATCGCAGGTAACACACTCATCACGATATTTCCCAAAAATTGTCCGATTGACTTCAAATTTGGCATAAACATTTCTTTTCTCTCTAATATGGCGGATATTAGAGAGAAATTAATTATTAATTCTTAAAATTAATAAGTCCAATTTGCCGATATTTTCGAAATTTCCTTTGAAGGCTCTCCGCTCATTTATGCTCCCCTATTAGGGTCGGGAGTGTGGGAATCAGCTAGGGGAAGGCCTCGGCAATACCCACTAAAACCCAGCAGAATCCTCTTCATCCATTAGTGGGACATCCGAGGATTGCCCTCTGATAGCTTATTGCCCTCTGATCTCCCGAAAAACATAAGTTCTAGTAAGCTACCTAAAATAATTTAAAGGTACCTGTTTACGATTAAATAAATAAATAAATAATCGTTTATTTGGGATAAACAAGTAACAAGATGTAAGATACAAGATACAAGTAAAAATAACAGATATCCCAAATGGGAGGCACCTCAGCATAATGCCGCATTGGTACGCAAACCAATATGACGCTGATTTTCAGGCGACCCCGAAGAAAAAATAGAAAAAAGAAAAAAAAAATAAAACACAAGTAGCGTTCGGACCTGTAATAAGTTCAGAAGACGTTCTAGGAATATCACACTCAATAAATAAAAAAAAATATTGAACGACAGCTCATTGAAAACTCATCATCAGAAATCTTATATGAGACCAAAAACAAGCTTGAGGGCAAAGGAATAAAATAAATTGTGTTAATATATAATACAGGGCTGGATTTGTTGTGAACAAGCGAAACATAATTGTAACATAATAACATAAACATAATGTATTGTCTCTTGAAAGAAGACCACTTTAAGATATGCTGTTTCTGTATGCTGCCATGGTCAATATGACAGCATCGAATTAACATCTAACATTCTCCGGTTTCACACACCTAAACTTAGAACGCGCCAAACACCCCTCTTTTTTACTTCACATTGTCAAACAAATTATGCAAATAATTCCATAATTTGCCGCATTCAAAGATATTATAACGAAACTTACTCTGACGTCGATATCTTCCATGGCAACAAACTAAAATTTAAAAAAGAATTAATAAAATAGTCAGAAGGTAGCTTGTATTTGACTCCAGACATACACACACTCACACACACACACACGCGCGCGCACACACACACACACCCACACACACACGCAATCTCTCTGGCGCTCATTAGTCCAATAAATAAATGTAATATCCGTAATTGGCCTTAAGTTAATTTAATTAGATTACATGTTAATTTAAAAAGGGCTTTTTTTTATCGCTGGGAAATGCTTTATGCACGCCGGATGAAGTGTAAACATCCGGGAGTGTGGGACTCGCTGGTCGTACCAGGATACCCACTAAAACCCAGCGGAACCCTCTTCATCCAGGTGTTGGGGTCCAGGTGTTCGCTGGCGCATTCAGCTTTGGCGCCCCGGATGAATCCGACTTAAAGGTTTGGTTTAGTTGAGGGAGAGCAGGCGAGCAAAATTGCGCCTTCTAGCGCCCCCCATCCTCCGGCGAGAGGGAGTAGCGTCTGCCATAACCTCCCTTTGCCTATTTAGTGACTCCTTCTGCAAGATGACAGCCTCGCAGAAGGACGTCACTGCTCTCCAACTTGACTCATCGCCAATCATAGCGCCCACAATGCTGGGGAGTGAGAGGTCACTCCCAATCAGCGAAGTCAAGATGTGACGCTGAGGTCCCCAAGCCTGACAAATTGCTACTGTGTGGTGCTGTGGAATTTTGTAAAATAAATAATTAACATAATATTAATAGTCATAACGAAAATTAGCAAAAAAATTGTAATTATAGACAGACCAAACATATCTATAGTATATAGTAATTGACCTTTGCACATGTTTTAGTGGGATTACTCCGTGATATTTGCAAATTAAATATGAAAAACTCCTCGCAAGGGAAATGACGCGATGTGTTCATTAATTAATATAAATGTTATCGAGTCGTTACACAACAATTACATTAAAATATAACTAAGGCTGCGAGAGCAAGAAAGGCTTAAGTTCAAAATTAAAGGAGGTAGCTTTGAATCAAATCAAAAACTCTTTGTTCAAGTTGGCTTTTACAGCTCAATGTATGACTGATGGTGATATTAAAGAACCACTTAAAAGCTTAGGTTACGCGGCTTCCTTCGAGCCCTATTCTGAGCAGAACCCACAACAAACTCTTTTGTCATCACAATTACCATATTATTGCAAGTTATTTTAGTTAATTACGGCTTTTTCAGCGTCTAAGTAATCCTCTAACCCATTAAAATCATGTATCATATATGATTCCATTTCATTTAACTCTTTATTACTCTGAAAATATATACATACCCTTTAAATAAATTAAAACTCGTGTGGGGTTCGATATGCACTCATATATTTTGGGGATTTTTTGATGTACTCGTTTCGTATTAATTAAAAAAATGTGTTTACGGCACAATAACCACCAAAATAGCTTGACAATAGTTTTGTATCTGTTATGACAAGCTAAGTATTTCTATTAATAGCAGTGGCAAGTTGAGGCAAGCCGGGACCCGCCCGGCGTATGTAGGCCAGCACTGACGTCACCGTGGTGACCCAGTTCTTACGCCATTGAGGCACGCGCGTCAATGGTGCCCCTCCATGCCCCCCCTGACCTCGAGGTACACGTGGAGAGGTGTGTCAAAATTGGTCTAATCATAGATTTTCGTACACCTATTTAACACCTACTAACAGGAAATAGATCTGCTCTAAGAGAGAAATTCATAGAGACATTAAATGTCAAAGGTAATTGAGTCCGGACTGGTGGAAGGCTTCGGCTCAGGCTAGTTACCAATCAACCATCAAATACCGCACTGCAAATAATTTTCATTAAATTATCACTTACCAGGTCAGCACTATCACAGCCTATTATTATATGAGAACACAGTCAAGTGCTAACCTCTCAGCAAGAAGACAAAACGTATAATTTTAATTATGGCAGTTCTTTATACATATATTGCTAAGTAATTCGACCTTTCTTGCAAGTTATATTTGATTAGTATTCATTTCTACAAGTTCTATTTGATTATACCCATTCGTGGCGTTCCTATACGAAGTTTCCCATTATTGAAGTTGCGTTCATTTGTATTAAAGTTTGTCAAAAGCACAATGGTTAACTTCCCCCTTTCTCGGCTGCAACACTGAAACAATGAATTTATATACTTTACGTCGGAAAACATATGAAAGGATGTATAATTAATTGTGTGCGAGAGTACGTGTATACTATATTAGCCAATCTGCGCAAATTTGTGTCCAACCAATGTAACCTCCTTAGTGCATTTGACAATATAAACTTTTTGAATGTAACCTTATGCGTTTTGACATAATTGACAGCGATTGACCAATACGCATTTATACTCTATATGTGCGTGTGTTTTTATAGATTTAATGTCTTTTTATACATCATTTTAAAAAATATATTATCATTGTGCAGTCCTTCTCAAATAAACTATAAGGGTGGGAAATTTATACTCCTGTGTCTGCGCCATTTTCGTAAAATCGCGTTTTTCTGTAATAACTGTCATTTGTCATTTAAATAGTGTACGTCAATTTTACAGTTACAATTGTAATAGTAAAATTGGGACAGAAATGAGCGTAAAAACGTCTATTATGAATTTCGTACGTACACTCTGAATAAAAAAGCTTGACTCGACTACAAAAAGAATAGGTTGCATTAGGAATTCACGTAGCAGAATCCGTGCTAATGATGATGTACCTTTATATCATTGTTAATTAGACACGACCTGATTTTTTTCTGACATAATGAGCTTCATTTTAGGTTGCAAAGTTCTATTGTTACGTTGGTAACACTGAAAAAGTATGCCTAGTTTTAATTTGAATGCAACTTATATTTACATATCCGAAGCAAGACTACAATTTTACAATTATAATAATGGATAACTAATGGTTTTTTGTAGTCTTTTAACTATCATGCAAACTTTGAAACTTGGGTAATTAGATTTTATCAAAAACCGTGGTTTCTTCAAGACATTCCTCACAAAATTGGCATTAAATATAGGTCAAATTATACTCACAATGCATCTATTTATATCAAGTTTTGCTAAAATAACGT
Organism: Elymnias hypermnestra; assembly: GCA_015832385.1. Lineage (NCBI taxonomy): Eukaryota > Metazoa > Arthropoda > Insecta > Lepidoptera > Nymphalidae > Elymnias > Elymnias hypermnestra. The sequence goes on from JACTOM010000129.1 coordinate 384,279, forward strand.
CTAGTATTCCTGTACGCACAGACGCAAATAGAATAAACACAGATACACACTGAAGACTTATTGGTGCGTTCGTGTATTTTTTGAAATATATTGTATTTTCGAAACATGGTATACTCGTATAAAGCTACTTAATATCTGACTTAGTTCTGAAGAAATTCGATTCAGAGTCTTATTATTATTGAGAATTGTATCCCACTCGATCAAGAGTGTGGTAACGGTTGCAGAACAGATTGCTCTCTAAATTTCAAATATAACGTCTAAAATCCTCCTCATCAAGTTGAGATATGAGACTCTTGCTTCAACATATAACATGGAATGATACTAGAGTTTAAAAGGACAGGAAGCATGTTTAAGGGTTTTCTTCGCCAAACAAAGAAGAAATAGGATGCCGTCTCACTTTCTTTTTACGATTCTTCCTTCCTCTATAAGATGGCTGAGGCTTTACAAGAGGATGCAAACACCCTTCATACAATCTCTGCTGATTATTTCACCAACTATGCCTGCAGTCAACCGACCTTACAAGATTTCATTTAGGCTCCAACCCATAAAATGTGGAACTAACTCCCACCAAAGATGTTCCTGGAACGTTACGATTTAGAGATATTGAAGAGGCGACTAAATTCCTATTTATTAGGTCGGCAATTCCTCAGCATCGGCTGTAAGTGACACGCAAGTCCATTTCCCTACCAAGGCTATAACATCTATCTATATGGTGCAGATGCCTCGTCTGTCAGCGTTTGTACCAGACATTAGAAAGAAAATATGACCAACATAGTTCAAGTTACACAAAGTTTGTCAATAACAAAAAAAAGCTGTGTGGTTTTAATCACGATGAAAGTGAAATTAAAATTTCCACGAATAAGTGAGCATATAAAAGTGACACGTCAGCTGATGTGAGCCATGGGCGCCTCTATATTGGTCTTCGAGTGCCATTCACTTCATGTCCAGTCTGCGGCAGGCTGTAATACGGCTATTTACTGTTCGCGTGTAATTTCTAACTTACCGTTAATGGTTTACCACCAGAATCCTCTGCATGAAGAGGAAAGGGAGTCAAACAGCCTTTACAGACATAATGAAAAGGTAAAAACGGGTACGTCGTGGTCACCACCCATGCTAGTGGGTCGAAACATCCACAAAATTCACAAACGCCGTCATGGTATGTACCCCGCTAATACAGTTTTCAATAAGTAGTCAAACCATGAAAGTTTAAAACAATTAGCTTTTACAGTTATATTTCATTCATTGGACTTACATTTAAAAACAGGAACAGTCGTATTAGGATAGGATATAAAAACGAAGTGTATTTCCCGTTATGACACGCTAGAAGACATACAGTCTCCAGTGTGCACACGTGTTATCACAAGTATTCAAATGTTCGGTCTAATTCGGCAAGCACTGTATGCATTGCCCTTCTTCTGGCTATATATGATTTTATGAGTGTACCATGTACACAATCACGGACGTCCAGACAGTATTTGCTTGTTAATTAATATTAATTTTATATATGAACAAGTATTGTATGCGTATTGTAAAAAAATAACACGTTTTTAAGAAATATTTAGCAGTGATCAACGAAACATGGTGATCATGTATAATTTGAAAGCATTTTCGATATTTAAGCGATAATTCACTCGTTTATTGTTAAAAACAATGGTAGTTTGCAATAAAAATTAATAAACAGTAAAATTATCATCAAAAACGAACGTACAATAGTTTTGGTTGCGATGGATGAAGCAAAACTTTTTTCATGTATCTTTACTCATTGATATCTTCAATTTTTTGACGAAATGTCGAATATTTAATCATTTATAACCCATTGTTTAATACAATTACACAACTTAAAAATGCAGTTTAATTGTAGGATATATCGGAGAGTAATTATTGGAAAAACCTGAATTTTCCAAATATATTTTCAAAACATAATACTTGTAGGAAATATTTTATATAAATCGTAACTGTAACTCGGTCACATCGCTCGAACATAGATAACCTGGAAAAATTTGTTGTGGTAAAAAGGATAGAAGAAGGAAGACCAAGGGGTCGCTCACCTACTCATTGCTTCGACTAAATAAAGACCATAACGTGAAAAGAAACTGAGGATAGACAGAGGTGCAAGCAGCTCGTACATGTAGCTACTAAACACGTCTAGGGACATGGTATCGATTAAAAACTATCGATACTGCACTCGTGAGTAGTATCGGTCGAAAAGTATCGATATCGCAAAATATCGAGTATCAGTCGATGTTTTAAACGAAATACAAATATCACAATAATCTTAAATAAAAAATCAAAGTAACAATACCTCGGGGTATGCTCCCAGATTTTCTATGAAGTTTTTCGTATACCTTTGTAGTTTTTCTCATACAAATTCAACAATTATCAATTTTTGAAATCAGTCAAATTTTAAAAAGCTCCTAAAATATCCAATCTAAACTTCAATCCTTGAGCATTAATGCAATGCACAACTGCACAAGACGGTACAGTCTGTTCCGTATGAAAATGTTTACACTAAAAAATAAATACTGGCAACTTTGACGCGCGGCTCGCAGCGTATCAATGTTGCCAGCCTCAGCTCTAAAAAGTGCTCGATACCTACCATTAAGTAAATGAATCGCGTGCAAAGCATCGAGTATAAAAATATCGGTATCGATATAGTTGTACTCGATACCTTAAAGTATGGATACTCTTTCCTTGTCCTAAGTTTATGGAACTGATGGTGAGGATAAAGTAACACGCCCATTATCCATCTACAAAAGCCTTTCAATATGTTCTCTATCGGTCCACGACATCCTTAAAACTTTTTCTGGATCTTCATCCACATTTCAAAAGCCTTTAAGGGATTGCTCATATTATGGGTTATGGTCCATGATTCGATATTATAGAGAAATTGAAAACACGTACCATCGTGTTAGCCCATTCGGGTGAATAGCTATTTTTGCTGTTTACCCATCTGCAGGTGTCCTCAGGTTCCGGGTCAAGAGACTGTTTGATGTTCACCTGCCGTGTTTAGGATAAACACTCCGTCGGTTTTAATAGTGCCAATATCGTTAACAGACGACGTTGTAATTATTGTTTATATCAAACGCTCCGGGAATATTTTATCGATCACACCAGCGACTCTGTTTGCGTAAAATATAGTTTAATTCCTTCTATAATAAAAGATCTATTTAAGGCTACCTTTTGGATCGTCTATCACCGATACCCCGAGCTACTTCTGTCACACCGTCCGCCTGTCCGTGGTAAAGTATCCTAAAATCCCAACCTATCCTTCCAAAAGATACAGTTTTCCTCACAATCTATGCTTCCTTATCCTCATTCCTTGCCCAAAGGGGGAGATGGGCCTCATTAGCAATGGTTTGCAACCCATATAGGAGATGGAACTCCAAATTAAAACCCGGAATGGCAACTCCGTTATGTGCATCAAGGTTCTACCGGTTCTACTGGCGGTAGTTCCTGCAGCCAGTCTGATTCCACACGTATCGACTCGTCGTTCCTGTGGAGCAAATCAGTGAGGCCGAGAGGGTGGTATAGGTCTTGGGCAACCCTATGTTTCCTTAATGCCGTCCCTGGCGATACACTGTCTGTGGAGAGGTACTCTACTCGCGTCTTAAAACGCGTAAAACAACACGGGGGGTGACAGTTTACCGGTTATAAGTCTACGCGAAGAGACGTAAGTGCGGGCGCCAGGGGTCATTCTCGTCAGTAAGAGGTTCCATCGTAGGCCTATTGCCATAGCATGTACGGGACTGGACTTCTGCTGCCCTACCTGCTTCCATAAATGTCATTCCCGTATTGGCTTATTTAGCCACACAACAAAATGTCACCTAGACACTGTTTAAAGGTCTGTCAAGACGGATTAAGGCCAATACATACATACATACATACATAGCATCACGCCTCATTTCCATAGGGGTAGGCAGAGACAACATCCTTCCACTTGCCACGATCCTTGCATATCTCCTTCGCTCCTTTCATTCTCATTAAACCTTTCATACCAGTTCGTCGGTTTAGAGTACTCTTGACCTGGCCGTTATTTCAAATGTCCTGGATTTGGTCCAGGAACGTTCGCCTTGGTCTTCCCCTTCCAACTTTTGCATTCACTCTTGACTCATAAATCCTTTTTGTCAGTCTCCTTTCATTCATTCTCTCTACATGCCCAAACCATCTAAGCATACCTTTCTCAATTTTAGTCACTACGTCTTCTTTTATACCACAACGTTCTCTTATCACACTATTTCTTACTCTGTCACTCAGTTTTAATCCACTCATGCTTCTCAACGCTCTCATCTCTACCGCATTTATTTTAATTTAAGGCCAATGATGATATATCTACTATCAGTTCCCAAGTGACTTTAGTATTTACTCCTTTAACTTTACATTCAATAAACCGCAGTACATTTAGATGTATTATTAAATATATAACTCTTATGTGCGTGTGTATGTCACTAAACTGCTCCTAAACAGCTGGACCGATTTTATTGAAATGTTTCGTGTGTCTATGTGCAGATTGACAATTCGATCCGATAAATGACGAATTTTCCAATAGCTCCACGGGATCATGAACTACGCCGGTAATTTAGCCCGGAATATTCAACGGATCATCACACATTCATATTACTGTACAAAACAGATGAGAAGGAGATGGAAGGTCTCGCAATACCCACAAAAACCCAGCGGAACCTGCTTCATCCATTAGTGAGGCAGCAGGTGTTCAGCTTTCGCATTCTGCCCTGGTGGCCCGGAAAAGTCGAACGGAGGATTCACGGAGGCGGGAGGAGATGCAAACATGTGCCGCTTTATATTCCGCCTCCTTCGGCAGTGAGGGGTAGCATCCATTGCATTCTCCGTCTCTCCCTCGTGGACTTCCTTCAGCGAGACTACCATCTCGCAAAGGAAAGCCACTTCCGCCCACCATCTTTCACTGGAGAGCATCGCGCCTACAATGCTCCCCAACGAGAGGTCGCCGCCGATCCACGCCACCAGGATGGGACGCTGAGATCCACAGGCCGCACAATCTGCCACAGTGTGATGCGTTGAATCGATAGATGCGCCTCACTGATGACAAGAGGTTGACTCCTCCCGGTCAATTTGGTGCAGGAACTTTCCGAAGCACCCATGTCCGGTCAGAACCTGCACCAATCTGTATAAAAGCGTCCCGTGCTCCCTGCAAAGCCATTGTTCCAGGTGAGGACGGATCGCCGCCACAGTGGCCATGCCCGCTACTAGGAATCCGAGATTATCGCTAAATTTTTGGACCAGAGCCTGGTCGGCCAGGGACCTTCGGACCTCGTCGGCATCAGGCCGCAGGCCATCCACCCTTGCAGCCGCTCTGTGCCGATACACGACCAATAAAGGGCGGAACACCTGCTAGGAGATGTTATATTATATAGTTGTTATATTTAATGCCTCCCGGGTGTAATTGTTCAGCTAACAAAGGTCCTGAGTTCGATTCCCGGAAGAACAAATCTAAGATATTGTATTTTCTAACTTTTGCTAAGTTAAGGTCTGGATTACTTGGAGGCTTCGGTTTTGGCTAGTTTAATCACTCCTTCGGCAAAGGCATACAGCCAATAATACAATTTGCGCTTTAGTGCGTTGCTGAGAGTTCACTAAGAGCTACATTGTCTCTTACCACCTTTCAGCGCTACCGCCTTATTTTAGATTTACCATTAGGTGTGACCGCAGTCCAACGATAATTTACAACATGACAAACAAGCGCTTGACTGTGACTTTATGCTTGGCGAAAAGTCTTTGCTTTGGTAATTCGCCACGACGGAACCCACCCGCCAGTCCACATTCAGACAAATTAGAAAATGGGACTCAAACTTGCGCCAAGACTTCAAATGGTATAAATTTGTAACAAATTATTAATTCTGCCATATCCAGTACTAGCTGAACCCGCGACTTCTGCGTGGAATGTTTTTTCGGTACCATTTTCATTAATTTAGGCAAATTGTTTTACAAATAAGAAGCATTCGTGTAAGAATAAAGACCCCCCCTTACGGGTGGAATTTCTGGAAATCCGTTCTTAGCTGACCTCTACGCGGCAAAAGAAATATTCCTACCAAATTTCAAATCTCTACAGCTTATAGTTCCAGGGATATCGTGATGAGTCAATAGATACTTGGACATCTCTTTTTTATAATATATAGATATCGGTTTTGCGCTGTATCCATCTACATGCTTTTGATGATCACCTTATACAAGTACCCAAGGTTATTCATGGAGGGCAGGAAGTCCGAAAAGCAGCACCTAAAAGACAGAAGCGTCACTGAATAAATTTAAATCGTTTACAAAGCCAATCGAGACAGCGTACTATAATTTGAAGTGAATGAAGTTCTCTAATCAAAAAAGGAAACCCGACTGGGTTTCTTGTGGGCTCTTCTCAGAATAGGGTATAAAGGAATCTTCGTAACTTTAGATTATACATAGAAGTCGTTTAAACTATCATCATCAACTGTACATTGAAAATAATATATGAAATGAACTATATTTGACGATTCGGAAATGCTGTAAAAGACTTATTTGGATTTGGTATAGAGGAGTGAGTGGTAATTAGTAACAATTGAAGAGAATAGCCCAGGAGAGAAAGCTTGTCTACAAACTGACCGTCAAACTTGATTTTGAAGAAGGCACTCAATGCCGACTGTATTTATAAGGAATTCTGGATGTTGCGATCTCTACAGAGATCGGCTCGCGGTGGAGTAGCGCAGGGCGGGGGCACGTGATTGGCTGCCGCGCGTGACGTCAATACCGACCTCCCGCCGCGGCCCGCGCGCCCCTCGCCCCCCTCGCCCCCCTCGCCCCCCTCGCCCCCGAAGGCCACTCGCCTCGGAAAAATATACACGCTTTTCGGACGGAACTTTTCATTTTTTTATGAAAAATACACAGGATTCGCGTATTTCGCTTAGCCTTCATATCTCATAGTTTAACCTTAATCTATGTATACTAGCTGACCGGCATAACTTCGTCTGCGTACACTAAAATGTTAGCCTTAAAGATTAGCGCCATATATTTAATTTATTTATTTATTTACTAAATCCACAGCTTCATCTTAGGTAAAAACATACACTAGAAGTTTTATTAGTACTTAAGCCAAATCGGATTTACTTTATTTAAACCTAACTTAGACTAAGTGGAAAAGAACTATGGTATTACAATTAATACAATAATGGTATCATAATTTGCAAAATTTGTGTTGTAATATATATATAATTAATCGCTTAAAATAATCTTGCATGTATGTGTAAGTGATGTGTAGTGTTGTGTTTGTAGGTGCGTGTGTTGTGTTGGGTTATGTGTTTTTTTTAATTTAATTTTTAAAAGTGATTCTAGATGTACAAAAAGGATCGACGTCTTCAAATCGATTGTTATAGGTTAGTGGTAACCGAGAATTACTTATATAACTTAGTTGACAGCATAATTCATACTTACCAATAAATAGAATACTCTGTGTTGTGCTCTGTACTCTGTATATTGTATACTGTGTGCAAAAATAAACTCGCAGTATATAAAAAAACTTCCTCATTGGTCTAGTGGTTAGCATGTTCGACTACAGACATGAGGTCCTGGGTTCGAGTCCCAGGTCGGGCCAATTCAAAAACCAATATTGAGTTTTCTATTAAGATTTTCTCAATATTTGCCGGATTCCCGTCACATCGGACTATGACAGTGAAGGAATAGAGAGTGAACTATGCCTACCAATCCACAGTGGTGCATCGTGGTGGGTCTATGCTCTAAAAACCCTCGCTCCTTGGAGTGAGGAGGTCTGCGCCCAGCAGTGGAACGTTAAAGGGCTGCTACTTACTTATATAAAAAAGCTAGCTGAACCCGCGACTTCGTCTGCGTGGAATGTTTTTTGGGTAGCATTTTCATTAATTTAGGCAAATTCTTTTACACAATTAGAAACATATGTATAAATATTTCAATGAGATATTTGCTGTGTATTATTGCAAAGAGCTTATAGTCCTTATTCAGGCTCTAGGTTATCGCTGTACCAAATTTCATTTATATTCGTTATGGTGTGAAAGCGCGACGGTTACCTTCGCCTTTATAATATTATACCTATTAGTAAGTATTGTTACTTTACACCAGAGAGATGGTCGTGATCATGAGGCATACCATAAAAGATATAGTTTGTAACTGTGAAGTTTGAATGTTTTAAATGTGAATACATATATTTTTTAATTATCACCATCACAACCCCACTTGCGAGTGGAATTCAGCAAAATCCATTCTTAGCTGACCTCTACTCGGTAAAAGGAATATTCCTACCAAATTTCATGTCTCTACGCCTTATGGTTCCAGAGATATCGCGATGAGTCAATAGATACCTAGATAGATAGATAGATAAAATTTTTATTTGTTTCTTCACACATTTTTTAACATATTAGGCATAAAAGAAAAAAGAAAATTACATCTGTGAAACAAATAAGGTCCGACACTCAGCTCAAAGTCGCAGCAAGCTGCGACGCTGGTTTTCAGGACGAACCCTAGTTCCCTCACAGACATCCTTGCGACAATTAATTACAATGGTACAATAGCTTACTTTCTACTTCAATTTACCTTCTACACAATAACATAAAAGAGACTAAAGAACTACAAAATCAAAAAGCAAATTAACATATGTAAAACTAAATACTA
>JACTOM010000129.1:396805-430617 GCA_015832385.1 Elymnias hypermnestra
AGATGAGTTCGACTGAGGATTCATGGAGGTGGGAGCAGGTGCGCAAACAAGCGCCGCCTAGTATCCCGCCTCCTTCGGCGGTGAGAGGGAGCATCTACTGCATTCTCTCTATCTCGCTCGTGGGCCTCCTTTAGCGAGATTACAGTCTCGCAGAAGAGCGCCACTTCCGCCCAACATCTCTCACTTTACAGCATCGCGGAACCCAACACGCCTTATGGTTCCAGAAATATCGTGATGAGTCAATATATAGATTACAACCTACCTCATTGATTTACATTTCAGCCCTTTGATTATAGACCCTCGTTCGAATTTCACATCGAATCGATTGAAAATTGATAATAGATCCAATTTTTTTTAACGTAAATATAGCGACTGATTACCATATTCCTTTAATTCCAAATTTCTTTATTCAAGTAGGCTTTTGCAACATTTTTGAATTGTCAATTATAGCTGATGATAATATCCGAGAACCACTTAAAATCCAAAGTTAGAATGGTACCGTACCATGTTCTGGGAAGAACCCACAGAAAACTCACCTTGTATCACTCTATTATAATTAGAGCAACCATTTCGCATTTTCAATCAATTATTCTTTAAATAAAAGATTTGAATGACATCTCTAGAACGTTTACATTTTATGTAGCCTAGTTTGCATGTGAAAATTTTTATTTTAGGTCCTTTTTTTGTGAATCTTAATATGTTAGAAATACATTTCGTTATTGTCAAACCTATTACGCGACATTGACGTATTCACCAGTGTAAAGTCCTAATGTGTAAAATATTAAAATCACAATGTTTTTCTGTGTATATCTGGTAGATTTGAAAACAGGTCGTAGAGCAATAACAAATCGTTACGTATTTAACTTACGTAGTTGCGCGAATCAGCATTAAATTAATGAAATGAAATATTTATTTATTAGGTACAATTATTACATTTTTTCTGTGACATCCTGACCCCTAAACTAGGAAAACCCGTATTTTAGGTGCCAGTGGCGGGCGGGGCACATAGTGCGAAGGACCGATGGACGTTGGGGACCGAAAGTGCTGGAGTGGCGACCCCGCACTGGACGGCGCAGTGTAGGCAGACCCCCCACAAGGTGGACCGATGATATAAAGAGGGTCGCCGGTAGCCGTTGGAGCCAGGCGGAGCAAGATCGGGCCTTGTGGCGGCCATTACGTGAGACCTATGTCCAGCAGTGGACGTCCATCGGTAGAAGCGACGACGACGAGGTGCCAGTGCCTACCCAAACAATGTACATGGTATATAATAAACTAAACGTACTCAACAATAAATTTTCAAATTTAGATTTTGTGCAAATATAAAAAAAAAGAAAAAGTATAGGTATGCATGCATGACGTGTAAGTGTGCGTGTGGGTGCGTGTGTTTGTGTGGAGGGGTGTGTGGGTTTGTATGAATGTGTGTGTATGTTTCGATTTGAGTTTATGGATGCGATGCTTTCACGTGGACATTACTCTTTGTAAATAGTATCACATATTCGTCTTTAAAAGCTTTTCTGTCTCCCCGTAATTAAGTTTAGATATAGAATAGTTTTGTTCATTCTCAGTATATTAGACTTTTTATTAATATTTCTGTACAAAAACGGACTTAGGTAGATCTTCTAGCAAATGTATATAATAATTGTATACGTTTCTATAACAAAATCCCAGAAGACGTTCTAAAGATGTCGCTTAATAAATTTAAATAACTTAAGCCCTGGATTCCTGAATGGTAATTACCCTCGCGGGGGCAACAATAAGCGGCCTCGCTGGCGCAGTGGTGCGAGTATTCGCTTTGCTAGCGAAGGTCCCGGGTTCGATCCCTGGTAGGACGAATTTAGGAAATTGTATTTTCTAATTTGTCTGAGTCTGGACTGGTGGCAGGCTTCAGCCGTGGCTAGTCACCACCCTACCAGCAAAAACGTACCGCCAAACAAAGATATTTGTGTTCCGGTACGATGCTGTGTAGAAACCGTAAGGGGTATATCGCCTCTTAACAGATTAGCGCGCTTCCATCTTAGACTGTATCATCACTTACCATCAGGTGAGATCACAGTCAAGCGCTAATCTGTCAGCAATAAAAAAAAAGAGGAATGTTTGCCTTAATTAGGACTTTACAGAAAAGGACACCAGACCGATCTATCATATATAGGAAAACGTATACGAAGAAAAAAGAATTTATGAATTTGAATAGATCTCTTCCCATTTCACTTCCGTAATGAACGAAATGTTACGAAAGTGAACCGTGGTTCAAAAATAGTTCTTCCATTAAGGGCATACGTTGTCCGCGATCATGGATCCGCCGGTGCTATAATTAGGCACTAATATTGTCTGATTCATAACGTTAAATATATCGGAAGTAAACAATTTTGCGTATATTACTTCCCGCGGTTTTAAACTAGACCCTTCGCAACCATCTGCGATTATGGAAGGGGAAGATGGTACGCATTCATCCAGAGAAGAGGAAATACATACATAGCATCACGTCTCATTCCCATAGGGGTAGGCAGAGACAACATCCTTCCCCTTGCCACGATTCTTGCATATCTCCTTCGCTTCTTTCATTCTCATTAAACCTTTCATACAAGTTCGTCAGTTTAGGGTACTTTTGACCTGGCCCTTATTTAAAATGTCCTGGATTNTGACCCTTATTTAAAATGTCCTGGATTTGATCCAGAAACGTTCGCCATGGTCTTCCCCTTCCAACTGTCGCATTCACTCTTGACTCATAATCCTTTTTGTCAGTCTCCTCTCATTCATTCTCTCTACATGCCCAGACCATCTAAGCATACCTTTCTCAATTTTAGTCACTACGTCTTCTTTTATACCACAACGTTCTCTTATCACACTATATAGTGTGATAAGTGTGATAAGTAATCCTCCTATGGTTTATATTTCAATCAAATTAGACCATTATATTTCCTAAATTTGTTCTGTCTGAAATTGTACCCAAGAGCTTCGCTATCGAATGCTATTTTTCTACCGCGTAATGGTGTCAAAGTCAAAGTGTTAAGAGTATATACTCTTAACACTTTGACTGCCGCGGGGGGTCAACATGACCAACACCAGTAGTATATTTAAGTTTGTCGAATCTCTCGTATAAAATCAAAATATTCTTTATTCAAGTAAGCTCAAAAGGAACTTTTGAATCCTCAGTAGTATGTTCGTTGGTAACAAATCTACCACCGGTTCGGAATGTTGATTCCGCTGAGAAGAAACCGACACGAAACTCAACGGGTACTCCTTTAAACATAGTTTTTGTACGTTACAATGTTTTTAGCTTTTCTGTGCAACTGGAATCAAGTGCAAACATTTTTGTCTCTTAAGTAATGTTCAATATTATAATATGTTTTTTGTGAAAAGGACGTTTTTAAAATATTTCTTAAGACAAACAGTCAACAGTGGTTTGGGTATCTTATGATTTCTGAACCTTTTTCACTCTAAAATTTGGCATTACAAGTTTGTTTTTATTTCTTGTATTAAATTTTTGTTTCGTTTCTTTTGCTGTATAAATGAATATTGTCGGAATCTTGTCGGTTTATTCTCGGCGGTGTCAACATTCCGAACCAGTTGTAGATTGGTTACCAACGGCTAACTACTGACGATTCAAAAGAGCTTCTTGAGCATACTTAAATAAAAAATATTTTAATTTTGATTTTACACGACAGATTCGGCAGACTATTGTCGGCCATGTTGACCCCCCCGCGGCAGTCAAAGTGTTAAGGAAAACCTTCATCATCAAATTATCGTAAAACCTAGTAGGCTACTTAAAATTCGAAATTAATTTAACGGTAACTGTATACGGTTCTGTAATAAACTACTAGTAAACGTAATGGAGACTGCACTCAATAAATGTTAAACCTTTATTATAAAAAATAACGTACTACAGTTTGTAAAGAGACTGTGACGATGAAAATTGTCGGAATTTAATTAATTACTCTTACTTTAATGAATAATATTGTCATAATAAATATAAAAAAGGATACTTGAATGAGTATGCTATGGTTTGCTTTGCGAACTGCGCTCGGAAGAATTCTTGTAACTTTAGACTTTATCTTAGTTAAATTTGGTTTATTGATATTAAAGAAATTCATTGACTTCTAAGTTTTTTGACGGCTTATTAATTTAAATTATTATAGCATTGCAATTAGTGTTGCTTTAATGAAAAATAAGTATATGTTGAACGACATATGTAGTAAACTATACGTTTCCATAAGCCCCAATGGAGGCGTCACAAGGATGACATCCTTGTGACATTTTAAGAGAATTAACCAGGAAATAAGCATAAGATTCATCTGATATTAACCAACAGAACTCACATTGACTTGCTGATTAAAATGTCCAGTATATATTGTCATCCGTTTTCCACTAAAACCACTACATGTATTATGTTATACAGGAGCCTGTGACCATATACTTGCTTGTATTAAAATATCTATAAAAAATCTATATCTATAAAATCTATTAAAATATGTATAAGCAATACGGATTCAGAAAGGGTCGCAATACTACAGACGCGGGCGTGTCGCTCATGAAGCATATTTTTGATGCTTGGGAAAGGTCCCAGAATGCACTGGGAATATTCTGTGACCTTTCAAAGGCTTTTGATTGTGTGGAACATAGCACTCTCATCCATAAATTAACTCATTATGGTGTTAGGGGTGGGGCACTTAATTTGTTGAGTTCCTATCTTCAAGATAGACTACAAAAGGTATTCGTAAATGGCGTAGAGTCGTCGGGATCACTGGTAAGACTGGGTGTCCCACAAGGATCAATACTTGGCCCTTTTCTATTCTTAATATATATAAATGATTTAGCGTACCATGTGAAAGACAAATGTGATATAGTGCTATTTGCTGATGACACGTCTTTGATATTCAAGATTGATAGAAATAAGGAAAATTTCGACGATGTAAATAGTACCCTGTCACATGTCTCACATTGGTTTTCAGTAAATAATTTAATATTAAACTCGGCAAAGACTAAGTATGTTGAATTCACTTTGCCAAATGCAAAAGAAATGTGTACAAACATTCGAATTAATGATATTCCTGTAGAGAAAGTAAAATCTACAGTATTCCTAGGTATAACATTAGATTCTGGGCTTCAGTGGGGCGCCCATATTAAGACTCTGGCAAGTAAACTTAGTTCCGCTGCATTCGCTATTAGAAAAGTTAGACAATACACTGATGTTGAAACTGCTAAAATGGTGTATTTCGCTTACTTTCATAGCATTATGTCTTACGGCATACTGTTATGGGGTAGGGCGGCGGACATTGAAACTATATTTATTTTACAAAAAAGAGCAATACGAGCCATATATCAATTAGGATCTCGTGTTTCTCTAAGAGATAAATTTAAAGAAACATCAATTCTCACAGTACCGTCGCAATATATATTAAATAATATCTTATATATCCGTGATAATATACATTTATTCAGTAAGAAAAGTGAAATACACAATTTTAACACAAGAAATAAAAACAAACTTGTAATTCCATATTTTAGAGTGAAGAAAGTTCAGAAATCATTTGTCGGGTTGAGCATACGCATTTTTAATAAGATACCTCAATCAGTTTTGGATTTGCCTCCGCATAGTTTTAAGAAATATGTCAAAAACATCCTTTTACAAAAGGCATATTATAATGTTGAGGATTATTTAAGCGATAGAAATGTTTGGATTTGATTCCAGTTGCTCACAGAAGCAATATATTACACATTGTAGCATACAAAACTATCTTTAAAAGAGTAACCGTTGAGTTTCTTGCCGGTTTCTTCTCAGCGGATTCAACTTTCCGAACCGGTGGTAGATTTGTTACCAACGGACAGACTACTGACGATTCAAAAGTGCTTTTTGAGCCTACTTGAATAAAGAATATTTTGATTTGATTTGATTTGATCTCCCAAGATTGATAGAGTTGTGTTAAGATTGTCAAGAGGCGGCTTTAGTTATGGTTTAGGGCTTTAGGAGGCGTCGGTCGCAGCACTTTAAATGAAACTCCACTTAATCAGCCTAAAGAAATCATTGCAGGTGCTACATGATCTAGAGACGCCTCTGAGAATACCCGTTATTTTTATATGCTTATTGAAAGCTATAACGACCGGAGGGTAACTTAAAAACTAATTTAGTGTGCCTCCTACCTACATTTTCATGTTCAGACCAGGGTACTTGCAGAAGTTCATTTTGCATGGTCTTATACCAAATCCCTTTTACTCTTCGAAATTTTCAGTTAGGGAAGTATAGTAATGGAGACATGCAACAGACGTACTATAAGGCGGGACCCAAAACGACGCGTGCGCAACCTCCCCCCCTCCTCATTCCTGCCGCGACGCCCCTCCCCGGGACACAGTCCTCCCGCGATTTTTGTTTTGAGTGCACGTGTTGTTTGTAAAATTACCTCCCAGTTATAAGGCAACACAGAATTATACGTCTTGTAGTTCTTAGATGGCGTTTAAATCAGATGAACTTAACTTAATCCAAAATTAGCATTTCGCCTCAGTCGAATAGGACGTTGCACTCGTTCTATTTCGGGTTCCAATGTTTACGTTAACTGACGCAGCAGAAAACCGTTTCGGTTTGGGGTTATTTTAGGGGTGATGTGATAGTTCCCGGCTGAGATGGGTGCTCCTGATGGAGGAGGTGGTGCCGTGCGGGCTGCGAGCGTGTCTATTCCGACTCGACCCCGCCCCGATTATATTTAAATACTCCGTGACGTACGAGCGTCAGTGCTACACTGTTACAGTTTCCTTGATCCGTCTAAGGTTGCCTTTCCGTGGTACGAAAGCGTCTGTTGATGTTGGATATAAATATACATTGTTTTGTTGTTAACTGGCGCCGAGGACGGTTGCTTTAAGACGTTGTGTTTACGATATGAAAATGTCCTGTGATGAAATCGTTTCGCGTGTTACGGACGCGTTCAGCACGGCGCTGAGGAAGAGTGGAAGGATACTTGGTTTGCCACAAAAAAGTAAGTGAAATGATGCTTAGTTTTTTCACAAAATTGAAGACACAAAGAAATACCTTTTTTTGAATTGTAAAGAATGATATTTCCATTGCTTCTTTACCTTTAAATAAATATGTTATTAACGGTAGAGCCCAACTGTAGTCAGTATGTCAGGCACTGACTGCTCGTACTTGTGCTGGTTGGACCTGGGAAGTACAACATCCTCACAGATTACCGGAAGCGGGGGAGTTTTGGCGGGAAAAGACTGTCAATTTTAATTTATTTAGATCCATAAAAGAATTTTATTTATACAATACATGTTGCTTATAACGAAGTAACTTTAAAATAAACTGTCTTATTCGTTCATTTGCATTTAATCAAATCACTCGGACGTTTAAGCGATTCATTTTAAAATATAAATATATATCTATATATAAATAAAATTGTATTGTATACTTATACCCAAGTTGAAGTTGTGGATTTAGTAAATAAATATATAAATTAACGAAAAAAACAATTGGTTGTCGGTTTACAGGCGATTGCTGCCTCATTGGTCTAGTGGTTGGCATGTTCGACTACAGACATGAGGTCCTGGGTTCGAATCCCGGGTCGGGCCAATTCAAAAATCAATATTGAGTTTTCTATTAAGATTTTCTCAATATTTGCCCGAAGTTGGGAAGTTGGCGGTGTGATCCACCCCCGTGCCTCGGAGAGCACGTTAAGCCGTCGGTCCTGCGCCTGATCTCTCTCCGGTCGTGTCGGATTCCCGTCACATCGGACTATGAGAGTGAAGGAATAGAGAGTGCACTTGTGTACTATGCCTGCCAATCCGCAGTGGAGCAGCGTGGTGGGTCTATGCTCTAAAAACCCTCGCTCCTCGGAGTGAGGAAGCCTGTGCCCAGCAGTGGGACGTTAATGGGCTACAACTTAC
Source organism: Elymnias hypermnestra (assembly GCA_015832385.1). Classification (NCBI taxonomy): domain Eukaryota; kingdom Metazoa; phylum Arthropoda; class Insecta; order Lepidoptera; family Nymphalidae; genus Elymnias; species Elymnias hypermnestra. Next base: position 404,678 of record JACTOM010000129.1, read on the forward strand.
TTTTACTAGATAAAAAATTGACCTTTCTTAACCATATAGATAGTGCAACTAGCAAAGCATTTAAAATGTTGGCATTTATTTAAAGAACACAAAACCAAATTCATTCTTTACAATAGTCTTGTACTTAGTCACTTGGAGTATTGCAGTATCGTCTGGCGTCCACACTATGCTGGTCATTACTTAAGATTGGAGCAATTCAGAAAAGATTCATATGGCATTTGTCGTATTCAGAAAAAAAATACAAAACAGTCGTATTTTATGACAACAGATTGAGTTTTTTCACAATGATGTCTCTCGAAAATAGACGAGATTTGCTTGATTTAATGTGTTCAGGTTTAATAAGATCATCTTTAGAGTACCATACAGATACCCGCGTTATATTATTACTCCTCTCGTGCCACCATGCACCAGAACAGTGTTTGTTGCTGACTCTGCCATCCCTCGTATTTGCATATTATATAATAAATTCAGCAGGTCACTTGATATACACGTGAATTCACCAGTTGCCTACTAACTGTTAAGTAATAGCTTATTTTTTTAAATCTTTACATATTTTTTTTAGTTATTTTAAAAGCAAATAATTTTGCACTTGTTTATTCAGTAAGATTAGTGTACGATTTAGATCGTAAGATGTTACTAAACTAATTCAATTGTTTAATCATGCGGAGTATGACACTTTGAAATGAGTCCACATATTTTGTAAGTGCTTTGAAATGTAATCTATGCAAATATTATGTGAGTATTCGCTAGTGAACCTATAAAAATAAATAAAATATGTCTACGAAAAAAATATAACAACATAAAATTTAGTTGTAGAAAAAATATCTTTATTTATGTCATGTGTGTTGTGTCAATTGAGTACTATATTTATTAATATTTTACCATGTGGCACAGGAAAAAGCCATAAATCCAAAAAAAAAAAAATTACCATAAAAACTATTTATAACTAAATTACGTATGCAATCTATTAGAAAATTAAATTATAATAGATTATAGAAGTCGAATGATATTAATTATGTTGATTAAAGGAAACTAAATTACAATTTGCTATTACAAAACAGACATAATAAGTCAATAGTTATACGTATACCGATAATTTCATTTTAACCTTTTACACTCAACTGCATGGCCATACTGTCTCTACATCTAAATAGTATCCTTGCCATTTTCATAAAAAAGAAATATATATATCTGATATATCATGAAACTTATGGAATTATGTTGTATTATCGATATTTCGACCAAGTTACATCGTGTTATGTACCTGTTAATACATTTTTAATGCAAAATTAAATAACGAATAATCTAGTTGAATACATTTAGTATCGTGAGACTTGTAGCGTGACTGTTAAATAAATATCCTTTGAACTGAAGTTGTATTCACCACTCGGAGATTCACAAACGCTCGAGAAATGGGCACTTCTAATACGACATCGGGAGCATGCGCGTCACTATCGATCCAGAGAAGAGACTCTTGTCTATGCCGTGATTGAAATGGCACCAAAGATATTACGTTTTTTTTTTATAAAAATAGATCAGTAAAGAACGCACTTACAAACATTTCGACAGCCCCTGCGTGTAATAAAGCAAATATTAAATCTAATTGTTGTAAGAAAGTGTTTCAAACAAATTATTTATTAAGGTACTGCCACTTGTACTAATTAAATGTTTTTAAACATAATTTAATATCAATCAAATCAAATGAAAAATATCTTTTTTCAAGTAGGCATATTACAGCACTTTTGAATCGTCAAATTATTATTTTTTTCCACACTCTGATTCTAATATACGTCTGATGATGGTACTCAAGATCGGCTTAAAATCTAAAGTTACGAGGGTTCCTTCGCGCCCTGATCCGAGAAGAACCCACAACAAACTCAGTCGGGTATTTTTTTTACCATCATCATTACAATAACATATTAGTTTACTATATTTTAATTAAAATTAGAGCAATTCGTTCACTCCCAGGCGTTTCTATCGTCTAGGTAATCTTGCAACTTATAATACGATTTTTCTATCAACTTTCTTTTAACAAAGACTTTGAATTTATTAATTGACATCTTTAGAACGTCTTGTGGGAGTTTATTATAGAAACGTATACAGTTACCCTTAAATGAGTTGTTAATCTTATGCAGCCTACTAGAATTTATAACAAGTTTGTTTTGGTTTCGTAAGTTATATGATGTACATTCACTCTTTTTATTAAAAGAGTCAATGTTTTTATGTACATACAACAAGTTTTCTAATATATATACGCAGTGAACTGTCATTATGTTAACTGCCTTGAATTTGTTTCTTAGCGACTCTCTTGGACCCATATTGTAAATCGCACGAACGGCCCTTTTCTGCAGCACAAATATTGCATCTATATCAGCAGCATTACCCCAAAGTAGAATACCGTATGACATAATGCTGTGAAAATAGCTGAAATATACCAGTCTGGCAGTATCAATGTCTGTCAGACGACGATTTCTTTTAACTGCCTAAGCCGCAGAGCTGAGCCTGTTCGACAGAGCACTTATATAAAATTCTTTAATTCACTGTTTGTCTCTTTAGCAAACGTCATGATGTTAATAATAATTAGTGACACAATGTTTAGTAAAATGATGGATAATACAAAATAATTGGCACCTATTCGTTTAGATTTAATTAATTGTAATTGAAATTTCAATAATCACAGTTTTATTTATAAAAATATATTTTAATGGAGAGATATATTTTTTTTTAAATTGAACGTCATTTTGTTACAGAGTAATGACATGCGGTGTACTTTTCTATACTTCTAAAGATTAGCGCCATTTTTTTTTATTATAAAGACGTATTTGGAACATTTATAAAGACTAGCTGGCCGGAATAACTTCATCTATCTCAACTTAACCTGAAACCTATCATATACCCTAAGTTTGATTGTTGAGGTTAACAAGATGCCGCCATCTTGTTTACCTCTTCTCTTTTCTTTAACACAAAATGTTTGAATAAATCTCAAAATACGCATTGTACGTGACCATTTTCTCAGAAAACATAATGGATATAATAATAAAGTAGCTGCTTCACCGCCATGCAGTTTTAACGACAGCAAAAAAGGAAAGTTCAAAATTGATATTGTCAAAGTCTCCTGTGTCTTTTCCACTTACGTGACATTGGCAGAGTGCGCAGTGCTGTTCTGGCACTACTATATGCCAAAATTTTAATAATAATAATAATAATACCCTAAGTCTGTACAAATCCAGCGAAATGAAAAAAAAAATTAAAATCAGTTGAGTAATTTCGTAGTGAATTGGTGACATAAATCGTAACACGAGATTTTTATATGTATACATTGAAATGTATTGTTATATATATATAGTATTTGAATACAATTGTACCAGTATTTTGTTGTTATCTTTTTGGTGTTTATTCAACTGGAAGGGGGACAGGAGTAAACGCAACTTTGTGAAGTGTCGAGAACGAGGTTAGCCACGAAAACTAAACTTATATACAACCTTTATCTATACATATGAGGGTATCCATAAAAGTGAAACTTTTTATATGACCTTTAACGTATGGTCTGTAGTCTGCCTCATTCATGCATGCAAATAAAAAAATCAATTGAATCGTGGTTTTGTCAAACCACAACGTGTTTTCTATCAGTCTAACTTTTATTGAATTAGTTGAACTTGAATGCGGTTGCGTGCAGTCGGTTGTGGTGATCGATCCAACCGCGGCACACTTGACCGTAAGTTACCTTCACGACATATTTTCGTCCCTGTTTCGGAATCAACAAGTGTCAACGTGGCAAATACCAGAGACATTTCACTACCTTGCGTGCAATACTCGTACATATAAATAGAATTGATAATGTCTAAGAAACTCAAAAACAGTTATGAAACACTAAAAATAACAAATTAACTGTAATAACAATATTAAGAAATGATCGGTTGACTTGCCTCATTTAAAATAGTCAATTGACGAACCGTATACTATTGTACGCATAAATAATATCTAGTTATACCATATAATATATAAAGCACTAACTCGGAATACTTCGAACCACCTGAGAATAAATAAATAAAAAGATGAATGATAATAATTGCAGCACGTTACATTTTAGTAAAAAATGAGGTTATATTTCATTTCATTTCTGAACGAAGGGACGAATATCAAACATTTGACGCTAACATATAGTTTATAAGGAAAAACGAAGTTGTTGTTTTCACTATATTCTATGTTTTTTTCCTATTTACTACCTCGTAAACCTTCCCTGGACTAAATCCAAAACAAATTTAGCCGCATCAGCTCGATTGAAACAATTTTCTAAATTTGCCAAACCGGGAATCCAACCGAGGACCTATGATTGGGAAGTCTTATGGAAATATCATACAAAATCCATAACAGATACCTAAAATTACGATGAATCAACACAAGAATTTTCCTCAATACCTTTTCGCTACTTCGTAGTAGCAATATATTTTACAGCCAGCGAATCTGATAAACATTTGGCCACAACTGTTTTTCGAGTAAACAGGTGATATTTGATACATCAGCATGCAGGAAATGCCGACGAATATTTTTATTTACATTAAAATGGCGTTCATGCTTTTACCTTTACTAATCCTGGAAAGGAGACTTTATTTTACAAAAGGTTCACCATCATTTAGACCCCAATTTGCTTTAACAATTGCCTAAAAATACTTTAAACTTAGTAAGCTTTTCATTTTTTAGTCTGCTAAAAGTGCTTATGTATTTAGAACCTGATAATTATTATATGTATTTGTTGTGTGATATATAAAAGATTTAAGGCTCTACTAATTCTATCTTAAAAGAAATTGTAAGCCATCTTTTTTGGTGCCTTATAAAACACAATTTCATTTGTTTTGACACTACAACTCATCGCAGTAAAGACAATGAAAAATATTATTTATGTTATAAACATTTAAATTTACGTCCTTAAATATTCTTTAGAGCAAATGACTTTTTGTTTTGTCGCTGGTAAATTCGTTTACGCACCCTTGGACGGGAGTGTGGACCTCACTGAGGAGTCAGAATATTAAAACCCTATGGAAAACCCTCGAGATCCTTAGGTGGAGAGCCAGAACTTTGCCTACACAATCAATTCTGTCAAAAATAGTTTTAACACGGGGGGACTCGAACGAGCAACCATCGCAACACTAGTCCAAGTTTTTGCCTCTATACTAAGACCTGCTACAAATACAGCAGATGACCTTAGCAGACGTAGATAGGTAGATAGTTGGAAAATACTTTATTGTACACCACACAGGAAACATAGAACAGAAACCAGGTAAAATAGAAAAGAAAATAATGTACAAGAAGGCGGCCTTATCGCTACGCAGCGATTTCTACCAGGCAACCTTTGGGTTAGAAGTATTGCATAAATGGAATGTGGTAGACGGTAGATGGACGTATCTTAGTAAATATTAATGTTACGCGTAACATAAGTGAAAGGGCGATAAATTAATAAAAAACTAAATTTCCAACGGAAAATCGACAATTTAAGCTTGCTTTCTCGACCTATCAAAGACCTTTAATTTGATTCCCTGCAATATTCTATGGCAAAAATTAGAGAAGGTCGAATTACCTTCTGAAATAATGGTACGCAAACCAGTTTAACCAAGAGCTATGTCGCGTCCTTATGGGTTGGAGGGCGGTGTGAGAGAGGGAGGTGTTATCTCCCCAACGTTCTTCAATCTTTATGTGGATGACCTGATCGATGAACTCAGTAGCGACAAGATCGGTTGTCATATCGATGGTATATGCGTCAATAATATTTGTTACACAGATGATATGGTGCTGCTGAGTGCATCGATCGATGCTATGGTCATGGCTTGTTATATAATGTTAGCAATAGTCAAGTAACGGTCATTGAGGTTGGAGGCAGATGTCCCGGTAGAATTTCAGAGATATATCTCCAGGGAGCATCGCTGCACACGGTGTACTCGTATGAGTTGAAACATCTCCGTCATATGACGTTGAGAGAGAATTGAGTGTAATATTGAATTTTGTTACAGTGTGCAACTTCATAGTGCACGAGCGATGCGTGGGGCAAGTGGTGACGCCATGCTGCGGGGTGGCGCCGAGCCTCATCAAGGTGCATCATACATATATGTCTTCTAATTATAAAACAAATCGGCTCATGCTTATTCCATATAAATTGCCACTTTTAAGAAAAGAAGCTACATCTCATATATCATTAGAAATGAAAATAAATTTGTTGTAAATTCTTGTAGACCATATAAAACTAACAAAGGTGACTATATACTTTTAAAAATGCTGTAAAAGCATACTTGAATAAATGATATTTAAATTTCAGTTTAAGGTATAGGTTAAGTGTATCCATTGCCTTTATGTTGACGTCGCAACATCAAGCTGATGTTCTAACGATGTTTCTTTTGTAAGTCCATTTCTCCCACAGTATATATGTTTTTCATTATGATACTGGTTGCTACTCGATTGGTTTCTGATACCTCAGTTTCCTTTATAACGTCTTTACTAAAAGTGGATATAATGAACACTTGCCTGTTAATACAGAATCCAGTGGCTCACTGCTGGTCGGAGCCGACACACCACAAGCGGAAGTTCTGCACTGTGTGTCGGAAGCGGCTTGATGAATTACCAGCACTACATTGTATGAGTGAGTATCAACATTTTCATTTCAATTGTTTTATACATTTAAAAATGCTTAATTTTTAAGCTCGTCGTGACTTACTGAAATTCATAGATAAGTTGGATCTATTAGGAAAGTACAACGGTCTAACAGAATACTAGAACAAAGTAACGGCAGTATGTTTCGGAGCGAAAGAACTGTAAGCCAAAGACATTTAAATGGAAAGATCTGGTGAAAAATCTTACCTCTTCTAAACTGCAACGACCTCGCTAGTGGAATGGGATGAGTACTTGCTTTGTTAATGAAGGTCCTAGATTCTATTGCCGTTTGAGTAACTTTAGGAAATTGAATTTTCGTACGACACTGTGTAGTAAACGTAACAAGTCATTTAACATCTTCTACCGAATTAGCTCGATTACATTTTGGATATGTCATTACTTGTCATCACGTGAGATAATAGCCAAGGCGCTAACCTGTCACCAATAAAAAAAAAACATTCACATCCGAAGATTTTCGGATGGTCATAACGAAACTCGGTTGTTTATACAAAAAAGTGAAAATATTTGTTCATATAAGTCGATAACGCATTTAATTTTTTAACAGGTTGTATATTAAGCCAGACAGTCGCACCATTTTTGTACGTTACCAACTTTTTTATAATATCGTGTTGTATGCTAATTATGCTAGACTACATCGACGTCGTAGTCTCAATCGGTTGTCCTCCACTGCTCGTTAATCGTTATATCGCCACTTATTGCATAGGTGTCTCATTACGATCATGTCACTTTTCCACAAAAACAGTCATTTACATATAAACAAAGGTCACAAGGCTTTTTGTCGTTTGTAATTTCGTATAAACATAACTGTATAAGTATCAAAGTAGCAGTTGAGAAAAATAAAATAACGCTATAGTTATTGTTAATCATATGATGATCTGCTTTAACTCCCACGCAATTGTAGAAAGATGATCTGATCTGGAAGTCGAAGACGGAATCTTATAATCGAATAAACTGACCATTAAACCGATCCAAAGACGGTTGATGCAATAAATTGTAGTGACTTCAAAATGTAAGAGTGGCTCAACGTCATAAATTATACTACTTCAAATTTTATGTCGCGTCACTCATGTTTGGAGCGAACTTGAAACATCTGAGGCGGAGGCATATTGAGTGGGACATTGTAATGGCTCAGTACTAAGGGATAGCTGCACTTACAAATTCTTTTTCAAGTCATATCGTACTGAACAGTATTAGGTAATGGGCCAATGCGTGTCGTGAGTCGTCTGCCGTAACAGGAACTGATCGCGGTGCTCCACCCTAAGTTGTGATTTGACCTGACCAGTATGCGAGTACTACGTCCACGGCGAGTGCGTGGACTTCGCGGCGGCGGACTGCAAGGAGAACGCGACGTACTGCGCGGGCAGCGAGCCGCGCCACCTCCACCAGTGGCGCGAGGGCAACCTGCCCGCCAACTCCAAGTGCGCTGCGTGCCGCCGCGCCTGCTGGTCGGCCGAATGCCTCACCGGCTACCGCTGCGAGTGGTGCGGCAGCACGGTCAGTACGCTCACTCGCTTGCGTGTTCTATCTCCTCTTGAACAATTGACATATGGCTTTCCAATACTTGTTGTTCCCTAATGTCCTGATTCCAATTGAAATATTCTCTCCAGCTATTCGACGACGACGACCACAATCATACGGTGACATTTGAAAAAACTTTATATATTTTGAATAACGGAGTTAACTAAATATGTAACACAAGTTGACAAACTAGCTACTTACAGACGACACAGCTACAGATTAATTACTTATAATAGACGAGATGCGGTAGTGACATAAGTACAGAGTAGCTACTCGTTAGAGTAAAGTGGAGTCCTTCGCTCGGAACAGTGTCACGCCGGCTGCCGTGCGCTCATCGCCGAAGAATGCAGCTTCGGCGCGCTGCAGCCGATCTTCCTGCCGCCGTCGGCGGTGTCGACGCCGCGCACGGAGGTGCCCATGGAGGCCATCATCGGCGTGCAAGTGCGGCCGCCGCCCTCGCAGCGCGACTTCGGATGCCGTAAGTGCAGGGTCGGGGTGCCGCCGGCGCGAGGGCCGCGGCTCGCGTCGGCCGACCTGGCCGCGGCCGCGGGCGTCAGTGAGCCGTGTCTTTGGGGCAGCGCGGCGGCGCGGCGGCTGGGCCCCGGCGCGGCTCGTGACGCTGGCGCGCCGCCTGCTCCCGGCCGCCTGCAGCCCGCACGGCGGCGCCTCGCCGCCCTACTCGCGAGGTAACGCCGGCTCTTACCAGAACCCCGCCGGAGCAGCGTCCGAACACCTCGTTCACCTTCACTTTCAAGTTCGCTTTTGAACCTTTGAACGTTTGAACCTCTTTTATTTTGTGCATAGTTAACCGAGAAATCATTAAATATACCACAGATGAGATAATGAAATATTTTGTGGGTAGGATGAAAAAAAACGTGAATGATCGTATAGCAACACATTGTAATCGTTAAAAAAATTTTGTTCATTGACATCGATTAAAAAGTATCAAAAGTTCAAAATAATTTGCCGAATTGAACGTATACGCCTTTCTAACGAGACTACGGTCAATTTTGTATTTGCTTATAAATAATTTTAACAAATGTATAAAGTATATTCTTCTCTTGGCGGTTTCTTCTTAGTAGAATCATCTTTCCGAATCGGTGGTAGATTCGACACCAACAGCTAGACGATTCAAAAGAGTTATTTAAATCTGTTTTAAGAATATATCCATATTGATTTAGAAAAATAGAGCAGTATTTCTTCTATCTATGATTATTTTAAATTATTAAAAAAATTGCAGCGTCCCGACCGTCTCGGACTATGAATCGAAATTATTCTTATTACACTAGTATAGAGTAGATAGGCAAGCTCGATTAGCCACGAAAAACAGCGCCATGTACATGAAATTAGTAATTACTCTGTGCAAAGCGTGACGTTTATTCGATCTGACGTTCTTCTTTGTTGTGTCTTTGCAAAATACTAGAGATGCCGCGTACCGATAATAATATTGGTAGCTAACCAAAAAGTTAATTTTGCACACTATAAAAGGATTACCGAGAATTTTTTTCTATTTAGTAACAAAAATATAGTATTCAATTTTTTTTATAATAACAAAAATTTTGTATTGATGTTTAAATTTATTTATTTAAATAATGTCATATTAAAAAAAACGATTCCCTAGTGAAGGTTCTGTTAAGACTGAAGTTATAGCTTCCTTCCTGCTTCATAACCCCACTCGCCAACGGAACAATCGGGGAGCTTCATCAAAAACTATTCTTTGCCTACCTTAACAATACCAATATGTGACGCAACACAAAACGTACGTTGTACCAAAGATTAACATAATTAGTATACTTACTCTTAGTAAGAATAGTTTTTGATGGTAATCAGCATGTCCGTGAGGTTCCCTTCGGTTTTCGCTTAAAGGCTTTTCTTACACTTCATATTTTTACATTTGCACCGTAACAAAAACCTCTCTCATACAAATATTCCTCAATGTAACCAATCTATAACTAAATTCCAAGTAACGATAAACATTAAATATTTAACAACCACTTTCACGTTTTAAAATCTTCTCAAATCATCCATGATATACCTCTAGAACTTCTTCGAGTATCGTATCACCTTCAACACTTCGAGACGGACAGGTCTTCAGTCATGCTATCACATTCGAAAAGTACAAAAGCTTCTTCACCTTCGAAATCTCTTTCAAAGTCTTAAACTTTCACCTCTTGATAATCTCAATCTGCTCACCTTCGGAGAACTCCTCGAGGATACTCGTGCTGCAGTATTCCACCGGCATAAGGTAACTCGCACTACACAGTGTCCTTGATTATTTAGCAGATTACGCGACTTGGATGTGGGAGAGACTTCTAGAAGCTAAAGTACACTATTACGCACATTGATTTTGATAAACGCCTTTGTAAATTTTTCTCGTACTTCCTATTGAACAGTAAAAAATAGAGTCTACCAATTAAATAAAAGAAAAAGAAGTACATTATGAACATTACGCCCCATCTCATTACTCTATACAATGTTTCACGTACTTTTGTGGGACACTAAAAAATTGCATCTCATTACTCTGTACAATACTGGCGCCATTTTATAAAATGGAGTAAAATGTGTTTTGTTTAAAGAATAAAATAATGAAATTTCATGGTTAACGAAAAGGTGTAACGGTTTTGATGATAAAATTTAAGTTTCGCGGTATTAATGTGCCACATAGTGCACTTTCGCTAGAAGCTCTCAGGTAATATGTTCTTAGAGACTGTTGTGCCGACATGTGTTAGAATAATTGCTGCGTAGATTTCATGTGAAAATTGTGATTTAGCTATGTGTTTAATTGCAATGAAATAAATAACATGTAATACTAAATAATAATGTGTTCTATTAGTTAATAATCCTGACTAAAATGTTAAAACTTAAAAGTCGAACTTGTGTCACATGACGATGTATGTTAGAATTAAGATTTAAGTTCAATTTTATATTTTAGCCCTTTAATGAGATAGGGAAATGTTTGGAACTATAAAGTGTCGTCATCCAATTATATTATGGTTATTGCAGACAAATAATTATGCAATGTTATTTTTTAATCATAATCCAATAAATTTATAGTCTGCAACAATCCAAACTTTACTGAACGGGCGTAGGCTTTGGATTTTAATTTTTAATAATTTTATGTTTCAGAAAATCAGCCGTTTTAATACATTTTTAATTTGTTTGAGGGTTTTTTGACTTTAACAATTGTTAAAGACGCTAGACAACTTGTACGTATAAGTACCATACCTAAAAAGATATTCGCGATGTATCGGATCTTGTTTGTTAATGTAAAATTTAGCTTCATTCATATAAAAAACTCTAAATTTATTAACTTTTCAAGGAAATTAAACAAAATGATAAAGAGTTAATTGGAATTTTTACAATAGGAGACCTGATCGGTCGCCAGGCAGAGGAGCTTTTGAATAAACTGCTGGTCCTCTTTACTTTACACAAATCATGTTCCAGTACTTTATAACTATGCTAGTTATAACTGTGTTAAAACTTGGACAAGTTTCGAATGACATTGTCTTGTGACAAAGGGGCGGGGAGACGTGTGCGATATGGATGTTTTCTGCAGCTCGCAGCGTGAGCGAGGAGTTCAGCTCGGGCTGCGAGGGCCGCTCGGGCTCCGGCGGCGGCTCCACCGGCGCCCCCGCCGACCAGGAACATCGCCCCGATCATAAACAACACCGAGATCGGACACCGGACGATAGAGATGAAGGTGCTCATTTGCCAAACTCACTGTCACCAAATGTGAAGAAATATATGCAAATATATGCTATCTCAATCGCGCAGCAAGTATTTTTGTGCTCGGGAATTTTAAGGTTTAATAATTTTAAGTCGATACCGTAGAGTTTTAATAACGACAAAGGTAATAATTTGATCTTTATTAATTAGTAGTTATAGAATTCATTAAAACTAAAAGACAAGGCTCCGAGTTATTAAAAATGTGGTCGTTTCATGAATACACACGCATATTTGCCACGGTGTATTATTAGGTATAACCTCGTAGCTCGTAGGGGGGCAATTTTATGAACAGCCCGATTTATCGCGACGTTCACAAGAATTGGTCTACAGCTTCCATTCCAGGCTGCCGGAGCGGACTCATGGATCTTCTACATATTCCGTTCCATTGAGTTCTCTCATTTTTAGAAGATTTCCTTCCGTAAAAACGTCTGGGCCATTCGGTCCTGTCGTTGTGAGCGTGCGTGTGCGGTTTGCGCAGAGGTGGTGAAGGTGTACGACGGCGAGGCGGCGTGGGCGCGGCGCCTGTACCGCGCCGTGGTGGTGGCGCGCGGCGCGGGCGAGCGCGAGCTGGTGGCGGCGGCGCTGCGGGCCTTCCACGTGGCGCGCGAGCCCGACCTCTTCGAGCTCACGGACGCGCTGGCGCCCGACGAGCCGCCGCTGCGCGACCCCGCGCCGCTCGCGCGCGTCACGCGCCTGCCCAACAAGCGACCCGCGCTCTTCCTGCGCTTCAAGTGGGTGCAGCGCCTCCCGTCCTTCGCGGACCCGCAGAGCTGCGTGCGACTGTAGAGATGGTTCGGCAGGGAACCGGAGACGGGCGGCGGGGAGGTCCGCGTGTACCCGGGCCGCGTAGCGGGTGCGGGCGACGCCTTCGTGACGGTGTCGTGCTCAGGCGAGCACGCCGTGGCCGACCTCATGGCGGCGGCGCTGCAGCGCTTCGGACTCGACCCCGCTCGCGCCACGCTCGACTACCGTTGCTCCGAGATCCTGCTGGATCGCGGAGGTACAGCCTTTTAGGACGCTCCCGTGACTCCATTTAAACTTATGATAACTTCGCCGTAAAAAATCAAACCATCATTTCGAATTAAAAAAAAAATCATTCATGATCGTTTGAAACATAGCCGCATATCATTCCGACTTCGTGCATGTATTCTTTGCGGATTTGAGATTCTCCACGTGGAGATTTCATCTGGATCTGCCACCGGAGATGCATTACAGCTGTGCGACACCACGTGAAACTTTATTCTTGAAGTCCTTAGAGTGGAATTTAAGCCGACCTCACATTCGATTGACGCTTAAGATAATTTAGTCCCAAACTATTTAAGAAAATTATTTTAAATTAGAGCGTTTTAAAAAAGGATATTTTTAATAACGGCCGTTGTAGGTAGCTGCAAAACTAGTTACAGTAAAGCCTCATTCGTGCAAGGAGTTGTGGTTTGCCGGGGGGTGGAGCTCCACAATGCGTATTGAGGTGTCGCTGGTGTGCGCAGTGTCGGAGCGCGTGTTGGAGGAGGAGGAGCGGCCGTGGCGCATCCTGGTGCGGCTGGCGCGTGAGTCGGTCCGGCGCATGGAGCTGGCGCGCTTCTACCTGCAGCCGCGTCGCGACCCGCACGGGCCCACGCTGGCGCTGTTCGTGGCCTCGCTGCCGCCCGGCCTTTCCGAGCGCAACTACGAGAACATCCTCGTCGAGTTCCTCGGCGCCGGTGATTAGCCCAGCCCAGCCCAGCCCCGCTGCACGACCACTCCGCTGCCCCGTTGCCCTACTACCCATACTTATCCTTTACAATGTTCCACGCTTTCCTGTTTACTACGCACATTCTCTCTCTCATGTCACAGGCAGAGTGTGCACAGACTTACACGCTCTCCCTATCTATGATATGTACCGTTACAAGCTATGCCTTTTTCTTTATTGCGCAAAAATCCTTCGATGGTATTCTCATCTGTTGCCAAATGACGATATGGTATAAAATGTAAGTAACCATTAAAACGAGAATGTTTTAATGGTTTCTAGTCTTCATCGTTTTGTTTAAAGCCAAATCTTTTCAGATCGAATTCCAGACAATTCAGATAATACATTTATCTTCATTACCCCTAAAAGACACTTTATATTGTGTGAGGATACCTGTGGTTGATTTAAAACAATTGTTTGAATGGTGCAGACAACAAGTTCACATCCATCGGGCCCATCTACTATGAGTACGGCTCCATGGTGATCACTTACGAGGACGCGAGCAAAGCCGTTCGCGCCCTCTATGCGCTCCGAGAGGCCAAATATGAAGATAAGCATTTATTGGGTAAGTGACATTTTCCTCCTTAAAAGGTGAATTTTCGGAAATCTTTTGGTAGCTGATATCCATAGTCTATCTGCCAAATGTAGGCGCCTCGAATATGATTTTGAACGTCCCACTGCTGGGAACAGATCTCCTCACTCATAGGAGAGAGGGTTTTTAGAGCATAGTCCTATCACGCTGCTCCACTACGGGTTGGCAGGCATAGTACACAAGTGCACTCTATTTCCACTACGAATAGTGGGAGCCTTCGCCAACTACACAACACAGGGTAAATATGATTTCTTAACAGAAAAATGAATATCGACCTATAAATTCACCAGATCCGGAATCCAAACTGAGGATCTCATGTCTGTAGCCGAACATTCTGGCCACTAGACCAAAGAGGCAGCCACGTTTAGTATACAAGTAAAAGTCGATATTAGTATAAAGTAAGTTTTGTTGGCAGTGCTGTTGTTGCCGAGCATCGAACCGGCGATGGTGCCGGCCGGTGTGAAGCCTCTGCTGGTGTTCGTTAACGTCAAGTCCGGCGGCTGCCAAGGGCTGGAGCTAATTTCCTCCTTCCGAAAGCTCCTCAACCCTTACCAGGTGTTCGATTTGGAAAACGGTGGACCGCTGCCGGGGTGAGTCACTCCTGATACAACCATTACTAGATCTGTAGCCAATATTCAGCCTTCCGTTTCAATATTAATGATTTATATTACCTACTACGAACTTATAGTTTTCATCCTTATATTTTCAAAAGGGGAGGTCAACTACATTTTTTTAAAAGTAGTATATAAATGATAGAACCCAGAACCTTTAAAATATATTAAATTGATCATTCTTCAGGTGGCGTTTTAAGAATACGCATGATATTGTTAGACACCATGTATTAATGTGTAGTAAAATGCTCAATCTAAAGGACCTGATTAACATGAAGGTGTGGTGCTATAGGTTGTACGTGTTCCGCCACATCCCCAACTATAAAATCCTGGTGTGCGGTGGCGATGGTACCATCGGCTGGGTGCTGCAGTGCCTCGACAACGTGGGCCAGGACTCGCAGTGCTCTAACCCACCGTGCGCCATCGTGCCACTGGGCACCGGTAACCAAACTATTTTCTTCTACTTTTTATTATTTTCGAAAAGCTAGGGATTCGAATCTACACACCAAATGATTTGGATTTACATTTTCATTACTCTGTGAAACGGAACTCCTTCCCTTTTTAAAAGGGCTAAATGGTTATGCTGACTGCAGCTATCTTGGCTCCACAGCTCTTCTTTCATAATTATATGGGCTCTATCGTAGGTATCGGGGTTCTGCCACAGTTATCTGGGCTCTACTACAATTTTTTTGAGTTTTACCATTGTTATCTAGACTCTACCATAATTATTTGGGCTCCACCATAGTTCTCTAATCCCTAGTACGACTATTGGGGCTCTACTACAGTTCAGTAGGCTTTTGCGCTGTTCTTTGGTCTTCACCATAATCATACTGTTGTTTATATTTGTACCCATTGTACTGGAGTGGCGACCACGTACCGGTAAGCGCAGTATTTTTGGACCTCTCACTCGGTGGATAGACGAATGTTTGGAGACCTGTATCAGTGTACGTCCGTTGGATGAAGTAGATTATATTTTATGAATGGGCCATTTGCTAATTGTGATGCGGGTACAGGCAACGACCTGGCACGCGTGCTGCGCTGGGGCTCAGGCTACACGGGTTGCGAGGACCCGATGTCGCTGCTGCGGGACGTCATCGACGCCGAGGAGATCCGGCTCGACCGCTGGACCGTCGTCTTCCACCCCGAGGACAAGCAGGACGAGCCCAAGGAGCTCTCCAAACAACTTCCCGGTATTATTTTCAGTGTTTCCTAAATGGCAAATGAAAACATGCAATTGCCAAAATCACTTTTGCCCAGTGTTGTCTATTATCAATTGATGTCCATATTTCTATGTGTGGAATAAATAATTATTTCAACATTTTCTTCACTTATAATATCACCAATTTTGTAAATAATACAAAGTAGACAAGATATGACCTTCAGTTTTGACATGCGTGAAATTTCCGTCACGTCATAATTTAAGATGCTTTTATTTTCCATCTATATCATGACAGGTTTACATTCCTCTATTTTCAATTTACCTCGCAGCCATGGGTTAGAATGACAAAAGATTGCTGAGGCAGGTTTTATATTTAGAACCAACCATTGGACTCTATTAGTGTCTTTCGGACTTCTTTAGCTCTATAACATACATACATACATAGCATCGCACCTCATTCCCTTTGGGGTTGGCAGAGACCACGTCCGTCCACTTGCCACGATCCTTGCATATCTCTTTCGCTTCTTTCATTCTCATTAAACCTTTCATACAAGTTCGTCGGTTTAGAGTACTCTTGACTTGGCCCTTATTTAAAATGTCCTGGATTTTTCCAGAACGTTCGCCTTGGTCAAACCCTTCCAACTTTCCCAGTCACTCTTGACTCATAAATCCTTTTTATCAGTCTCCTTTGACTCATTCTCTCTACATGCCCAAACCATCTAAGCATACCTTTCTCAATTTTAGTCACTNGGGCTCAGGCTACACGGGTTGCGAGGACCCGATGTCGCTGCTGCGGGACGTCATCGACGCCGAGGAGATCCGGCTCGACCGCTGGACCGTCGTCTTCCACCCCGAGGACAAGCAGGACGAGCCCAAGGAGCTCTCCAAACAACTTCCCGGTATTATTTTCAGTGTTTCCTAAATGGCAAATGAAAGCATGCAATTGCCATAAACCACTTTTGCAGTGATGCCTATTATCAATTGATAACTGTAGTTATGTGCGTGGAACACATAAATTTTCCAACATTTACTTATCAAACAATTTTATCCCATCTTCAGTAGTAATATCACCAATTTTGTAAATAATGCAAAGTAGACAATATATGACCTTCAGTTTTTGCAGTCAAAAGTATTTTGACATTATATAAGGAAGTAGCTACTCTTTAAATTTTGACATGCGTGAAATTCCAGTCACGTCATAATTTAAGATGCTTTTATTTTCCATCTATATCATGACAGGTTAACATTCCTCTATTTTCAATTTACCTCGCAGCTATGGGTTAGAAGCAGGTTTTATATTTAGAACCAACCATTGGAGTCTATTAGTGTCTTTCGGCCTTCTTTAGCTCTATAACATACATACATACATAGCATCACGCCTCATTCCCTTCGGGGTTGGCAGAGACCATGTCCGTCCACTTGCCACGATCCTTGCATATCTCTTTCGCTTCTTTCATTCTCATTTAATCTTTGATACAAGTTCGTTTAGAGTACTCTTGACCTGGCCCTTATTTAAAATGTCCTGGATTTGGTCCAGAACGTTCGCCTTGGTCTAATCCTTCTAACTTTCGCATTCACTCTTGACTCATAAATCCTTTTTGTCAGTCTCCTTTCATTCATCATCTCTACGTGCCCGAACTAACTAAGCATACCTTTCTCAATTTTAGTCATTACATCTTCTTTTATACCACATCGTTCTCTTATCACATTATTTCTTACTCTATCACTCGGTTTTACTCTACTCATTCTTTTCAACGCTCTCAACTCTACCGCATTTATTTTACTTATTTGATTCTTCTGCCATACCCAACTTTTACTACCGTACATAAGTATTGGCAACAACACTCTTGCATGCACAGCCAGTCTAGCCCTCTGAGACACCATCTGGCTTTTCATAAAGGCGTGCAGAGCACCATTTACCATATTCCCTGCATTCACTCTCCATTCAATATCACTTTCACATGTTCCATCTTTTGTAAATTTAGATCCCAAGTATACAAATTCTTTCACATCTTCCACATCTATCAAAATATTTCCATTCATCATAAATTCATCTCTTTCAAAAAGCATAACTTTCGTTTTGTTTACAGTCACTATCATTCCTTTCCTTTTCAAAGCTTCATTCATAATATTTACCATCTCCTGTAGCTCATTAGCGCCTTGTTCTCATGAGAACCCACAATGATTCCTACGTATGAGTCAAGAATAAAACTCTAATTTTGTAATAGAATGTTTCAAAGATATTATTTTACACTGTACTATCTTTTGTACTGAATGATATAATCAGATGGCTTGATATAATCACCAAAATTGCAAAAACCGATTATCCGATCTTTGAATCAACATAATGTGGTGAAGAAGCGGATCTTTTTGTGTAACAGGAGTCGTGTTTCAGGCTCCCAAAGCGAAGACAACTCCCAGATCCTCGTGATGAACAACTACTTCGGTATCGGCATCGATGCAGACCTTTGTCTAGACTTCCACAATGCTCGTGAAGAGAACCCTAATAAATTTAATAGCAGGTGATGCTTTTATAAACACTACAATTCATTGCCGTGGGGGTTACTGGATTGCTTATCATTATTAATTATCATTATTGTCTATCATTATTTTTTAACTATTATATAAAAAAGTCGCCATATGACAAGAGGTGAAAGTGGTTTATGATGTTACGAGTTGCCTGGTAAGAGGTATTTCACCTCTTATGGAATCTATTGTGTGTTGAATTACAACGGGCAGCTAAGACCAAAATGGCGGCGAACATGACTCGCATCACCCTTTTTACTTATATTGGCGTTTCATAAGACACGTATTTTTAGCTTGCAAGGTGGTATCTAGCCTCCCACCAGTCCAAACGAAGACAAACTAAACAATGCAATTTCCAAAATTTCTCCTGCCGGGAATCGAACCCAGGTCGTCTGCTATCGAAGCGAGTCAAAAGCTTGCCAGTTAAGTGGTCACGAACGTTGTCCAAAGGCTCCGAAACAAGGGCGTGTACGTGAAGATGGGCCTCCGCAAGATGGTGGGGCGTAAGATGTGCAAGGACCTGCACAAGGCCGTCAAGCTGGAAGTGGACGGCAAACCCGTGGACCTGCCTGCCGTCGAGGGCATCATCATATTAAACATTCTTAGGTGAGATGTCGTTTAAAATGTTTATATTGAAATAATAATCATTAAAAAAGCCGACCCGACTGAGAATATCGTTGGATTTCCTCAGAAAAGGGAGCGAGGGACCTCTCATAACTTTAGGTTATAGTTATTCCCTAATATCATCATCAGTAAATTAAAAAAATATTTGTAACCTGTTAAGGAACAAGACTTAGTAAAGAGTATAATGATATTTCACATGTTTATGTGAATTCGTCTATCTCTTCCGTGTATGTAAGTTTATTAATAATAAAAACGAGTGCATCGATTTCCAGCTGGGGCTCGGGCGCCAACCCGTGGGGCCCGGAGAAGGACGACCAGTTCAACAAGCCCAACCACTGGGACGGTATGCTGGAAGTGGTGGGGGTCACCGGGGTAGTCCATCTTGGCCAGATCCAGTCTGGTCTCCGCGGCGCCATGCGGATAGCACAGGTAACTGAACCACGCAGGTCACATGCCATACTCTTCGCTGAAAGATGCTGGCCTTCTTCTGTAAAACACTCGTCTCGCTGATAGAGCCAGGAAGATAACACAGCTGATGTCCCCTTGTGACGCCTCAGGAGGTGGACTCCAAAGCGATATGCTTAGGTCTTCTTTTCCTTAAATTCTCAGTCGGATTCATCCAGGACATCAGGGAGAAATGCTTGAGTATAATCGAACGCAGATGATTTCCCTGGATATTTGGATAATGCCAGGCCTCCTTCCTCTAGTTTCACACTCCTGGACTTAACGTTCGGGTGCTTAAATGTATTTCCCAGAGGTCACATTGGATCATTTTGTTACAAGAATTGGGCGCCCAGGTAACAGAGAATCGCTGCGTGCCATCACTTTTCTATTCATTTATTCAGATTGATTTGTGACCTGTAATTTTGCCTTCTTTTTAATCTAGCAGTTAAGTGTGATTAAAGGGTTATTTTTGAAGTGATAACTTCTTATGTGGGTGGAAACGATTTCGTTACGTAACGCGTTACGACAACAATCTGTCTGGCTTCCCTTTTTCTCATGCACACGGCACTTGTAGACAGGCTCCCCCACTCTCTATCCCAGCGCTCACAGATGCTTCATCCTCTCTCTACTCAGCGTTCAGTGTGCGATAGACATATACCGTTGACAGTGAGCATACATACTTTCCTTATATTATCATATTAATATACATCAAATTTAAATAATAATAACTAACGTTTAGTTAGGGTACGCTGGGGCACTGGTGTGTGTACTCGCTTCGTTATCAGAAATCTTAGGTTCGCTGTCCGGTACGACGAATAATTTAGACTGATGGCAGGTTTCAGCCAAGACTAGTTACCACCGTACTGCCGCCAAGAAAAATATTGAATTCCGTTACAAAACCACAAGAGGTATTAAATTACCTCTTACCAGGTTACCGTGCTTCCATCTTAAGACAGTATCGCCACTCACCACCAAATGAGGTTACAGTCCTACGCAAATCTGTCGGTAATGTAAAAAAGAATGACAGCCGATATCGACTTTACCCCTTGTTCCCTCATACGACGAAACTTACAACTAATATTCTGAGTCCAATTATCAGCACTGTCGTCGTCGTCGTCATCGTCGCTTCAACCGATGGACGTCCACTGCTGGACATAGGTCTCACATAATGACGTTCACAAGGCCCGATCTTGTGCCGCCTGGCTCCAGCGGCTACCGGCGACCCTCTTTATGTCGTCGGTCCACCTTGTGAGGGGTCTCCCTACACTGCGCCGCCCGGTGCGGGGTCGCCACTCCAGCACCTTCGGCCCCCAACGTCCATCGGTCCTTCGGACTATGTGCCCCGCCCATTGCCACTTCAGGTTCGCGATTCGTAGGACTATGTCGGTGACTCTGGTTCTACTACGGATCACTTCATTTCTGATTCTATCACGTAGAGAAACTCCGAGCATAGCCCTCTCCATCGCACGCTGAGTGACTCGTGAGCTTCCGCATGAGGCCCATACTCAGCGACCACCTCTCAGAACCGTAGGTCACCACTGGCAACACGCACTGTTCGAAGACTTAGGTCTTCAGGCACTGAGGGTTATCGGACGAAAATATCTGGCGTAGCTTCAGCACTGCGTGTCATTTAATTATTTCGTGGTGCTCTTCACAGGGCGGTCACATCAAGATCAACTTGAAGAGTGAAATCCCCGTGCAGGTGGATGGAGAGCCGTGGGTGGCGGCGCCCAGCGAGGTGGTCGTGCTCAAATCCGCGCTTAAGGTAACCCTGAACCCTGCCTCTGCTATAAGACCTTCTCCTAATATATCGAACCACTTACTCAGTAACCTAAGAAATCTACGAAAGCTTATCCAAATAAAACTAAAAAACTGCTTACATAAGAAATATGCTCTTCAGAAAAGTACGTCAAATATTATGATTGTAATAAATTAAAACGGAAACGCTGTAACTTAGACAAAGGCCATTTGTAATAACGATAATTTACCTTTCATAGAAAATATAAGTGACATTCTAATTTTAATTGCATTTGCTGTTTAGGTTCCTGACCTTCGTATTCGGTCTGGAATCCCCAGCAGGCAAATTTAGGAAATTACATTTTCTAACTAGTCAGAGTGAACTGATAATACCACTAACTAAAAATGTAATCTGGTGAGATGCTGTGTAGAAACACTAACAGGTTAATTACCTGTTAACAACATAGTGCGCTTCCATTTTAGACTATATCATCCTTTATCATCAGCTATGAAAACAGTTGAGCGCTAACCAGCCAAATATAAAAAAATATGAAATGGTCAGCTTCTTCAAAAATCTTCCCTACAGCTATAAATATTGAAAAGTCAAGGGCAGATTTCTTATTGTTAGTTTACTTTCGATGTGACTTTACACAGATAATTATAGCAAAAAGTTGGTCTGAAAATTTGGTATTTGTGGGTTATGTAACAAAAAAATCTTGTTATTCACACGTGGTACAAGTGAAATATTAAAAAAAAAATGTATCAATTGCAACACTTGCCGGCCATTTTACAATCTATAAAATTAAGCAATAAGGATATGTACATTTAAAAAAAAGAAACACTGTATCTAAACGATGATAAAGAAGTTTTATTTATTATAATCCCAAAACTGTTTGGATTATTATTTACAGCGATGCCGCCTTATTGCATCTATACATAAACCACAAAGTTTTCCATAGATTATAGACAATGCCTTTTTTATTCACAAAATATTGGCTATAATTATTTTGGACAAGCTTTTACTTAAAAAATATATTACATTCTGTTAAACCATTCGCATGTTTTAGTATTAAGTATTTAATTAGTTTCAACTCTGCATTTTTATGCTGATTTTGTTTTGAATTTTTGCTTTGTCATCTTTGCTACGATAACGTAAACTTGCGAAGGAGACGGTCCAAAACTTCTAATTGCTTTTTAAAACATTTCGAGTTAATTCAATCGGTGAATATGTAAATAGTCTTACTTATACATATGTCAATCATATATTTTTTATCTGTTGACAAGTCGCGTTATACATATGTTAGTCATATATTTTTTATCTGTTTAAATGTGTTGACAAGTCGCGGGAAAAAAAAATTTATTACCGGAAGTAACATTACGTTCTCAATACCTTTTTTTTAAATAAAATGTCTGATAAGTACTTGTCAACATTACTTGGGAAGAGTAAAAATGGCGAACGCGCCAAAAATAAAATAAAATATAACTCATTAACATGAAGATACAGCGAAGTTGTTAAGACACTAATAAACGTTTGTAAGACTTTAAAATAATGTTAGAGCTTTAATTGAAGTGCTCCAAGGACAATGGAAAATTACTTCAACATTAACACAGAAAACACGTCGTTGGCGGAATAATAGGGCCTGATTGGCACCAATAAAAGCCATAAATTAAAGAAGAAGAAGAACATTACTTGGTGACATTAGATTTTTAACTTCTTTTGAAAGTGTCACTCTGTTAATAGCTGACGTTTCTTATAAAAGACACGCCTGATTATAAACATAAAACAAGCAAAATTGGAAAGATATTTCAGAAATCACCATTTCACACGTGTTTTTAAGATGACCTCATCCTGCCCGCTGTAATATTTTTGCGAATAATGCAAATTATTTAATTTTATCTTTTATCACAGTATATCAAAATATTGTGGTTACTGTCAGACTGTCTCCTCTCAAGGTATCTTTGAATATTGTTATGTGGCAACACTGTCTTTGATAGTGTTGCTGAAATCAACGCATGTTTCCTAGAACGCTATGATCTATATCAAATATCAATCATCAAAGCAAACGAAGCACAAAATCAAATCAAAATCAAAATTATCTATTAATCAAATGGGCTTATCAAGCCATTTTAAAGTATCGTCTATCCCTTGGTATACCGTTCTGGAAGGTTGAGTTTACTAAGAGTAACATTTGGATTTTTTTTCATCAGAATTATATATAAAACCTGATTAAAATTCTGTATTCTTGTTATTGAAAAAAAAACCTTCAACTATATAATATGCTTTACTTATAACAGTTCATACGAAATTCGACGCATTATGAACGTTAGAAATTTCCTTTAAACATTTGGTAAAGATAAAGAATAATTTACTTTTTCTCAAATATTTGCCGCAATTTTCCTGTGTTATTATCCACCGTTTCGTCATCATTCGTAAACGCTGCACCATCCACGCCATGCCCGTGTGTTCACTGCTCGAGACAGCGCCGGCCCTTCGAAGCTATGCCATCCCTTTTTTTTACCATCTACACCGATGTTACTGTATATGGCACCGTTTTAAGAGACCACTTATTTAAATAAACTATAGAAAACGGCTCCACGAATGGAAAATATCGGTTTTAAACCATAAGAGCTTCATAGTATATAGTTCATCCGTTGACTATTTTAAAACGATAATATAAAGCTAGTCAATTGACCATTTTATGAACTGTCAATTGACTTTGTTTGGTTGATGTTATTAAAGTAAATTTGTTACAGAATTATTTTATATTGTTTCATAAATTCATTTACTTTAAATGACAATATTAAATACATAAATAAGTAATAATAATAATAATATACAAATAAGAAAATAGTCAATTGACGAACTGTACTCTATTAAGTTGCTCTGTCAACTGTACTCTGGCCCCTGAATGCCTTAAAACTATTCGGGGTATATTCGCTATCAATATTCCCCGACGCTAGAGCAGCGGTTTTCTATAGGGAAAATACACCAACTACAGTAACATTCTTGGTTCTAGACCGTGTTTTTCTTTCAATAGAGCATTTACTATCTAGCTTAGGCGGAACGTAGGAGTCATTTCAATTAGGAATCATACGTCAAATAGTAAAGACCACCTAATTCTTTTGCGATCGCTTTTTAAAGAGGGTGGGGGGGGGACACATTATGAAATTGGACTGCCAGCCAAATTAAAGTATGATATGGTATTCCTAATATATGTAGTTTTACGGCACTAATAAGATTTCGTGGGTCGCAAAGGTATTCGGGAAGTCATGCTTCATAAAATAATCAAAACATTACGTCCGTGACGTCCGTGTTAAAAGGGGTTCTCCTATTTGGGCGTGCATAAAATAATAAAATTTGACTTATAATGGCATTTAAGTAAACATTTAGTCGAGCGATCATTTGTAGTATTAGCTCTGAAATGTGACATGAGCACAGACTAGCTTCGTTTGACGGTATACAGAGTGTAGTGATGTGACTATTAGCTGTTCATAATAATTCCTTTGACATTGTCGATTTTTGTAGGGTGGGTGACGATTAGCTCCGCTTGGATCGTGGGTTGCGGTCATAATGATACGGTCACGTAGGGTTGTCTGTGCGATCAGTGTAGGGCGCTAGGGCGGGTGCTGGCGGGCGTGGGGTGCGGGGTGCGGGGCGGCGAGGCCACTGTAGGCTTGTGTCCGGCAGGCGACGATGCTGAAGAAAGCGAAGCGCGGGTCGGGCGCGGGCCCCGCGGCGGGCCCGTGACGCCGGCCCGGCTCAGTGGCGCGCTGCCCGCAGGCCACCATGCTGAAGAAGCGCGGCAAGGTGCGGCGCCGCAGCACGGAGCCCGCGCTGGCGCCCGCGCCGCCGCCCGCGCCCGCGCCGCCCGACTCCTGAATCTGGCTCAGCGAGCGCCTCATCTGACGCCTCGGGCTCAAGGCGACGACGGCGCTCGCCGGGAGCGGACTCCCGACCGCACGTAGAGGTCGACATATGTAAATACATTATTGACAAACAAATAATATATAAACCGATTAAACAAATACATTTATAGTCATTACGGCTCGTTTCATTTACCGATCCTTATATGGCACGAAGTAAACTGCAACGTATTGTTTTGAAAAACTTTAGGATAATGCCGATAATATGTAATAAAATATATTAATATATTGACATTTTTTCACTACGCGTTTTTGATATCCGGCATCTATATTAAAGAACATTTTAGAATAACAAAAATAACTGTTACTGTTATAAAAATGCTATTTGAAAGTGTACTTTATATCAATGTATTAAGGTTCTATTTAATTTAAAAAATTATATGGAAGTATTAACAGATATTTGACATTACGTCTGTTACACAAGGTAAGTAGGTACTGTGTGTATAAGGTAAGGTATATACGACACCAGTGGAAATAATAATTCTCATACATACATACATAGCATCACGCCTTATTCCCATAGGGGTAGGCAGAGACAACATCCTTCCACTTGCCACGATCCTTGCATATCTCCTTCGCTTCTTTCAATCTCATTAAATCTTTCATACAAGTTCGTCGGTTTAGAGTACTCTTGACCTGGCCGTTATTTAAAATGTCCTGGATTTGGTCCAGGAACGTTCGCCTCGGTCTTCC
>JACTOM010000129.1:432006-461301 GCA_015832385.1 Elymnias hypermnestra
GATATACATTCACTCTTTTTATTAAAAGAGTCAATGTTTTTGTGTACATACAACAAGTTTTCTAATATATATACGCAGTGAACTGTCATTATGTTAACTGCCTTGAATTTGTTTCTTAGCGACTCTCTTGGACCCATATTGTAAATCGCACGAACGGCCCTTTTCTGCAGCACAAATATTGCATCTATATCAGCAGCATTACCCCAAAGTAGAATACCGTATGACATAATGCTGTGAAAATAGCTGAAATATACCAGTCTGGCAGTATCAACATCTGTCAGACGACGAATTTTTTTAACAGCGTAAGCCGCGGAGCTGAGCCTATTCGATAGACCACTTATATGGGGCCCCCACTGTAATTTATTATCTAATGTTATACCTAAGAAAGCGGTACTATCTACAAGGTCTAGTTCCTCATTATTAAGTTTAACAATGGTTTGCGTTTGTTTGACATTAGGAAGAGTAAACTTTACACATTTTGTTTTCTTTCCGTTGAGCAATAAATTATTAGCTTCAAACCATTGTACCACTTTATTGAGAGAGCTGTTTACGTCGTCATAATTTGTTTGTCGTCTATTAACTTTAAACAATAGCGAAGTATCATCAGCAAACAGAACAATCTCATGATCACCCTTAACAAAATAAAAAGTAGTGCTGTTATATCTACGGTTACAAATGAATCACCAGGTAACGAATTATGCTGTTGAAGTGATAGCTACATATAAAGGGATAAACCGTTCCGTTACGCATTACAGCGCCAGTCTGTCGGAATTCCCTGTCTATCACGGTACCTGGGTTTTAGGCAAGTCGAAACTGATAGTGGGTTTTATGCTACGAAATTCTTGGTATTTGTCCGAAGCTGCGTAGTCGGTGATGTGATCACAGAGCACATTAAAAGGTATCCTGCTCCTGATCTCTCCCCGCAAGTATCAGAAGCGTTGCACGGTAAAACTGAAGGAATACAAAGCTATACAAGCATAGCATACTCATACTATTCCATATTGTCAAGAACCATCAAAATTCTATTTATAACATTGATATACATAATTTAAATACATATAATGACTTATTTTAAATACATACATAATTTAAAGGTGGATGCACAAAAACTGATGTCGAACCTAATGTTGTTTTAAGAATGAATATAAGATAAATACAACTACCCTCAATTAAGATAATTTTATCGCATTTCTTTCTGCTCAGAACCGAGAATTTAGAGAAAGAGAGAGGAATAAACTACGTAGAGTAAATTATCGCTATATTACGACTGATGGCAAAGAAAAATGAAACCACTGGATATTATACGAAATTTATTGTAGCCCAAAAATATATTATTAATTACAAAGCATTTTTTTCCCTTAATAATTAACAAATGGCTCCGAAAGCCACAAACTAATCAAGAATCTCGGCGTTTTATTTTAATAATGTCATTTTAAAAATTAAGATGGAGCTGAGCTCACCTATTTCTGTTTTTTTGTTTTAAACAATTTTAAATCAATTAAAATAGAATTTTCCTAGACAAATTTTAATATTAGCCTTAGAATATATACAAAACAAAATATCGTTCAACAACTACATTGCATTTTAAATGTAAGTGTCTCTATGGTGTATATCTAAACTGCAACCACTAAGTCTAAGTGAAAGGGAACTCACAAAAGTCCAAAAAACAAACAAAAATAGAGGTAAAACCATTTGCTAGGTAAATGAAAGGGTTTAAATTCACACAATGCGACGTACGACATTCTAAGGAAAATAAGTACTGAATTTACTTATATGGGCTATTTATTTCGGCTTGGAATTTCTACTGTGTCTGTAAATTTCTAATGGTGAGTACTCGCTCCGCTGGACGAGGCACTGAGTTCTATTCCCGGCAGGGCAAATTTAAAACTTCTAATTTGTCTGAGTCTAGTCTGGTGGTGCTTTGACCGTGACCAGTTAGCACCCTACCTGCTAAGTGCCTTTGAGCAGAAACAACCGGTTACTGCAGAGCACCGAATTTTAACGAAACATTTATTCAGGTAGGATGGTATGGTAACCTTACAACAGCCGCCGACAAGTTTTAAAAAATCTCAAAATTCTGAACTGTATTGAGGCTGTCCAAAAAAATTAAATAATTCTGGACATATTAGAAAAAATTACTTCACCATTCTTTTCTCCCTCAAGTATACTTAATCTAAAACGTTTCTTTTAACTTGTACTGGAAACAGGTGGCGCTGTAGCAGCAGAATAGTACGCCCATACATTCCGAACGAGAAAATGATATACTAACAACGGGATCTCAAATTGAAATTTGCACTAGAGACTAGACTTAAATGTTAATATAATAAAGTGTACAAAATAAAGGAATATTTAAACGAGCCCATCTTCGTTTACGTAAAAAACATTTCTTTTTATAAAAAATAAAAAGCGACTGCTCAAATGTAACAACCCTTATGTATTGTAAGTTTAAACAGCAATTATGTATTGTAAGTTTGCTTATATCTGCATCGCCATCACGACACTAGAACAAAATAGGTACTATACAAAAATACATTCCCACTGCTGGGCACAAGCCCCCCTACTCAAAAGAGAAAGGGCTTTTAGAGCATAGATATCACGCTGCTTCACTGTATGTTAACGGTTACTGCTGGGATAAGCATCTTCTTCACGATCTTTTTCGGTTTGTCTAAAGTTAAACTTTTACGAGAAAAGTTCCTCGAATATATCTATCAGCCTATTTTATTTTGTATGCCAGTAACGGCTCGAAGGACCAATTTTTCTTATGTTGGGGAAAGTGAATGTGACGTACCTATATTTGTCTGAACTGTTTTAACTATAGCAGTATCAATAAAAACACCTTCTAAAAATGTCGGCAAAAGGATAATTGTAGGTTTCAGTAATGATTCAATATTAACTCTCACCATTCCTCGGTGGACACGAGTGGAGGGGGCACGAGGCAGAACCATGAATATAATAAACATTATATAATGCTTCCTATCTTATTACTTTATGTCTCTGTCTCCTTTTACTATCGCCGTTTAAATCACATTAGTCATACACTAGCAGCATTGCGCCAGAAAGGCGGTAGTGTCCCGGGGGTGAGAGTGGGCGCATAAGGGGGAGGGGGACTGACCGGGCGTGGGGCCGGCACTAGGACGCGGTGAGCAGCGGCGCGCTGGCCTCGGCGGTGTAGGCGCGCACGGGGCTGAAGGCGAACGGAGGGAACTTGCCGGGCACCAGCTCAAAGGTACTCCACTGGCCGCAGCGCGTCGACACGGCGTAGCGCCTCCAGCGCAGCTGCGCGTTGCGCCGCGCGCGCAACCCGCGGACCTCCAATTCCTGCAGCGTGGAACAAGCCAGCCGCAGTGAATAACTACAGCTGCCACTGTACAGACTTAGCCACTACTAACACATCATCGCTACCCCACACAAACCTCTCGTTTACTTCATTCGTTCTACCGCATAAGCATGAGCCGCGCGCGCGGAACGATTTTCGATTCCGTGGTCCCGGGTTCGATTCCGGGTAGGCAGATAGAGGAAATTACTTTTTCTAATTCTTTTGAGTCTGATGGATGGCTTCTGCCTTGGCTAGTTATCATCACATCAGCGTGCCGCCAAACAATGTAGAGAAGCAACAAGAAGTAAAATACCTCTCACCTGATTAGTGTGCTACCAACTTACCATCAAGTGAGAACACAGTGAAGCAATGACCTGTTAGCAATAAATAAAAGAAGACCACACATCTTTCTATCATATTTAACATATAGATCAGAGTATATGCGACAGAAATGTTACGTTGATTGTAAAATATTCATTGATTATACCAACAAGCCAAAAAAAGATCACCAACTGAACAAGAAACGATTACTTCTGTGGATAAGAAACCGATAGCTCTCGTTAATAAAGGTGCAGAATATATCAAGCTGCGATGTCCATACATACTGGACCTCAAACCCAAATCTTTATCGCATCATTCGCAGTGGAACTTGCTGGCCACAAGAGGTAAGAGTGTAAGTGTATGTGCGTCACCAGCTGGAAGACGGTCTCCTGCAGCGGCTCCTTGCGGCGCGCGCGGAACCGCGTGTGCGCCGCGGCCGGCTTCTCACTGCACTTCTTGATCACGATCACCACCTGGAGGGAACCACACCCGCGTCGTTACTGTTTGTTGTATATAGATGCTGTTAGTGTCAGAAAAGTCGATAAAGCTCAGCAATATACTATATATACGATCAAAAACAAGCTGCAAAATTATGGAATTTCCCTGAGTCACAAATTATAACTCCTGGTACGAATATTCATTACTTGAACCAGTTACTGGAACTGTTGATTATGACCCTATTATAGCGAACGATGTCGACCCACCGTGTCGCCCACGAGGCGGTAGTGTCCGGAGAGGATGCCGAGGCTGTTCTTGGTGTCGCGGGTCCGCAGTTGGCCCACACACGCCGCGGGCTCCTCCGCGGTGGTCCACATCAACACCAGACCCTCCGGGAAAAATCTGATGATTACACAACTCTATTGGTATAAAAGAGTAGCTTGGTGTCAAGCATTGATTTGACCACAAAGTCACTTTGTCCCCTCAGATGCCCCCAGGATCAGGAATTACACGGCTAAATATGTGAAGAACAGCTATTTATGTAACTAAGGCGGAGGCTGTGCCGTATGCACAGACATATTACGTTAATATATCTGTTTAATTAGTCTTTGTTCATCAAAGCTAAACTTATTGGAAACCCATAAAGATCAGTTTTACTTTGTAATAAGTGGTCGTCAATCATGTAGTCTATTATTCACCCATCGCGACATAAGGCCAACAGACCATAGTTTCCCGGCGTACCTGAGGTAGCGGTAGTAATCGATGAGGTACCAGGGGCGGTAGAAGTGGTCCTGGAAGCTGTTCTCGCCGTGGCGCAGGTACGTGGTCTTGCTGATGTAGCAGCCGTGTAGGTTGAGCCGCGCACGCTCCGCGAACATGTGCCGCCAACCACCGTAGCCCGCCGCCCGGGGAGTGCCGCACTCGATGCCCCACGTCCTGCACGGCCACAGGACCACACGGCTCATTACTGGGTGAATAATACCAGCGGAAATCTCTTGCATCACAACTAGA
Organism: Elymnias hypermnestra; assembly: GCA_015832385.1. NCBI lineage: Eukaryota > Metazoa > Arthropoda > Insecta > Lepidoptera > Nymphalidae > Elymnias > Elymnias hypermnestra. Next base: position 437,093 of record JACTOM010000129.1, read on the forward strand.
CAGTACATTTTCCTTATCCCACAAGGATACTGAATCCAATTGTGCACAGCAGCACAACTGATGTCATGTGCCTCTCAAGAGCACTTAACAATATTGTGAAGGTGCTTTCATCGGCACCCTGACGCTCTTGTAACTCGGAAATCCATAAGTAGACACCCACCATATTGGACAAATTAAAGTGCAGCTAAGTATAAGCAACGACGAATAACTAATCCATATCCATTGTCTTGTTCACCCTTACACCAAAATCCTATCAGAACACTCTAAATACCTGATACGCTAAACCCCAAGCTCTGAAAATTCACCTGATCATACTCCGGCCGACTGGAGTCAGGTTATTCTAGGAAAACCAAACATATATCTGCGAGGAGATATAGAAATGCCTAATAAAATGTTCAGTCAGACAACTGGCCGCATAGCGTTTACATCCCATGTTCTTCAGTGGAACAACTTTCGAGAAGATAGCCAGATAGACTCTTTGGTATACCATTGTCAACGATGAGACACCAGAGAGACGGCCAGGGGTTACTCAAATCAATATGGATGGGCGAAGACTCACCTGACACACATGCAGCGCCATAAATCAGGCTCCCTGGCAGCCACATGCATACCGCGGCACACTGCGCTGACCCTCTCCAAAGACAGAGCGTCCAGCTCCGCGCCCACCACCCAGCGCAGCACCAGCTGCAACACCTCGTACGGCAGCCACGAGATATGTGCGCCCTGCCATAACCACATAAAACTAATTGCAAACACCCTTATATTAGGTGGAGTTGCGGACTAACCAGCTACTAGGAGGATTTAGTAGGAATAAACCTAATTCAATGCAGAAGCCATGATGAGTCAATAGAAAAATGGAGGGAATTAAGGGACTGGTGTTCAGCAGTATGACTTTAATGAACAGGTACTTTAACTTTGAGACAAATTAACACTCATACAATTTCCTAAATTTGCTCTGATGTGAATCTCATCTGGGACCTCTACATGAAAGCAGTGAAATGGTGGATTTGGTTTAGAACTTTTGAAATTAGTTGAGGGCATCCTGATAGTTTTTATCCTATCCCACATAATTTATATTTAATGTGATAATTTAATCAAAATTGCTTAACAATATGTAATCAATTCAATTATTGCATATTGTCTATAACTTATTGATACTTGTTCAATAAAGTTGGAGAGCACCACTTACAATATAAGGTTTACCTTAGTTTGATATGCTGGCAGCATCAGATAACCTTTCCTGGTGAGTATCCTTTGAAATCTACCCACTAAGTCCTCGCCCTCTGTTGCTTCGTCATCATCACTGTCATCTTCTTGTTCGGGTCGGCACACTGCTTCTATTTCATCTTCCTCTGCAATTGTTAATAACATTTAAAAAAAAAGCTTTAATGACATTTATTTCTCCCCAAAAATGCTTAAGGTCCCTTTCCAATCTGAATAAAAAAGTAAAATCCAAATGAAAAAATCTATTCAAGAAAGATCTAATTAATAAGAATAAATTTCAGGGTTCTGTTGCCACCAGTTCCGACAAAAAAGCACAACATACTCAGTCTGAGCCCTTCTTTAGTTAATTTTTTATTGTAATGCTACATAAGTTTTCGTTAAATTTTATGCTAATTTTGTCAATCAGATATAGAGAAAAAAGAAGTAATAATTTCTTTATATAACCTGTTAGAAAATTTTAAAATCAATTTGTACATTGGCTTTTCTTGCTTGTGGTATTTAATGACTTATTTTGGATTTCCATTATACAGAAAAGAACAAAGTAAATGTGAGCAGTACTCATGTCACATTTTCTCTATTTACCATCTGGTGTTTCTGCTCTCAACTCGGAGCCCTCATATAATCTTGTTTCCACATCAGGCAGGATCTGTATGGCTCTCTTGTAGTGTTGAATGGCTTCATACAACTTACCACTTCTCTCCATTTCCACACCACGCAAAAATAACTTCTTGGCCTGGAATAACAATGCAAAAAATATTAGAGTTGTAAAACTCACAAAGATACATCATACAAATGTCATGAAAACAAAAATACATTAAGCAAAAATAAAAATTAAATTAGAGTCGCTGTTTGTAATTTTAAATTAACAGTTTTCATTTTAAATGCTTGTGGGGTTTATTATCAAAAAAAATATACCTTTTCAAAATTTTGTATGTTTGTGTTTGTACTGTCTAAACTCTGATAGGACTGGGCTGGCAATGACTGAAAGGACTTGAACTAACAGTTAATTGATATTAAGGAATAAGGAGTAATTCACTGTTTCTTTTTTATTTTTAAACAATACTGTTTGCGAAAACTCAATTAAAACCAATGAAATAGTACAGAACATGTGGCCAAGTTGCCACTATGGATGACATTGTATCAGAAGACCCACATGTGTACATAGATGGAGTAGGGGGGGTCACCTAGTGTTTTATAAAAACTAAGTATATAAATTGAATAACATAAAAATATGTTGATACATAACAAACTAATAATAAAAATATATATATGCTCTTTACCTTTTCTTCATCAGTAAGCTCCTTGATTGGATCTGATGAAGGGGCCTGTGGTGGAGAACTGTCCTTGTGAGGGGATGGAGTACTTTCCAATTCTCGCTGCCATTGTTGACGAAACTCTGCAAGCTCATCTTCAATCCCTTTTTTCTATAAATATGAAAGATGTCATAAAAGAAGCATTTGAAATAAATGTTATAAACTTGTTAATTAATTTAATTTACATTTACATTTTCTCCCAAATACTTGATTCAATTAAAGGTTATTGCAGTGCACAAATTTTATCTTTATTTATACAGAGTAAAGCTTGACCTTCACTTGCATTAACACAAGAGTGTGGAACTTGGTGAGGAAGGAGATAATATGATACCCACTAAATCCCATTGGAACCATGAGTGAGACACCAGAGTGTCATTGTTGTAAGGTGTCCCAGGCCCAATAATCTGTAGCTTAAGATGTAGATTATGTAGAGAATCACTTTTGGATAAGCATGTGAATTTGAATTATTTACAAAGTTGTTATTTGTTAGTGTCCCAAATTAAATCCATAATGTTAAATATATATATTTATCGATTTTATACCCATATTAACCTCATCAAGATCTAATTTCTCAAGTGTATCTCTTGCCTCAGATACAGAATGATTAGAGGAAGACGAAGAATCCTCCTGATCATCTCCTTCACAGTCCCCAGTACCACCAGAACTTGTTCCGGATCCAGTAGCAGATGCCTTTAATAAGGGACAGTCATTGAAATATAAATATATGAAATATTATATTCACCAATACAATGCATAATAAATTTTGATATTTATAATTACACTGAAATATTATCATATTGCAAAGTGGTTTAAAAAGTAAGACACAGTAATTGTGTACTAATTTAAAAGGTGAAAAGAATTTGAGCAAAATCTGTTTTAACCTTTCCATAACAACAAATAATTCCAAATATTGTTTACATCCTTACCATAGCAATGTTATCTAAATTCAAGTTATATTTTGTTATAATATACTTCAAGTTAGTTCATTTTTCATCATAAATGCAGAAGAAAATTAGTTTTTTACTTTAAGCCGTCTCCAACATAATCAACAGCATTTTAAGATTTTCTATAATATTTTTTGAAACTTCAATTTGACGTTTGTCATCTGACTTTTGTTGTCATTAATGATGTACGGGAGAAAATAGAATAAAAATGTACACTATTTTCGTAGTGTGATTTCCGTAATTTATAGAGATGTTCAACATCGAAACTCTGAGAACCAGTTTGGTACTTTGGGTATGAGGACTCTGAATGATTCGTTTCGATTCAGCTTTCGGAACTTTATAATAATTAATCATTTTATATTGAGTAAGTTATACTTTGTGTATTGTGCGATAAAAAAAAAGATTATTTTAGTCGATAGTATCATGTACCTATATACTGGTTATACACGTAGATTCAATTATATTGTATATTTTTTATTTATATAATATATTGTACACTAGAATCTCAACGCTGCGGTTTATACCATAAATTTAATCTATGGTTGTATTTCTCTTTTATTCAACGGCTTAGTTAATGTTTATTATGAAATTGACAAATTAAGCAAATTCAACATGAGAATTTTTCCGTGTTTGCCAGTACTAAATTCTTGTTGTTTCTGTGTTCCATTAAAGACTGGAACTTTTCTTATAAGTGTATTTGGACTATGTCCTAGTTTAGCTTGTTTATTTTTTGCCACACCGGCAGGTAGAACGGTCTTGACTGAAAATGGTTTATCAAGTGTTGTTCCCGTGAGTTATATATATGGTGCAATTGGACTAAGTATTTTCTGTAGTCATGTCTTACTCCTAGTGGCTGCTACCATACGGCAACAAAAGTTATTTATTATGTACCTCGCTAGTATCATTCCTTTCATAATTCTTTCCACAGGATTGGCAATTGTTACAGTTCAAGAAACTATAAAAAATGAGCACATTTATTTTGGTACTTCATTCCTTTTTGTAACCTTACTCTTTAATATACTATTGTTGTATTTTTGGATTGTAGTGAAAAGTCAACTGTATGTAGAAAAAGAAGATTCAAATGTTCTAAATATTTTTATTACGATTGTTTAATTAAAAATTATTTGCGTTTATCATGGATTTTGAAATTGTGAAACTTAAGTCCAACCGAGCCTTAAAAAAGAAAAAGACAATGGTTATTATTTGGCATCTTGTATTAATGTATCAAGATCGTATTCGACGAGATACATCGAAAATGTTTTTTAATTTTTCAATTAGTTTAAATTTGATTAGTATAGATTTTTGATTTCATTTTAAGTTTAATTTTATTATTTTAAAACACATGTAATATGGGTTTTTAGCCTAAAATAAAGGATATTATTATTATTATTACATACATATGTATCGTCGTTGGTCGTACCTGTACGTAATCGTGCTACACAATATAATTATTATATTAGACAGGATACATACACATACATAGCATCACGCCTCATTCCCATAGGGGTAGGCAGAGACAACATCCTTCCACTTGCCACGATCCTTGCATATCTCCTTCGCTTCTTTCAATCTCATTAAACCTTTCATACAAGTTCGTCGGTTTAGAGTACTCTTGACCTGGCCGTTATTTAAAATGTCCTGGATTTGGTCCAGGAACGTTCGCCTTGGTCTTCCCCTTCCAACTTTCGCATTCACTCTTGACTCATAAATCCTTTTTGTCAGTCTCCTTTCATTCATTCTCTCTACATGCCCAAACCATCTAAGCATACCTTTCTCAATTTTAGTCACTACGTCTTCTTTTATACCACAACGTTCTCTTATCACACTATTTCTTACTCTGTCACTCAGTTTTAATCCACTCATGCTTCTCAACGCTCTCATCTCTACCGCATTTATTTTACTTTTGTGATTCTTCTGCCATACCCAACTTTCACTACCATACATAAGTGTTGGCACCAACACTCCAGCATGCACTGCCAGTCTAGCCCTTTGAGACACCATCTGGCTATTCATAAAAGCATGCAGAGCACCATTTACCATATTCCCTGCATTCACTCTCCTTTCGATATCACTTTCACATGTTCCATCTTTTGTAAATTTAGATCCCAAGTATACAAATTCTTTCACCTCTTCCACTTGTTCCCCATCTATCAAAATATTGCCATTCATCATAGATTCATCTCGTTCAAAAAGCATAACTTTCGTTTTGTTTACATTCACTTTCATTCCTTTCCCTTTCAAAGCTTCATTCATAATATTTAGCATCTCCTGAAGCTCGTTAGCGGATGACGCAAGTATTACTTGATCATCAGCGTAGAGTAAACATTTGATGAGTAATTCATTCATTCTTAACCCATACATACATTCTTTTAAATCTGTCAAACATTTATCCATGAAAAGGTTGAACAGCCATGGTGACGCAACACATCCCTGTCGAACACCTCTTTCGACAGGAAACCACTCCGTGTACGCTCCGTTTATTCGGACACAGGCACTAGAACCCTCATAGAGAGACTTCAATGCTTGGCTCACCCCATACGTAGATAACGTTGACCACAGCTCATTCCTCACCACTCGATCATATCAAGACAGGAAGTATTGAATTATATAGTAAATAAAATATACGAGGTTGTCGTCATGAGTTTTATTGATGTTCCTAACAATTGCGATTATGCACTAGTAGTAACCTTTATACTATAGGCAATATCGATGCTAGTCAGGATATAAGATTTTACAACATACCTAATATTGTATAATATGGCACAGAAAATAAATGTAACCATATAAAATCTCACGGTATACATATTTGTTGTTAACTTAATTATTTTAAAAGATTTAATATTTTCAATATCGTTTACTCTTCAAATAGAGCAATAAAAAGCGTTACGGTATTGTAGCAAAAAATTGTAACTAAAAGTGTATTCCTATTAATAATTCGAAGTCGGGACTGTATAAATCAAAACTTCTGCCTTACACATTGGAAAGATAAATTAAAAACATCAAATTGACTAAGTAATTATTTAATCTATGAGAAATGACAATTTGGAAATTAATAGTAATTTGTTAATAAAGCAAAGTTTTTATGAGGTTTGACGATTCTTTTTAAATAAAACTTCATTTTTCGCATTATTACTGATACAAAAGAAATGATTTAAATACTATATATCCATTAAATTGGAGAGTATTACCACACCCGGTATTTTACTTGGAAATTACTCCACGTAACTTATACCGTCAAAATGGTGAGTCTGATTCTGAAATCGAATGAAAAGTTCAATACAATTTTCTACTTACTGCATCGTGAGTCATGTTAGATTATATTATCAATTGCTCTCGTTGTGAAACCGGAAATTAGTTTTCGCACTTCGAAACAAGTGACTAATGCTGTATAGAAGTTTTGGTTTTAATCTCTATATCACAGTGTAAACTATTTTATTAATGGACTATGTGAGTGAAGGCATGTACTTGTATTTGCACACCCAGCTGTGCAATGTGATATCTCTTGCTCAAATGGCTTCTGCTGGAGATTGGCCGCCCCAGTCGTAATTTGGTTGGGATGGTTATTACTATTTCAAAATGTTATCAAGCAATTGACAATTCTATATCATTTTTTAAAATTTGCAGATGCAATTCATGTTGCTATTTAGCAGGCAAGGTAAGCTACGTCTGCAGAAATGGTATGTTGCTCATCCAGATAAACTGAAGAAGAAGATTACTAGAGAGCTCATTACCACAGTACTAGCTCGCAAACCAAAAATGTGCTCCTTTTTAGAGTGGAAAGATGTAAAAGTAGTTTACAAAAGGTTATAATTAAATTTTTGGTTTATTTATATATTAGTGTATATTTATTTTATCTACTAGGTGATTTGATTGTGAGTGAAATATAGTTTTTCTTTTTGTGGAACAGGAACTTAATTTGTAGACTTCTGATGTTATAAATAATTGCAATGAGCTTTTTTTATCTACAAGATAGAAGAGAGAAATTCCAGCATTGTTTAGTGTGCTTTTAATCAATTTCCTTTACAGCTAAAGCAGTTAGGTTATAGAATGTGCCACCTGTAAAAATATACAGTAGTGAATCTGAGAATTTTAAAAAATAACATTAGAAATATTCCTGTTGTGTAAATGATATAAGTTTGTTTTTACTCTTAGTATATTACAAATGTTTTACATTTACTGTATACTACCTAAAGATTTTAGGAATATTTCTTTCAAAGGGGTTGCCTTGAAGGCAGTATTGGCTTTTCTTTCATGTGTCTATTACTTCTTTTACTTTTAGCTTTGCTAGTAAAGTATTGTGTTGCACTGTGTATATTAAAAGTAATAATAAAGTGTTTCTCAGTCTATCTATCTTATCTAACCTATTCATAGAAAAACATGGTCTGGTAAAAATGTGTTTGCAATGAGTATTATATTTTTTGTAGATATGCATCATTATACTTCTGCTGTGCCATGGAGCAAGAGGACAATGAGCTGCTGACACTAGAACTCATTCACAGATATGTGGAATTGTTAGATAAATACTTTGGCAGCGTAAGTTATGCTCCATTTTACTTCTCATTTGTCACTGCACATAGTTGCAACAATATGTTTGATTATTATTATTATTATTATTTCGCGGCGGGGCCCGCTGTGGCAGCGGATGCACTTCGACCCTTGTGGATCTTGTACGCACCCCATCCTTTAATCTCCCCTAAATGCACTCTAAAAGCCATTCCAGAAGTTTGAGAGTAGGTTTTAGGCTGGAGCCGTTAAAGTGTTCTGGTTGCGGATAGGCCACTCCCAGTAGAGTCATTCGTGTCCTAGCTAAGCCATTGCATTGGCACAGTAGGTGCCTTATCATCTCCTTTTCCTCATTGCAGGCTTTGCAAGTAGAGTCTTCCGCAATGCCCATGGTTTTTAACATAGCCTTTGTACTGTAGTGGCCCATTGCAATTACCACTGCATACCTTATCTGTCTTCTACCTAAGTTTTTAAAGCCTTTGAATGAAGCCTGATTTTACTGCATCCAAGAACGTCTTGTGAAATGAATGATATTACTGCATCCAAGAATGTCTTAAATATTATGAATGAAGCTTTGAAAGGGAAAGGAATGAAAGTGAATGTAAATAAAACGAAAGTTATGCTTTTTGATTGAGATGAATCTATAATGAATGGCATTATTTTGATAGATGGGGAACAAGTGGAAGAGGTGAAAGAATTTGTATACTTGGGATCTAAATTTACAAAAGAGTACATGCAGGGAATATGGTAAATGGTGCTCTGCGGCGCCTTTATGAATAGCCAGATGGTGTCTCAAAGGGCCAGACTGACTGTGCATGCTGGAGTGTTGGTGCCAACACCTATGCATGGTAGTGAAAATTGGGTATGGCAGAAGAAACACAAAACTAAAATAAATGTGGTAGAGACGAGAGTGTTGAGAAGTATGAGTGGATTGAGACTGAGTGACAAAGTAAGTAATAGTGTGATAAGAAAATGTTGTGGTATAAAAGAAGACAGTGACTAAAATTGAGAAAGGTATGCTTAGATGGTCTGGGCATGTAGAGAGAATGAGTCAAAGGAGACTGACAAAAAGGATTTATGAGTCAAGAGTGAATGCGAAAGTAGGAAGGGGAAGACTAAGGCGAACGTTCCTGGACNATGAGGCGTGATGCTATGTAAGAACGTCTTGGAATGCCTTAGGCCCCTATAATGGTGCCATTCTACCAATTCTCTTTTGCTGGCATATTTTGATAGTGCGGCATTATTCACGCACGGTGTTATTGCTATACACGATTCAGGACCTATGAACCCTCTGCCCGATCCAGCTCGAGCCAGCTCATCCGCTTGCTTTTTGCCCTTTATACCTTCATGACCTGGTACCCATGCAAGCCTTACCGTATTGTCTTGTCCAAGGCAGTTAAGGCTTCTCACGCATTCTAGCACTAGGCCAGAACTGATTTTGCTTGTGTCAAGTGCTTTTAATGCCGCCTGGCCATCCCTGAGGATGATTATTTTCCTACCAACTACTTTGCTGTTCAGCATTTCTTTAACACAAGTATTTATGGCAAACATTTCTGCTTGAAAGAGCGTAGTGTATTGCCCTAGGCTGTAGCATTTGCTTAGGCCTTTGTTGTGTATGCCTGCACTGGTTCCTGATTTCATCTGTGATCCATCAGTGTACCATGTCAGGCACCCACTTTCAGGCTCTAGCCCTGTTTTCCATTACTCCCTAGTGGGATTTATTTTTAATAGATATGCAGATACAATAGAATTAAAAATCAATTGGTTCGAAAGTAAATTATACCATTAAATGGTTTTTTGATGAAAAATATTGTGAGCATATTTTGAAAGCAATTAATGTGGTAAGCATAGTCTGCCACATAGCAGGATGGTGATTTTCTGCCTTAATAGACTACTACTAACCATTCATGTGTTTTAAGTTTAAAATGAACTGAAATCTTTTGTATAGTATGTAGTATATTTTCTGGCCCTTAAACAGAACTGTTAGTATTTTCTGGACCTTTAACTGATATGAATACTTAATATATATACTTCCATATTATCTGGCTCCATCTGCAACATTCAGGTTACAGCCACAAGGTATTTAAAAAAAAAAACTTAACAGATTAGTTGTTTTTTGACATTTACTACTTATGGTTTCTACACAGCTTTATATGAAAATGCTATATTTTTGCTTAGCAACACATGTCACCTCATCAACTATCCACTGATAAAGTCTATCCTAGTTCAGATTCCAATAAATTAGAAAATGTAATTGACACCATTGCAATAGAGAGGTCAGCCATATATATATATATATATATATCTCTATAATCTGTGGAACAATAAGGTTTAGAGACTTAAAATTTGGTGGGAATATTCCTTTTCCCGAGTACAGTTCAGCAAAAACGGATTTTACAGAATTCCACCCACAAGTGGGGTTGCGGGGGTGCTAATTAAAAAAAAAATCAAATTTTCACATTAATAAAATGTTCAAACTTCACATTTACAAACTATATATTTTATGGTATATGGTTTTATGGTAATATAAATGAAATTCGGTACACTAATAACCTAGAGCCTGAAAAAGGACTATAAGCTCTTTGCAGTAATACACAGCAATTATCTTATTGAAATATTGATACATATGTTTGTTATTTGTAAAACAATTTGTCCAAATTAATTTAAACATTCCACGCAGCCGCTTACTCTTTCAGCTATCTATCCCATATAGAATTGTAATTCGAATAACCTTAACAAAATCCAATACGATGACACCCATTCCTTACTTCAGCTGTTTCGATTGTTTTGTGGGTTCATAAAACCAGAAAATGTTTTACTATTACCATTTCCAGGTTTGTGAGTTGGATATCATCTTCAACTTTGAGAAGGCATACTTCATTTTGGATGAGCTGGTGCTGGGCGGGGAACTGCAGGAGACCAGCAAAAAGAATGTACTGAAGGCAATCGCTGCACAGGATCTCCTGCAAGAGGTCAGTAGCCAGGATAATGAGCTTGTTTAAACATTTATTGCTGAAAAACAAAGAACAAGCTATTACTTTGTCATACATCATCGCCAATTGCCATCTTTAGTGAATTTTATAGAATAATAATGTTTGAGCAATATATTTCTTACAAAGTTAGGCAAAAGGGTGTCTTTCTGAATAGAGTTATTTATAAAGTGAGATGATTTTTTAGGTGAATGGGAACAAATTACACTTGTAATAATGCAGCATTGAAAAAGTAGGACTTATGTATCATGTTTTAATAAAATGTTTATTTGAGAGTATCACTTTCACAATTATAGAATCTTATGATTATTGTTACCAACTTAGTTATTTTCTTTTTAAAAGTATGTTCAACAATTTGAACTAATAAACTAAAGTTACAAGGTGTTCTGAGAGGAGCCCACAAAAAGTTTAGTTAAATGTCCCTTTTTTCTCATCATTTCATTTACTTTCATTCAAAGTGTCAAATATATGACAAATATATATATATATAAAGGTAAAAGATATTCTCTTTTTGTTTTTGTACATAACTAAGAAAATTAGGAAAAACAATGAAATGTTTTTTATTTACTCGTGTAGAAGTGTTTTTTTTTATACTTGTATAACAACGAGCTAAGGATCTTCTCAAGGCTTTAATTAGTATTAATAGAATTACTCAAAGGCTCTGTTAAATGGCATTCGTTTAATGATTGCAGTTTGAAAAAATTAATGTAGCTGTAGATTGGTTACCGAAGAACAGATTTATAAAGAAAGTCTTGTAAGTCTGATTAATTAAAATATATTTCAATGTTTAATATGCCTTTTATCCAGTACAATGGCGTAGTTTATGAAAAAAAATGTAGTTGAATTAAGAGGGACCATTTCTCCTATTTAACAAATATTTAATAACACATAAATATTCAATGTTGTCAGGTGGTTAAATAAAAAAAACTGCCCTAAAATAATTAATTATTAACATCATTGCATGAATCCCACCAAACCCTGGAAGCTCAAATTTTTGATAGATTAATGAAAATTATCTTGAAGTGATAATTCTTAACATAATATTTTGTTTTCGCGATTTTGATTCGTGATACAGCAACATTTTTAACGGTTATACGATCTTAATATTTTTATTTATTTTGAAATAATTTTCAATAACATATATATTTTCCAATATAAGCTGTAGAAATTATATATTATTTTTGACAAGCTCAATATCATTTTCTAAAAGTCATTTTTATGTGATTTAGAAATAGTTCATTTAGTCATTAGAATTAAAGTTTAGTTTTATTAAAAGTTTGCCTTTTAATGATATGCAAGAATATAATTGTTTTAACATACCTTTTACTCTTCATAGTTTCTAATACTTGTTTAGATTGATTTTAGACATTAGAAATCTAAATTAGAAGATGATTTTACACACAACTCAGTATAAAAAATTATAAATAACATATCACCCTAATTAAAGACAGACAAAAAATTGTTGTTAATAGTAATATAATATTAAACATCACAAAAGGCATATATTTGCCTTGAAATAAAAATTACGAAACATATTTATATGTTTACATTTAATCAATCAGTAATTCGTATCGATTGATCAAACTTCCTTTTTTTAAAATCATGTTTTAGACGTGGAGGGAGGGGAGTCTTCTTTAGCTTATATTGTATTCAAATTCTATAATATAATTTTATTTTAAACTCATATAATTAATTTGGCAGTGTTTATTATATACAAAAATAACTGAGTAGAGTTACACCCAACAGACCTTTATACTTAAAGATATCTTAAAGCAAATTATAATCTACCTTGCTATACAAATTTCACTTCATAATCAATAATTGAAATGATATGGCAATGAAATAGAAAGTGTGACAATCAATCTAATTCATATTGGCCAAGGAGTTGACGCCAGTTTGTTGGTAGTTGTCTAATTTAATGTATTGGTAAAAGTGATATATATAAGAGGACCAGTTTTTTAGGACAGTGGCCTGAGTAGTGCCTTTTGATGTTGTATATGGAGTGTTTATAGACGTTTGAGCACTGCTTTTTAGGGTTATAAAAACAGCACATCTCATACATATCTAAGATCGTCTAGTTCTGTAGTTTAATGATAACAAACTAAAAATATTGCTATTACATATGTCTTATTTCTAATACCACAAAAAGGTTTTTAAACCCCAAATGAAAATGTGCAATCATTGCCTAATACAATTGTTTACCAAAGAGTTTATTATTAAAACACCAAAATACCTTATAAAAATGATTTTATTCATCAAAAAAGTACTTCGCAATATTTCAATATTCTATTTTTAAACATAAAAATGTTATATCGTGTTACAAATTTTATTCGCTCTTACTTGCCCTAGAACCAGGCCTTTTAACTCAAAATACATATAACATGATTTTATGTCTTATCTTTTTAATTAGTAAAAAATATAGGTAGAGAAATAAATACGCTTTTATATTTAGGTGTGTAATATTTTAGTAACTTTCTTAGTTTTTTTATACTCCACGTTAGCACAGTTCTTGTCTATGGTATACTCATATACCAAACCGTTAAATAATTGATTACCATATTTCTTGACCTCAATTTATCAATGGACAATTTTTTTTCACTATATTTTGAATAACCAGGACATTCTTTATTTCAACCACGGTGCCCTTCAATATGATACAAACTCTTGAAAACAGCCAAGTTACCGAAAATAGTTTCTAAAAACTATTCTCGGTTACTTAGTTATAGTTTTAAACCTCAAAGTCCATATCTTAAAAGGGCCTCTTGTTATTATGCAACATCTATTTGAATGGTTTCAAAAAAATACTAGCTTAATTTAAACATAATGTGTGTTTATTTATGTGGTAAATGAATACTGTAAAAGTACGTCTATAAGTTGTATAAATTAAGCACTGTGAAGATGAATTTATCTCCACGATAGGCAGCGCTATTTTATATCTATATACGAGTTTTTTTTTGTGGAATACCCTCTCACTTTCCTGTTTCGCACTGCACTCTGCTAATATTTTACCTCCTTTGGTGTGATGTGTGCATGCTGTCGCCAGGATCTGAACGAAGGGCTGTTGCGTTGACGACAACTACACAGATAAAGTTAAACAAATTATGTTATATATATACATATAATGAGTCTAAACTGAGAATTGGAAAGCTAATCATTTCTATTTGAAATTTTTACAAAAAAATAAACTGTCTTTAGTACCAATATTATCATTACGGTTAAATTGACTAAATATAGGAAATTTATTTATAAAATAATGTAAATTTTTATTAATATAAATAACAACTAGCAGTTTGTTTGAAATTGTGTGGTTATATGAAACCCCCGATGCAAGTGAAACAGCCATGTGCGCCGCCATATTGGTCTTGGTTGCTCTGCCAAGCGTCTTTCACCATATATCCACTTAGACATAGACTAAAAAATAAAGGCGATGGAAAAATACGTTTCACAATGAAATTAAAAATTTGGCATATGAAAAAAATAAAGAGATGAACTAAACTTCTTTTAAAAAAATTCCCTATAAAATTGTAATTACATTTTTTTGCTAACCATATCTAATCGAACTGTTGACAGCAAAAACGTCACATTTTGGCGGAAACTTCATTCTTTTTCTTAGTTTAGACTTACTATGAATGCTTTCGCTTTTATTCTATATATATTTGATTATAATAAAAATAGTTCCTTTTTTTCTTAAACGCTTTTAATGAATTTGGTAGTCTTATTAGTCGTGGTAATATTGGATACTTTTATTTTATTGTCTCACAATACATAGTTGACTTTTATTTAACAAATATACGACTAGTGTCCCTTTAAATATAGCTTGATATTTATTTATATATTAGCTACATCGCTAGCACGTTTATTGCATGTCAGGTATAAAAATAAAATAATTGTTTACCTATTTTTCATTTCATATCAATTCCAAGCATACTATTATTCAGACACATAATAATTTTTTTTCACCACCACGACACACATTTCGGCATTTTTCCATATTATTGTAGGTTTACAAGGTGAATTGTTGTTAGTTAATTTTTTAATATATGTTTCGATATTTTCCGTGTAATTAAATACAATAATATCAGTTGTTTACTTATAAGTAAAAATATACCTCTTATTTATTATTTAGTAGCAGTTGAATTTTGAAGTTTTTAAAATAATTTTATATAATATAGTCGAAGCTTGTTTTAGACAATTTTAAGCCGTAGGTAGGTGATTCTGTTGCTATCGATATTAATTAACTGTATCTCATTATATTGTATCTGTGGTTTGGGCTTAAATAACGACCAGCTTTATATTTATGTAGCTTAGAACTCCAACTTATTGTAATGTGGACATTGCTTTATCGACAGAATAAATATATAAAAAAATAAACAGATTTAAAATTAATTCACAAGTAATATTTCAAGCTAAAAACAATTTTTTCTAACTTAGTTTTTTTTTGTAAAATGATTTTTTATTTGTGTTTTGACTCGTGTTCACAATTCCAGTAATGTGAAAATAACTTACTGGTTAAACATGCTGTCAGATAGAGCAGTGTCCCTTTTTATTTGGAACTATGGCTGTCCGTGCATTTACTGTAATTTGTTGTCTAAATACATTGGTTTGGAACTAAAAAATACTGTTTTCTTGCATGGCTCCATTCCTAACCTTATACCATAGCATGAGTTGTCTCGATGTCATGTAACATTAGCTATCTTATATACATTGCATATTTCAATTGTTTAAATATCGAGGTATTACTTTGTTTTTATTTTTTTTCTCAAAGAACACATCTTATCAGAGAAATGAAGGAAAACGATCCACTGCCTACCTGATTTATGTAAATAGTTTATGAATAAAATCATATGAAAGAACCGATGAAGATACACATTTTTGTCACTTACAAAATGCTGTAGTGTTTACCTTTCTATTTTGTGTCGAAATGAAATAAAAATATCAGTTTTGTCTCTACTACCCATAGTATCTTGTATTCTGAAAGACTACATTTTTTCAAGCATTGTTTAATTATTGTTTTATAATTACACATTGTCTTCATTAAAATATAACTGAATTACTATTTCTCTTTGTATGTATCTGGAATGTTAATTGAACTGTGAAGATTAAACTGTTTATAATATACTCATGCTGTGGTTATCCTGTCATGTAACACTGGATTTCGATACATTATATGGAGTTGGGATATATATTAAAGAGGTGCTTGAGGTGTGGGCTAGATTAAGTCTGAGTAGCGTTGAATAGGACATACTACAAGGTAGTACATATGTCCCGTACATGACGTCACAGTGTAAGTGTGGCTCAATGTCATCCATTGTACTACTTCATTTCTATGTCGCCTTACTCATTCTTCGAGTGAGTGAGAACTCTTTTTCAAGTCATATCTTTCACAACACTAAATCTGAAACTCCCTTTTTTCATTGTGAACGTTGTAACAAGTGATACTACTACAAATCACCCCTTTTTGCCATCTTTATAATTTGATAAAACTATTCATTGGATCTCACGTAGAATTATACCGTTTCCCAGGTGTTTAAAGTACATAATACAATTTTTTGCCTATTTTTAAATTAGCCAAAGACCTTAAAAAAGACAGTTATTCATACAAAATCCCAACTATTGAGAACCACTGTAATGAATTTGTTTTCTTAACATCAAGGTTCTCTTAAATGTGGAGAGAACATCAACATTATATTAAATAAATATAAAATAACGACACCATCATACATTATAACATTTCTTCAAGTATTTCTTGTTTAAAATGCTTCCCAACGTAAACGAGAATTATAATTTAGTTTATGTAAATATATAGGCATAGTATACTTTGGATTGTTTCCACCAAAATAATAAGCCCAGATATTTTTTTCTGATAGATAGGAACAGGGTATTATTCTTGTCACACTAAATTAACTTTTCTCGTGTTATATTAGTGAGCTGTGTATTCGGTTCACTTTACATTGCCTCACAAATGTGGCACGATATGTGTAATAGGACGAGGCCGTGGACGGAGCCCTGCGGGAGGTGGGCCTCCTCTGAGCCCCGCCGTCGGCTGAAGCCCGCCAGGACCCCCCCTGATTAACCTTCCAGTCAGCTATTTTATGGACTTGCGTAAAAGTTATTTTTATTTTCGAAATTAAGAAATCCTTAGATTATGTAATTACTTCCGACATTGTGAATTCGATCCATTTGTGAACCCGTAAGACTAACTTAAAGTAAGTTCTAAAATAATTTAATTTGTGACTAAGCCATTGGGACAGATGATACCTCAATATTTTTCTATTTTGATCTAAGGATTGTCTTGTATTGATTCAGTATTTAACCATTCCTTTTTTAATATTGTAAATTTTTCATTTAACATTAAGTAATACGACTTTACAAGTCGCCACTAAAAATATACTGATAATTGTTTTTACTGCGTAAGTACCTACTTGTAATAATAATTAATACTTTTTTCATAAGATCACCATAAAGTAATATTAAATTTATATTAATATATATAACTAAATTATTATTACATTTGTAACTTGAAATCGGTAAAATAAGTAACGCTTATTTTTTGATACAATTTTCCATAAATTAAATATTTAAGAATTATAATATTTAATTAAAATAAAATTCGTTTCTTATAGTCCCAATTGGAGGTGCAACGATTGTTAGATGACTTATACCAAACGTTAGACGTAGACCAAATTCAGTGTTTTTTTTTTGTCGCTGGGAAATGCATTTACGCACCCCGACTGAAGGTCGGGAGTGTGGGACTCCGCGAGGGTACAAACTCGCAATATCCACTAAAACCCAGCGGGACCGCCATCAACCATGAGTGGGGAGCCAGAGGTTCCTTGAGGCAGTCCTCTCTGGCCCCTCGGTTGCAGTGGAGTGCTTCGGCGGCATTCGCCCTCTCCCTTTGCCGTGCTTCCTTAAGCGAGATGACAGTCTCGCAAAAGGAGGCAACCGCTCTCCAGGCCTGCTCACTGGTAAATATTGCTTCCATAATACTTACCAGTGTCTGTGCCGATCAGCGACGTCAAAATGAGTCGCTGAGGTCCCCAGGCGGGGCATTCTGCCACAGTGTGGTCTGCTGTGTCTAACGAGGCACCACACTCGTGACATCGTGCCGATGGTTCACAGCCAACAGTTTGGTACAGGTATTTGCCGAAGCAACCATGACTGGTAAACACCTGTACCAACTTGTAGGAGAGCGATCCGTGCACTCTATCCAGCCATTTGTCAAAATGAGGGCAGATCGCCCCTATTAGGGCCCCGCCCGCTCCTGGGGACCTGAGGTCCTCCTTCCATCTTTGGGTCAAGGCTCTGTTAGCTAGAACCCTGACCCTCCTTATCTCGTCGGCGTCTGGTGATTCCCCTCTGGTTCTCGCGGCTGCTCTGCACTGGTAAGCAGCCGTGAGAACTTCCGCTCTGAGCGCCCATGGGGGATCACCTGCCAGGAGTGTCGTTGCCGTCCATGCAAATTCAGTGTTTGAGCTAAACCGAATATCTGCTATTTGTAGCAGACCAAACACACTATTAGATGTAGGCATAATATCTACTAACCTAGACCAAATACTAAATATTTGTGAATCAGAAAGCCAGTTTATTTGACAAAACTATTTCTTTAAATGTTCTCGTAGATTTGACTGTAAACTCAAGGGTGTTTCGTCTTTTATCATCTTGCAAATAAGTCGTTGCATCTCTTAATGAGATTTCTTTCGATTAATTATACTGAACCAAAACTTTCCTGCAAGTGTGCCAACGTGTTTATGCCTTTCATTTATATTAAGTAATAAATAATGAAAGCAATACAAGGGTGATTATAATAATAATTACAATCGTTAAGTATTTTATTTCATTAGAAATATGTGTTTGTTTTGACGTAGATTGGTAAATATAGTGAAAAACAGATGGTAATGGTGAAAAGATATTTTTTGTTTAGAGTTCGTAACGAAAAAATTAAAAATTTTCGATGCCTTAATCTGTGTTTCAAAGTATTATATTACTCTATGTATTTACCAAACTATGTTGCTACAAGATGTTCCTACTGCAGGTGTGGCCAACATTTGTTGTACTTGTATTATCTAGTTTTACTTTAAATTTATGCTCGGATCCTGGGTAGGTACCATTAAGTTTCTCTTTATGAAAAGAAACTTACTTTCTTGATTGATCATTTCAAACATTCGTTTTGCTTTTCGATGAAAACTTCGTGAGAAAGCTTGTATATCTCTGGAGCAAGCCTGTATGTAATATTTATCGTCCGCCAACTATTAAAACCCACTCTCCTTGAGTGAGAAAGCCTGTACCCAGCATTACATACATAGCATCACGCCTCATTGCCATAGGGGTAGGGTATACCACGTCCTTCCACTTGCCAGGATCTCATTAAACCTTTCATACAAGTTCGTCGGTTTAAAGTACTCTTACCCTGGCCCTTATTTAAAATGTCCTGGATTTGTTCCAGGAACGTTCGCCTTTGTCTTCCCCTTCCAACTTTCGCATTCACTGTTGACTCATAAATTCTTTTTGTCAGTCTCCTTTCACTCATTCTCTCTACATGCCCAAACCATCTAAGCATACCTTTCTGAATTTTAGTCATTACATCTTCTTTTATACCACAACATTCTCTTATCACACTATTTCTCAATCTGTCACTCAGTTTTAATCCACACATACTTCTCAACGCTCTCATCTCTATCGCATTTATTTTACTTATGTGATTCTTCTGTCATACCCAACTTTCACTACCGTACATAAGGGTTGGCGCCATCACCAACCCAGCATTGGAATGTTAATATGTTGCTTGTTTATATTTACGTTTTTATTTAGAGTTATGTATCAATATTGATAAAAACAAAAGAAAGACACGAAAGAAATAGATAAAAACCGTTTCTTTCATTATATATTTCCTGTATAAATTGACAACGAAATATTTTAACGAATTAGGAAATGTTACTAAAATGACGTATGTGTATATAGAGAGTGTATAATCACTATATATTGTGTATATATTCGTCACTGTACAAACCTTCTTCATTGAGAGCCAAATATACAAAGATATACAGGTAAAACCCGATACTTTTTTCTAAAAAAAAAGTTGCTAAGTCGCTCCATATAACAATAGTTATCTGCTAGCGAACGAACCGTCAGTCGGTTCAGATAAAAGCCAGAAAAAACATACAGATATACAAAAAATTGTACATATTGGCCCTCGGATTTTATTTATTTATATGGATTTCCTTGTTAATTTTAAGTTCCTATTGAAAAATCATTGGCAGTGGACCAACTGTTGCCCACCCCTGCTCTAGTACATTATAATATAGTTTAATTTTGTTAATTATAATTTTATTGAATTGTTTATTAACCTATTATATAAATTAAAATATTACGTTAACGCGTCTATACATATTTGTGATTTATGTTGATTTTTGTTGAAATTATCCATTAAAGTACAAAATATTTATGTGGCTGTAATTTTCTAACTTTGACAGTTAATTAATCAATTACAATTAACAGTTAATCTATTTTTTTGTAATTCGAAAAAAAAAACCGCTGTTTTTACATTTCCACCTTTGAATACAATAATTCTAATGGCTCTTGCTAACCACCGGATATCAAAATGGCTGATACTTACCATATTATATTAGAGGTTTCATTGCTATGATGATGAAGGGATATGGGATCTTCTTATGTAGTGATTGCTGCCTGAAAAGGCGGTGTCGGCTTAAAGACCAGCGCTCTTTCTCTCGTGTTACCAGCTATTTTAATATATTGAATTTTGGTCAAGATGTTCAGCGATGGTGTGGCGCCTGCTCCATAAAGCTGGTTGGAACTGATTGGACTTTATTATCAGTTCATATTATGGTCTTACATTCATTCTATCTGTACCCCTTTCGGTCTATTATGAAATAGGGATAATTATCATAATATTGAGTAAGTATCAAATAAGCTTAGGCTTCGATTCCTTGGATCTATATTTTGTTCATCGACAAAAATGCGAATAAAAGTAATTAAGATATCCTATCGCTTAGACATTTACAGATTGTGATGTATAAGGGTAATGATGCATTGAACCCCCCCCCCCCTCTCCCTTTCCAATCTCAACCTACAGCTGCAATGTCGGTAATTAACTCAGATCTTTGAGGTTATGATACTTCCTCCATCGAGCCAGTCTAGTTAGGGCTGGTATTAGAGGCCTATGGTTGTGGCTGTGGCTGCACGTCGAATAAAGTCCCAGGGGTGTTAGGGACCGCAGCACTTTCAATAAGCCAATGATTGCATTAAGTCGCTGCATGAACTAAGACGCCGTTGATTGGTGTCAGTGAGTGGCCACAACTGGGTTTCACCACTGCTAAAGACGTTGTTAAACACGGCCACGAGCGACACTGGCTCAGTGATGACCCTTGTTGCAGGAGGAGACCCCGCAGGGATTCTTCGAGGACCACGGCCTCGGCTAACGGCGCAGCGCCATGGCGACCACCAGGACTGTTGACGCGTATCATAAGCTTACAGACAAGGAATATGTACTCGTATATATTGTTATTTAAAGACATTTAGATTGTTATGCAACACTTCGTCAATAGACCGCTTTGTTCAGAAAACTCTGCTGAGATGTATTTTATTATTGCCACTGTATTTTAAACAATCGTTACGGTTGCGGTCCTTTTTTATTATCATGTTAATTAAAATTGTTTCATGTACTTAAATATATAATAATGTTCCTTTCGCTATATACACTTTATGTAATTATAATTTTACGTTTTGTCTCTTCCTCTGAAATGTATGAGGGTACCTGCACATTCCGGGAGCAATTCTGAGGTAGCTCGCCAATCTGCATTGGTGAGTTTATGCTTATGCTCAAAAAATTGTCTCCCATGACTGAGGAGGCCTGTTACTAAATCAGAGGCCCACGCTTCATAAAGATCGTTAATGAATTTCCATATGAAATCGTTTACTTGAATCCAGAATTTATGTTATTCATATGGATTGACGTGGTATTGCATAACACTTTGATTACATGAACTCATTTAGATATAAGCAATGTTATGTGTCCAATTATCAAGCATTCCTATTACTTTGTGATAAAAGGGGGCGGTCCAAAAATGCTTGTAAATGTTGGGGAATATCCAAAGCACAAGTGTCGAATTAAATATCTAAAAGAATATGCGTGTATCGCCTATATAATATAGGCAAATATTTCCCTACTGTGCCACGAGAAGTTTTACTTGATAAATAACTTATAATTAAAATTACAAAGCTGAATTAAAAAAAAATTTTTAAAAAACAGTGTGCGATAGATATATACCGTTGACAGTAAGCATACAAACATTTTATTAATAAACCTCTCTTTACATTATCATATTAATGTTCATAAAATTTAAATAGTAACCTTAACTTTTCTCAAGTTTAACTTTAACATTTCAAAATGAAATAATTCATGTTAGATTAGTAACGTTTGGTAGTTATTTATCTAATGATTACATTTTAAAGGTCTCTCCCCACAATTTGTATGGACCGTCTCCTGGATGAGGTGTTACTTATCAGACGAGTAGTGCTGTTCCTATATCGTGATTTAATCGATAACCATATTCCGCAAAGGAATACTTCTTATGCATTTATTGCGAAATTTCATAGAGAATCATACATTTTATACTTCTGGCCCTTCGTGCAGGGATCGCCAAATGATGAAGTCAAATAAACTACCATATCTATGGGTGTATTTATGTTAAAGTGGTATTATAAATCAACTGAGTACGTAACTTTTTTCAACTGTGTTTCACTAAATACTTAGTATTTTATGTATTGCGTGTTAGTTTTTTTTATTATAAATAATTTTTGATGGTAGACTTCGGCCTTCATTATAATAACTAATCTTTGAAAGTTCTGAATTTAAATCATGAACATGACACAAAAAAATATATTTTGTGGTATTATGAAACAGCCGATGCGAGTTATGGACACCGCCATATTGAGCTTGGCTGCTCTGTCGAGCGCCTTTCGCTTTACGACATGCGATACATGAACGGAAACATTTAATATAAATAAACGTTTCAATTAATAAGTAATTTGGCATTTTGTACTTTACTCTTTATACGTAGGGGTCGTCGACATATATGTGAGTAAGTAGCGGCCCATTATCGCACATATACTGGGCACAGGCCTTCTCACTCCGAGGAGCGAGGGTTTTTAGAGCATTGACCCACCACGGTGCTCCACTGTGGATTGGTAGGCATAATACACAAGTGCACTTCATAGTCCGATGTGACGGGAATCCGACACGACCGGAGAGATATCAGGCGCAGGACCGACTGCTTAACGTGCTCTCAGAGGCACGGGGGTGAATCACACCGCCAACTTCCCAACTTCGGGCCAATATTAAGAAAACTCCATACCCATTTTTGAATTGGCCCGACCCGGGACTCGAAGCCAGGAACTCATGTCTGTAGTCGAACGTGCTAACCACTAGACCAATGAGACATATGTATATGTAAAAACTTAAACGAACTCTTATGATACCGTTTGGCGATCCACACGTTACTGTAAAGTAACCTCAGTCTATGAACTTTGGCAAACCAAAAACATGCACGTTGAGTATTTATACATAATCATTTAAGTGACTTTTTGATATTTTATATTAATAGACAAATATTGTAAATCTGTTTAAATCAAATTGATTGTGTTAGGTTAAAATATATGAAAATTGATAAATCAAAATGTGTATTCCTTTACCCCGTCTGTTAAATATAAGTAATCTATACAAATAATATAATTTAAAGTTAATAACTTATAACAGACAGTTTAAGTTATGGTACTTCTATTTTATTACTTGGCCTTCCAATACTACACACAAGTTTTTATTATATTTGGTATAAAGATACGTAATGATGATACGTGAATGTAAACAAAACGAAAGTAATGCTCTTTGAAAGAGATGAATCTATGATGCATGGCAATATTTTGATAGATGGGGAACAAGTGGAAGAGGTGAAAGAATTTGTATACTTGGGATCTAAATTTACAAAAGATGGAACATGTGAAAGTGATATCGAAAGGAGAGTGAATGCAGGGAATATGGTAAATGGTGCTCTGCATGCTTTTATGAATAGCCAGATGGTGTCTCAAAGGGCTAGACTGGCAGTGCATGCTGGAGTGTTGGTGCCAACACTTATGTATGGTAGTGAAAGTTGGGTATGGCAGAAGAATCACAAAAGTAAAATAAATGCGGTAGAGATGAGAGCGTTGAGAAGCATGAG